>OZ010792.1:102921014-103460123 GCA_963932465.1 Maratus speciosus
CAATAGGTAGCTTTTTGTAAAGAAAGCTACCTAATACGTGGTATGTCAAGAATATCATGTGTTATAAAACTTGGTGAGTTTTGGCTTTATTTCGTTTTTATTTACCAATGAAAGGATTTTTCGTTTATTGCATTTTAACTTTACAAACGATACAATGCTTTCTCTTTAGAAAAATGTATTTTAAAGAATATTTGTGTGACTTATTTTCTCTGCCATTTACGCACATTACACACGGATTAATAAAATTGCATTTTTTCAGATTTTTTATACGAATTACGTATCGAGATCTGATTTTTGATACAAATTATGTATCAAAAATCTGAAAGAATGCAATTTTTTTATCTGTGCGTAATAGACGATTTCAGTCGTGGCGTCAGTCATGACATTTTGGTTGCGAAACTGACTCCAAACAAACGGTTGCTATGTTGTATTTTCTATTTTGTTTGTATATTATAGCTGTATCTCATATCTATATCTCCCATCTAAGTGGTTTAATACTTGATATGTTGTGGTAACATTTTTTATGATTTATATTTAAAAAGAAATGTCGCATAGCAACCGTTTGTTTAGAGTCAGTTTCCAACCAAAACGTCATGACTGACGTCACAATGAAAGCGTCTATAACATTTTCCGAATTTTGAAAAAATATAAATGAATGACTTCTAATAAAATATGGAGCCATTATAAACAAAAAATTGAAGTCATATAAATCATTAGATGCCCGAGATTATTTTGCCGAGCTTCTTCAACGTCATGCTTTCTGCTGTATTTGTGTATTATTTCAAGATAATGGTATTATTTGCATACCGTTCTTTAAGACGCAATTGTAAAAGTGGGATGCTTTAGCGGATGCAATTGACGTCATTTTATTAAAAAAAGCGTGTATTTTAATTCTTAAAACAGAAATATTATGTTTAAGATATATTATGAATTTACGTGAAATTTTATGTTTTGTAGAAGTGTGTCATTTTTCACCCCAGCTGCTTTGAAATTCTTCACATGTGAAAAGGTTCTATCTCTGAAAATAACGTAATTTAAATCACACACTGATGAAACACGCATTGTTTTACAAACATTTAGAGTGAGTTTATGGAAGAGCAGTAACATACAGTGTGCATGATCTTTGTCCGAAAAATAGCGATTTATATTACAGAACTTCATGATTCTCGCTTGGATGAATTTGCTTCGTCGAGTTAGACAATCAATCAAGGAATATCTTGGCAATAATTCGAGGTTTAAAATAATATCAGGTTCCCCAAGTTTTTGTCCAAAATTCTCTATTAATAAAATGTTATTGCTATTCTTTAAGACATGTTACTGTAATTTTATCAAAATAACATAATTTGCTTAATTTAATTTTTCATAACTTTATATAATCTATATATTTAAAACACAAGAATTTTTTTTAGTCATCTGCCCTGAGCTTTCTGCTGAACCAAATTTACTAATAAATTTTTTAACTGAAAGCTGTTCATTTGTAGGTGTTCCTGTACGAGCTGTTTTTTTTTTAATATCTCATTATTATATTTTAATTTTAAAAGTATTCTATGAAACTTCTTCAAAATGATGGTAATGAGATAGCTTTCATTATTGCAGAGAAGAGAGAAGTAACGAGGTTTAATATTTATTCATGTGATTATCTGATAAAAATTGTTGTATAGGGTTTAATGGTGCAAAATCCCATTAGTGACATAATATTTTGAACGGAAAATGACATACTCTTTTTGAAAACACACATTTTCCTCATAAAGTTTCTATATTTTTTGTCCTTCTGTATGTGTACTAAGTTTCAGACACTAGGTGAAATGCTTAAGTGAAAATGATGTCATATTTAAAAGAAAACGATGATTTTCTTATATAAAACTAAACTTTTTAACACATGTGTCAAAAAAACATAAATTATGGCAATTTTTACTTTCCAGTACTGAGATTATAATCTCGAGTTAAGAGTGCGACTGTTCCCATGCAAAGATTTTGGTGTTTTGACTTCACATTTTGAGTTAAAATGATTTTAAAATGATCAAATTAAAATAACAATTTCTTAAAAAGGGTGATTGTCTGTATGAGAGATCAATTTTTTAATTTATCTCTATCGTGTGGAGCTCGATTAAGAAAGATCAATCCATTTGCCCTTAAAACAACATAAAGGGTTCATCATTTTCTTATAATATTCCGTAAACAAAAATAAAACTTCCTCTATGATTTAATAAATAAAATAATATAAATAAAACACAAATTTAACAGACATGTAATGGAACTATGTGCTTAAAGCTCTGAAATCAGAAATCAAAAGGATTACATAAGCAGCAAAATCTTGGGCAAGCGGCTAATGTGAAAAAAAATCGCTTTGGATAAATTTCAAAAGTTTATTTGATTGTATAATTCAAATTTTACATATGAAAAATGCTTTTTTATTATTAGTGAGCAATCTAAATAATATATTGCATGTAAAAAAAAAAATGACATTTCAATTAAAAAAATTGGTTTTCACCTATATTCTGTAACCTGGGAAGCCCGGGTATGATCCCCTAGTATTAAATAATAGCCAATTGTGCACTTTTTTATTATTTAATTAGAGATATACTTGAGTTACAGACATAAGACTATTTTTTAAGTTTCAAATTTTTAGGAGGTAATGGCAATTTTTGTTACGTTTTTATTATGGACGTAATATCAAAATTCAATATTTTAAATTTAAAATTATAGAATTTTAATTTGTAAAAAAAAAAAAAAAAATGCATATTATGGTAGTATAATGTTAGCTGTTGAAAATTTGGTGCAATTAGTTTTGTTTATTTTTATTTTGCTATGAAATTATTCATCTGAAAAAATGTGTTTTTTACTGATGTTATGAAAACCCCATTTCAAATTAAAAAAAGAGAGATAAATAAATTGTTTTTTATAAATCTAATATTATTAATTGAAAATAGACATTTTAAGCTTTACAGCAATATAAGTACAATATGAAATTTTGGCATACATCACTTTTAAAGGACTTGCTCTATTAATGAGTTATTCTTTATAAAATTTTTGTTAATGTTTAATTGGATTAATCTTCTGTGTTTGAGCCATCTGCCAGTTGCCTATTTTAGTGAGTATTATTTGTTGCAACAACATATTTTGTGGTAGCCCTTTTGTTATAAGATAAAATAACATTTCTTATTGTTTTACAGATCCAAATTTTATTATAAACTTCTCAATTAATTGTAACGATCATCTTAATTAATTCTAATGATCTCAATTAAATGTTTACTTTTAAATTCATTAGTTCTAAATGTTCCTCTAATTTGTCTTATTTTAAATAAATAAATAATTTTCCCTATTAAATAAATTAGCTTCCTGGGTTACAGAGTATAGGTGAAAACCATTTTCTTTTTATTGAAAACTCTAATAAATTTTTGCATGCAATATATCTTTTAGATTGTCCACTAACACACACACAATAAAAAAAATAAATAAATAAATAAAAAAAAAAAAAAAAAAGCAATTTTATATGAAAAATATCAATTATGCAATCAAATAAAGTTTTGAAATTTATCAAAAGCGATTTTTTCGTATCAGCCCAAGATTATTTTATTCATTTATTTATAGCAGAAGTTAAAATATTTTTATGGAATATAAGCCGTAAAAAATGCTGAACTTTTAAAATTGTTTTAAGGTCAAACGGATTAATCTTTCGTAATTGAGCTCCGCACGATAGAGATAAATTTTAAAATATTTCATGCTTGAGAATTGTTTTTTTTTAAGCCATAGACAATCAGTAAACTGGGATGCAGTTTGCAAACTAATTTCATTTGAAAGTTTTTTTCCCCCTACTTGGCAGTGTAAACATTTAAATTGTTCGATTACATATATGTTAAATTTGTGGTTTTTAAAAAAATATATTATTCTTTTATTTATTTATAGAGTAAGTTTTAATTTCGTTATGGGAAAATTAGTCAGAAATAAATGTTAACAGTTTTTATTGCATTATGTGCAAAATGTTTATTATTATTATGTAATGGAGCCGGCACGTGATAGAAATAATTTACAAAAATTCATGCTTGAAAATTGTTTAAAAAACATAACAAATCAGTTAATTAAGATACAATTTTCAAACAAATTGCATTTGAAAGTAATTTTTTCCTATACAACTGTGTAAAAATTGAAAATGTATGATGGTTCGAAGATTAAAAAAATTGCAAAACCAAAATTTGATCGTGAAGCGTTGCCATTCGCAAAATGATGTCAGCGTTATGCACAGATACATTTGTCCTTTATAATATAAATCATTTTAAATCAAAATCGGTAATAATCATTTAAATTGCTTTTATTTTAGTTTTAACTATCATATTTAAACTATTTATTCTCATTATTATGATTTATTTTCATTTAAAATTTTACTTGTAATTACCAAAATATAATAATGATGATTTATTTACTATTTTTAAATTTTCCTGCTGCCATCTTGTTTTCTTGTCTTTTAAATTGCTTTATGGGTAGCCATTTTCCTTTTTCAAGGAAACAATAAACTTTAGCTGCCATATTGTTGATTCTGAACCATGCGTCTGTTTGCACCAAAGTCGTAAATAAAATTCCTTACATTCCTGAGTGCTCAGCTATCACTGGTAATCTAATTATTAATGCTAGAAAAATATCATTTTCATGAATGTAATGTTCCATACAGTGCCATGATTGGCAGAGCTCAAAATTTGATGGCCTAAGAGGGATTGCTTAGAGACGAGGAAACCTTATCCGTAGAGCATAGATGCCCCTTTTGGCTCTCTTTATTAAGGTCTTAAAGTGTTACAATGTTCAGTTGGAGCTGAACCCACCGCTAAACGCGACATGATGCTGGATTGAAAAGAAATGCAGTCTGATGATTCTACCAGGCAAACTTTGTGAACTATGATCAGTGCTATAGCTGACAGATCTGATGCAGATTTATTGCTGATCAGACAGAGATATGATTACTGATTGTTGTTTCATGCAAATTTTCGAAATTGTGAATGGTGCTACAGTCAGTGGTTCTTCCACTTAAAGGATTCATATAACTCTTCATCCACTTTGACAACTAGAACTTCCGCATGTAGGCTTTAGATACTCATTGTTAATAGACTTTACAAAATTTGCATTATGAATTTAAATCTAATAAAGTTATTTCTCCAGATTCATCATGAACTTGCTTAAGTGCATTTGTTTACATACAAGAGGTTCTGCTATCATGATAAGATCTAAACATGTAATTGAATTATTTGTTTTGTTTTTTAAATTTATAAGCTGCAGCTACAAAAATAAATGTGTTTGATATGAATAATTTTAAATAAAAAGAAAGTTTCACTCGTGAATAAAGTTGTCATTTTTATCACACTCCTTAACACACTGTATTCCCTGAGTGAGTACAAATATATTTCCTTTTAATAAAATTAATATATTTAAGAAGAGTTTGATATACAGTACAGAACCATTTATCCGGAATGCTTGGGGTCAAATGTATTCCGGATAACTGGTTTTTCCGGTTAACTGGTTGTGCATTAAAGCAGCATCCATTTGATAAGTTTTGTGGAATATGCGTGGTTGTGGCATTATTTCTGATTTTAAATTATTAGATTACTTGGATTAAAAATCAATGCAAGAAAGATCAAAAGTTAACCAGAGTTTAAAAGAAGGTAATTTATAGAATCCCTTAGGAACAAAAATTCTTCTGTTTCCTCTGCATAAAAATTAAAACATCTAAAATACAACTAAATATGTTTTCATTTCAAATACTACATGTTGTCATCAAATTATACAGTTGTTTCAAGCAATGCCTATGTCAAACTGGCAGTGTATGACACTTTTTTCTGCAAAGATTCTGAAATCAGTCTTATCAGAAATATCATTCCGGATAACTGGTTTTCCAGTTAACTGGTTTCTGGATAAATGGTTCCATACTGTAATAATAAATTATTTTATGAAATTCTCCTCCTTTTATAATCTTGGAGATTGATTAATTATTTTGATTATTGGTTCATATAAAATTAAAAAAATCATTTACAGAGATTAATGAGTAAAATTCATTTCCAATTTATATATTCACAATGCAATGTTAATTTATTTATAGTTTTGATCATTATGCGGGTTTTTTTTGTGGATTGTTGGAAAATGGCTATATGTGAATAAAATAATTATGAGTAAATTTATCATTTCTTTTTTTTTTTTTTTTTTTTTAATTTTTGGTAATTCTATTTTAGATAATAGTGTCCTTTTAGTTATTTATGTTAAATATCACAGTTCAATTATTATTATCTTACCCATTTTTCAACATCCCATTACACCTTTAATAGTATTCGCATTAACTTTAAACTGCATTTTTGCAAGTATCATTCATGTCTGAGACAAACTCTTGGAGGTTTTTGCAGAAAATTAGCTTTTAATTGCTAACGTTTTATGCCTTTTTATAATTTATTATTTTTTATATTTTAGGAACTTCCTATATCTCTATCTATATACCTTTCTTTGTTGTCACGTGTAATACTCCACAATCAAGTATGCTTTGGCAGTATTCTTCAAGAACATGCCAATAAAACTCACAAAGATGTATGTAAATTTCTGTATCAAACTTTTCCATATATAATGTTTTTAACTGTGTAATATTTTATTCGACAGGCTTTCATTTATCCTCATTCCTCAAATAATTAATCTATGTTAGTTGAATGAACAATATCTTTTTCAGTTGAAAGAATAGATAAAAGTTCCAGTTTATATTGTGATAGATGCTTTGGTTATAATCTTTAAATAATTTTTCAAGCACACCACAAAAATAATCATTTCATTGAACATACAGTGTTAGCAAAAAATAAATTACTTTTATCAGAAAGCTTCCAAGGTGTGTTTAACGTTTCTGGATCAGATGAAATTTAAATTATTCAAAAGACATTGTAATAAGCATTTAGTGAGATTATATATTTAATACCTTTATATAAATGTTTTGTGTGCTTAAAATAAATATTCCGTATGCCCACTTTAGTTTCAAGTAGGGATGGGGTGAATATTTGGCCACTATTCGGTATTCGGCCCTTTTGCCAAATATTGAAGGCTTGTTGGCCGAATGTTTCAGCTGAATATTTAGAGATATCTTGCTGAATATTGCTAAAATCACGCCGAATAGTGAAAAATATCTTGCCAAATGAATTCATTATTTAAAAAAAATTTTCGTTTCTTGCAATTTGTTTTTTCTCTAATCCAAATTGGCTACTTTCTGGCACTTTTATGAAGTCATTTTCATTCTTACTAGCACAAAATGTACATTTATTCAGATACTAAAAAATATGCAGCCTTTTGTATTTGCTATAAAAGTTAGGGATCTTTTAGAAAATGCTGCCCAAATTGGAGATTCAATTGTCCTGGAAATGTCTTCATTAGAGAATGATAGATTACAACTCAAGATGTAAAAGCTTTTATAGAAAAAAGAAAAACACTGTCTCATTTTAAATCACTTGAATATTCATTAATATCTGCAAATTCAATGCCCATATAAAAAGGCTCTTATGAAATTCGTGATAAATTATTTTCTATTTTCTATAACGTAAGAAAAATAAAAATTCATTCATTAGGTGCATTAGCTAAGATTCATTTTCAAAATCGAATAGCAAATATCACTATTCCAAATACAACAGTACATATGAAAATAGAACTCGTGTCAAACTAGATACTCACTAGATAGCATAACTTGCTTTATGAAGATGGTTTTATAAATATTTAAATATAAATTCTAAATATTGAACAAAATAATTTTTTTAATCTATAGTTTTCACTTAATTATTTGCATTATTACTGGCTTTATTATGTAACATTATCTATATATTTTTCAATTTACATCTCTCTTCCTTCATATTGCTCTCAGTTTCTACTTATGCTTTTATTGCTTTTTGAATAAGTGGAATACTGTTGAACATTATTATATGTGTTGGTTCAAATGTTTTAGATTTTGTTATCTTATGTATTCTACTTTAACCATACCTTTTGCTTTAATGTAATTTGTAATTTAAGGCTTGAAAACTGATTTCAGAACAAACTCATTCTTACAAATTTTTTTATCGTTAGGGACACAAATTCTCAATAATAAAATTTACTTGATTAAAGGTTATTTCAGAAAATATCTCCTTGTGAGTTATAAGAGAGCATAAGAATATTATTGATTTTGAATGCAAGAAAGGATAAAAGTATCATTTGATAGTAAAAATGAAGTAAATTCTTTATATTTTAATGGAAATAATTTACCATCCTGACTTGCTGAAAAATCAATTTGATATACCTTAGAATAAAAGGATATAATGTAATTTCGTAATTTTTTGTGCTAAAATAAGTTTACCAAATTTGGAAACAAATTTAAAAGTACATTTAAGAGTAGTAATGATTAATGAGTTGCTATTTTTAAAATTATATATAATCAAAAGTTATTTCCTTTATTGGAAAAAATGTTGGTATGCTGTTGCCGAATATTCGGTATTCGGCCTAAAATTTGGCTGAATATTCAGTATTCGGCCAAATTACTATTTGTCCCATCCCTAGTTTTAAGACCATTCTGTAATATTAAAATTATATTTCCTATCACAAAATTAAGTGAGCCTGACCAAATATCTAAAGCATGGTAGCTGTTACAAGCACATCACTTCAACTATCTTTATAAATTTTAGTAGAAAGCACCTCATAGCCCTCTGAAATGTGTGCTTTATTTTTTGTTAGTCCTGTATTTAATAAAGAATTAACACCTAATTTCAAGCAGAAATGTTTCTAGTAAAGAAAAGTGTACTTTCAAATTCTTAAAAGCATTTGTTCTTTAACATTTAAAAATCAGGGCCCTCTTTTCAAGACATGACAATGAGTCAGTTTTTTACTATTTAATAGAAAATATAATAAGGGTGCATTATTTTGACTGAGGACAAAATGTGTGCTGTTTGTATAAACAAAAGGCAGGCAGGATACAGTACTATCTTGAAACTCTCTGGAGAGAAAATCTGGCATAGAGATTCATCACTTAAATTAATTCTGTTTTTTATATCAGGAAAAATTATCAGTATACTTCATTAATGCTGCTTCGAACCTTGTCATATTCCACTTGTACATATATTTGATGAAAAGGAAAATTTCACTATGCTATATTTTACAGTAGAAATAACAAATCCAATTAAAATTTACTTAATCTAAGTATAAACTGGAACAAGAAATAGAATATAGATGTCAAATGACAATATAAATTAAAAAAACCAAAGCGACATGTGAATGTCTAATTGCCAGGTTGCAGAACACCAAATGTCACAGACAAATGCATTATTTTATGTAATAGACTGACAAATTTGCCAAAAATAGTCTATCATTGCTTATGTAATGCATTGAAAGAATAAAACAGTAGGAAACACAAGAGAAAATTGAAAATTGTTCTCGCATTCCTCATATCCATTTGGAAACATACCAGAAGTGTGACTTAAGATGAGCATATTATTATTTTATTACCTTCTTCTATCTTCAATAGAAGCAAGTATTGTAATCGAAATTTTTTTCAACTTCCGGTTTTCGACGGATTTACACATTTTAGGTGTCAGAGATCCCAAAAATCATGTTTATACAAAATGTCTGCCTGTCTGTGTGTCACCATTGTATCATCGAAAAGTGTATGATGTTATGCATAGAATTGAACCAAATTTTCTGTGTATGTATTTGGCTGTGGCAAACAGTCCTCCTTCAGTTTAGAAATATTCTGCCGGAAGGGGGTGCTGTAATAGCAATTTTTGTCCCATTTTCATTATTGTACCATCAAAATGTGTATGAAGTTATGCATAGAATTGACACAAAAAAATTTTTGTATCTTTTTGGCTATGGCCAGTAGGTCCTCCCCCGAATTTGAAAAAACTCTGTCAGAAGGAGGCACTGTAATAGTGATGTCTGTATCATTTTCATTATTGTACCATTGAAAAGCAGGGTTGTTCGATTTAAATCAAATGTTTTTTTTTTTTTAAATCTTTGATTTAAATCAGTTTTTGTTTTACATTGGTATGAGGGTGAGTCGGAAAATAAGTTACCCCTGGCAACTGTGGACAGAGGTGTGTATGAAAGACAAAAAATGTCATAAAACATTAAAGATAAGAAGTAACTTTATTTTTCTACATAAGTGCTAGGTGAGTTAAGACATTTGTCATACCCTTTTATAAGCTCCAAAAGGCTCTCTTTGAAAAAATCAGGGCTCTGCATCATTCTGTTCCCAGTAGATATGGAGAGAAAGTGCGATGTGAATTCGTGGTCAAAGGGGGAATTGACAGCGGTTGTCCGCTATGAATGGGCACGTGGAGTATCGGGAGCAGAAATCCATAACCGCCACGCGGGAGTCTATGGGCCGGATGTGATGTCGAAACAAATGGTGTGGAGATGGTGCCGCCAGTTCAGTGAGGGGCGTCAGCAAGTGCTGGACAGACCAAGACCTGAACGGATGAGCACGGCCACTACAGACGAAAGCAATGCTTGACTATTTCTTTGTAAGCAATGCTGAAGTCACACAAGCCGTTCAACACTTCTTTTGTATGCAGAGCCCTGTTTTTTTCATGGAGGGCTTTATGAAGCTTATAAAGGGTATGACCAATTTCTCAACTCATTTGGCACTTAAGTAGAAAAATAAAGTTACGTCTTATCTTTAATGTTTCATTACATTTTTTGTCTTTCACACATACCTCTGTCCTCAGTTGCCAGGGGAAACTTATTTTCCGACTCACCCTCGTATTTACAGGTTAAATAAGAATCAAATTCATCATTTATGTTATAAGAAAAATCATCATTCATTTCAGATTAAAAATTACCTTTTAATAACATTAAATAAAACTTTTATAAGTTCAAAATACTATTATTTTATTAAAGTAATGCAATGTATTAAACATATTATCAATCCTTAGTGCATTCCTCAAAAATATTGATAAATGCTGTATCATTTTTAAATTGTTTTCTTTTTTAAATGAGCAGTTCATTTTTGCAAGTTAAATGCTTAAGTTATAGTTAAATCTATTTAAAATAATGTATTTAATATAATAGTACTTTCTGTGCAGAATTACTTTCTCTGAAGCAGATTTCACACAATTCACGAGTTTGTTTTATGCTTAAACCTGCAAATTACTGTATCCCATATGTTGGTGATTCAGATATTGATCAAATAATATGGCCAATTCTTGGACTATAACATAATAAATATTTTGATTATTTGTCTAACACAGAATTATAGAATTCCAATTTGATCTTTCTTCTATAACTGAAAATACTTTAATAGCTGTGACTAATCCCTTTTTCCTTTCTTTTCCTAGAATTCATTGCTTACTGCAATTGAGAATATAAGGAATGTTACTGTACCTTCCTTATTCATGGCTCTGTCCAGGATTTATGTGTCCTGTTTTTGTGAAGTTTTTTTTATTGAAAAATCTAATCACAATTTTGTGAATTTGAAAAATTCATTATATATAGGTTCTTGTTTATGTTTTTAACAAGATCCTTTATTTATATATAAAAAAAGAGTATGTAATAGGTACTTTGTTGACTTCAACTGTTTTGTGAAAAGTTAAATTTTATTTTAAAATAACTAATTTGTGAAAGTTTAAGTCTGGCGACAGAAAATTTTAGGGAAAGATCATTTTGAAGACAAAGAATTTTGTGAAGGGCCCTGTTTTAAGATAATACTGTCTAAATATTTAAAAAATTGTGAAAAGCCCTTTAAAGAACCCAAATTTTTCCTGAACAAATCCCTGTTATTTCTAAACTAAGCAGTTATTCCTACTGTCCAGTAAGCATGATTGATTGTTGAAATTGTCAACAGCTGGGGAGATAACACTGATAATTGATAATTTTAGGCTTTCAGTTGTGTGATTATTTTTCATCTGGTAACTATTTTGTCAATCATTAGGTTAGTATAGTATAGTGTGAATCAAAAATTGAAACAATGTCATTTACTAATACTAGGTACGGTTACAGAGAGCTTTTGAATTTGTTGATACATAAGAAAAATGGTTCGCAGAAAAAAGATCCAATGTGGCTTTATTTTACAGAAAAAATACTATTTTTGGAAAAGGTGTAATAGAAGTATGCAAATAGTGTAGTGATAAAATGATGGGGATTATGGCAACAATGTGAAACACAAAGAAACTTGCAGTCTATGTGATAAAAATAACATTCGTAAATCTGAATCAGCAATGGAATACACATATACATTTAAAATTCTTTGTTACATTTATTATGTGTTTATGTATTATATATATTATTGGAGTAATACATTAATGAAAAATAAATAACTTTAAATTAACTAGAAATTTATACACAGAACATGCATAGATATATATAACAATTTAAATTTTATAGTAGAATAATAAAAGTTTAAGTGAATCTTTTAAATTTGCTTGGAACAATTTTTAATTTTTATTTAAAATATCTTGAATTCTTATCTAAGAAATTTAATGAAATTAATAGAAATGCATAAATCTATACAGAAAAAAAAATAAATAAATACATGCACATACATAAATAAGTACACAAATAATATTGATAAAAAAAAATCTGATTTAAATAAAAAAAATCCTTTTTTTTTTGTTTTGTTTTTTTAATTGTGATTTTTAACAACCCTGTTGAAAAGTATATGAAATTATGCATAGAATTGAACCAAATTTTTTGTGTATGTTTTTGGCCATGGGCAGCAGGTAAACCTTTAATTTGAAAATGTTCCACCAAAAGGGGGCGCTGTAGTAGCGATGTCTGTACCATTTTCATTATTGTACCATCAATGTACATGAAGTTATGCATAGAATTGAACCAAATTTTTTGCATATGTATTTGTCTATGGCCAGCAGTTTCTCCTTCAATTTGAAAATATTTTGCCAAAAAAGGTTACTTTAATAGCGATTTTTATGCCATTTTTTTTAATTTTAGCATCAGAAAGTGTACAAAGTTATGAATAGAATCTATACATATCTACTTACAATAAAATCTGAGTGCAGGAAGCCGTCAGAACGATGCCGGTGCGGACCACTCCAGTGTGCGAATCGACCGTAGTTAAACGCCATGTTAGGCTTAATGAAAAATATATCTTAACATATGCTAGCTAAATGATAATTTTTTTTACTAGAAATCATGTCTGTTCAGCATATTTTCACTAAAACATGTATATCATATCCAATTATAATGTATTAAGTTCCAAATTAAAAATAAGCTATTATAAACACCAGATTACTAGATATAAACAAAAGAATACTGTTGCCATTCACAATTTCCAAATATTGAAACAAATGAATGAGTCTTTGAACGCTTCATTAAAAAAATTACAGGTTAATTATCTGATTTTGTTCTTAAAATATTTGTAGAAGCTTATTAAAGTCTTTAAATATTTTAATTTTGTTTAAAACCTTCAAAAACTATTTTTGCAGCCATCTATCATCAATTAATATAAACAATCGAAGTTTGTTAAAAATACAACTTAATATTTTCATATAATTGGCATATTAAAATTTAATGTGAAATTTTCAGAAATTACATTTCACTTTGCTAATCATTATTATTATTGTTGAAAAAAAAAAAAAAAAAAAAAGAGCCAAATGGTGAGTCATTCACGTTTAGAATCATTCATCATACTGTACTGATTGCCAATTGGCAATGTGTGCTTTACTGTTTTAACATTTTTGTTGGTGTTGTTTTGAACATGCGGTGGATTTGAATTTATTCAATCAAATCAGTTTTTATTGTTGTTTTCTATAGTTTAAGGATCGTTTTAGCATTGCCTGATGAGCTGCATGATGGCTACATAAGGCCGAGCCATGGAGCTATAAACATTAAGTCTTCAATATAATTTAATCTTCATTCCTCCATGGGCCGAGCCGCTAATGTTACGAAGTTATAACATTTTTTTTTTCTGAAGTTTTCATCCTTTGATTTGGATACACTGATAAAAGATGTATTATTTGCATAAATGTAATTAAGTTATTTGTTACTCAAATTTATGTTTTTTAGTTTTAAAATTTAGAAAATGCAAATGTTCATACACAAAATCCCAGCAATTTAGTTCTAGGCATGGCGCCATCTATTATCTGTAAATTAATATTTTTACAGTATTATATGCATTATACGTATTTTACAGCATTATACGTATTTTACAGCATTATACATATTTATTAATACATATTTATGCGAAGTAATTTTTAAATATCTTATCTATATATATATAAAACAAGATATGTCTGCCTGTCTGCCTGCCTGCCTGACCGAGGCAAGCGCCGAAATTATAGCACCTAGGCCTTGTCATGTGTTGATGCTGTCCTCAGAAAGTGTACTTCGCAGCCGAATTTTAAAATTTCAATTTAGATATTTAAAAAAAAATTAAAACATTATATGTTAGAGGCTATTTACTGCTCTAAGCCAATCCGCTGCAATAACAGCTCTAAGCCAATTCGCGGCAATGAAGAAGCCAGCCAATGAGAGCAGGTGGTAAATATGAGATACAGCGGCTGCATTTCCTATCCTAACTGTAGCGGGAAATTGCACTGTTTATTTCCCATGCTTTATTTATTTATTTTTTTTTGTTGTTGTTACTATAAGATTTAATCTTATTGAGATTATTTTATAATGTTTTTTACATTGTTTATATAAGAAACTAATACAATTCACGTAAGTTACTTTAAATTGTATTCGTTCTTCATATTAATATCTATTTACATACGCATAGTCGCCCAAGAATGAAGTAGTGTAATGTTTCTTGAACTTTTTGGGATCTTAAAGTAATTATTTTTTTTTTAAAATTTGCTGAATTAACGCTTCACTAAATGTTTTCATTTCTTAGTAAAAATAGAACTGTACATTTTAGTGTAAGATGAAATCTGTATTTTCTATGAAATGGAAACATTCAGTAAATAATTTCCGTTCTTGGGTGATTAAGAGATGTATGTTGTCATCGCCCAAGAATAAGAATAAAACAAATATTTCTTTTCAGAGGAAATGAATGAAGTTATTTGGGTTTTTCTTTTATCTTTTTTTCCACTTCCCCATATATTATGAGTTTCATAACAAATCCCAATGAAAACATATTTTTTACACTTTACTGAATGTTTTCATTTCTTATCAAAGTCATGATATGTAACAAGCACAGGGATCTGTTTAGGAAAAATTGGGTTCTTTAAAGGACCCCTCACAAAATTTTTCATTTCAAAACAGGACCCTTCACAACATTTTTCATGTCAAAACTGGACCCTTCACAACATTTTTTATGTCAAAACTGGACCCTTCACAACATTTTTTATGTCAAAACTGGACCCTGCGCAATTTTTTTCAAATCAAAGCAGGATCCTTCACAAAACTTTTCACCTTAAAAAAAGGACCCTTCACAAAATTCTTTGTCATAAAAGTAGGCTTTTTACAAACTTTTTCATCTGAAAACTAAACTTTCGCTTTACAATTATGTTTATCTCTTTATTACTTAATACAAAACTAAGATTATTATCTATAAAAATTAATAAAATGCTTAAAGACATTGCAGGTAAGTGGTGGTTTGATTAATTAATGCTTCAATTGTAAAATATTTTACCAGCAGATTATTTTCTGCCACTGAAGTATCTGTCACAGACACTTGGAGAATTTTCTGCAACTGGTGCCAGGCATAGCAGTTTAAAGTTTAGGCGTAATTCAATGAAGAGAAATTGCAATTTTTTTTTCTGTCGCCATTTGTCAAAGTTCCCGATATTTCTCAGCGACAGATTGGAAAAATTCAGCGTGTGCTTCTGCACTCTTTTGTCAAAATTTGCTATACATTTCGGCGATCTTTTGATGAAATTTGCTATTTATTCTCTCGACTGTTTATCGAATTTTGTGTTTTATTTTTATAGTGATTGTTTTTACAGGATCGTTTTAATGAAATTCGCGTTTTTTTTTTTTTTTTTTTTGCGACCATTAGCCAAACTTTGCTATGCGTTTGTGCGATCTTTTGATGAAATGTACAATATTTTTCTTCGTTTACTGAAATTCACGTTTTTTTCAGCAATCGTTTCACAATATGCACGATCTCCCCCCTCCTCCTCCCCCAAATCGTTTCACGATATTTGCAGTTTTTTTTCACGATTTTTTTTAAACAAGCAGTGACAAAATTTGTTTTTCTTTCCCGTGGCCATTTGTCGAAGTTTCCGATGTTTCTCAGCGACATATTGGCAAAATTTGTAATCTGCACTCTTTAGACAAACTTTGCTATGCGTTTCTGCAATCTTTTGATGAAATTTGCAATATTTTTCTTCGTTTACTGAAATTCATGCTTTTTTTTTTTTTCAGCGATCGTTTCACAAAATGCACGATTTCCCCCCCTCCCTCAAAATTGTTTCATGAAATTTGCATTTTTACGATCAGTGACAAAATTTGTGTTTTTCTTTTCCGCGGCCATTTGTCGAAATTCCCGACATTTCTCAGCGACAGATTGGCAAAATTCGTAGTGTGCACTCTTTGCTATGCGCAAACTTTGCTATGCGTTTCTGTGATCTTTTAATGAAATTTGCAATATTTTTCTTTGTTTACTGAAATTCACGTTTTTTTTTCAGCGATCGTTCCACAAAATGCACGATCCCCCCCCCCCCCCCCCCCCCCCCCCAAATCATTTCATGAAATTTGCATTTTTTTTTTTTTTTTCAATGATCAGTGACAAAATATGTGTTTTTTTTTCCACAGCCATTTGTCGAAGTTCCCGATATTTCTCAGCGACAGATTGGCAAAATTGGCATATGCTTCTGCACTTTTTTGACGAAATTTGCCATGCATTTCTGCGATCTTTTGATGAAATTTGCAATATTTTTCTTCGATTGTTTACTGATATTCGCGGGGGGGTGGGGGGTCAACAATCTATGACAAAATTTGTGATTTTATTTTATTATTATTTTTTTTTTTGCGACTATTTGCCAAAGTTCCCGATATTTCTCAGCGATAGATTGGCAAAATTCAGAGTGTGCTTCTGCACTCTTTTGTCAAAATTTGCTATACGTTTCCGCGATCTTTTGATGAAATTTGCAATTTATTCCCTCGACTGTTTATCGAATTTTGTGTTTTGTTTTTACAAGATCGTTTCATGAAATTCGAGTTTTTTTTTTCAACGATCTGTGACGAAATTTTTTTTTTTTTTGTTTTTTTTGCGACCATTAGCCAAAGATTAGACAAACTTTGCTATGCGTTTCTGCTATCTTTTGATGAAATGTGCAATATTTTTCTTCATTTACTAAAATTCACGTTTTTTTTTCAGCGATCGTTTCACAAAATGCGCGATCTCCCCCCCCCCCCCCCCCAAATCGTTTCATGAAATTTGCGGGGGTTTTTTTTTAACGATCAGTGACAAAATTTGTGTTTTTCTTTTCCGTGGCCATTTGTCGAAATTCCCGATAATTCTCAGCGACAGATTGGCAAAATTCGTAATGTGCACTCTTTAGACAAACTTTGCTATGCGTTTCTGTGATCTTTTGATGAAATTTGCGATACTTTTCTTTGTTTACTGAAATTAACATTTTTTTTTTTCAGCAATCGTTTCACAAATTGCACGATTCTCCCCCCCCCCTCCCCCCAAAATCGTTTCATGAAATTTGCATTTTTTTTTTTTTTTTTTTTTTAACGATCAGTGACAAAATTTCTGTTTTTCTTTTCCGTGGCCATTTGTCGAAATTCCCGATATTTCTCAACGACAGATTGGCAAAATTGGCATATGCTTCTGCATTTTTCTTGACAAAATTTGCCATGCATTTCCACGATCTTTTGATGAAATTTGCAATATTTTTCTTCGATTGTTTACTGAAATTCGC
Organism: Maratus speciosus; assembly: GCA_963932465.1. Lineage (NCBI taxonomy): Eukaryota > Metazoa > Arthropoda > Arachnida > Araneae > Salticidae > Maratus > Maratus speciosus. Next base: position 102,938,807 of record OZ010792.1, read on the forward strand.
GGGGTTTTTTCAGCAATCGTTTGACGAAATTCACGTTTTTTTTTTCAACGATCTATGACGAAATTTGTAATTTTATTTTTTTTGGCGACTATTTGCCAAAGTTCCCGATCTTTCTCAGCGACAGATTGGCAAAATTCAGTGTACGCTTCTGCACTCTTTTGTCAAAATTTGCTATACATTTCCGCGATCTTTTGATGAAATTTGCAGTTTCCTCGACTGTTTATCGAAATTTGTGTTTTATTTTTATAGTGATTGATTTTACAAGATCGTTTCACGAAATTCGTGTTTTTTTTTTTTTTTCAACGATCTGTGACAAAGTTTGTGATTTTTTTTTTTTTTTATGCACCCATTTGACGAAGTTCTCAAAATTTCTCAGCGAGAGATTGGCATTTTTTTCAACGATCTATGACGAAATTTGTAATTTTATTTATTTTTTTTTTGGCGACTATTTGCCAAAGTTCCCGATATTTCTCAGCGACAGATTGGCAAAATTCAGTGTGCGCTTCTGCACTCTTTTGTCAAAATTTGCTATACATTTCTGCGATCTTTTGATGAAATTTGCAGTTTCCTCGACTGTTTAATCGAGATTTGTGTTTTATTTTTATAGTGATTGTTTTTACAAGATCGTTTCACAAAATTCGTGTTTTTTTTTTCTTTTTCAACGATCTGTGACAAAATTTGTGATTTTTTTTTTTTTTTATGCACCCATTTGACGAAGTTCCCAAAATTTCTCAGCGAGAGATTGGCAAAATTCGGCATATGCATCTGCACTCTTTGGACAAACTTTACTGAGCATTTCCGCAATCTTTTGATGAAATTTGCAATATTTTCCTTCGATTGTTTACCGAAATTTGTTTTTTCTTTATAGTGATTGTTATTTTCAAGATTGTTTGACGAAATTCGCGGTTTTTTTTTTTAACGATCTGTGACGAAGTTTGTGATGATTTTTTTCCCGCGACTATCTGTCGAAGTTCCCGATATTTCTCAGTGACATATTGACAAAATTTGTAATGTGCACCCTTTAGACAAACTTTGCTATGCGTTTCTGCGATCTTTTGATGAAATTTGCAACATTTTTCTTTCTTTACTGAAATTCATGTTTTTTTTTTTCAGTGATCATTTCACAAAAGACACGATTCCCCCCCCCCCCCCCCCAAATTGTTTTACGAAATTTGCATTTTTTTTCAACGATCAGTGACAAAATTTGTTTTTCTTTTCCGCGTCCATTTTTTTTTTTTAACGATCTATGACGAAATTTGCGATTTTATTCATTTATTTATTTTTTTTGCGACCATTTGCCAAAATTCCTGATATTTTTCAGCGACAGATTGGCAAAATTTGGCATATGCTTCTGCATTTTTTTGACAAAATTTGCTATGCATTTCCGCGATCTTTTGCTGAAATTTGCAATATTTTTCTTCAATTGTTTACTGAAATTTGAGGGTTGTTTTCAGCGATTGCTTCACGAAATGCACGATTTTTTCCCAAGATTGGCGAAATTTGCATTTTTTTTTTCAATTATCTGTGACAAATTTGATTTTTTTTTCTGTGACTATTTGTCGAAGTTCTTGATATTGCTGAGTGACAGATTGGCAAAATTCAACATGTGCTTCTGCGATCTTTTGATGAAATTTGCAATTTTTTTCTTCAATTGTTTCACAAAATTCATGATTATTTTTCCAAGATCGTTGGATGAAATTCGGGTTTTTTTTTTTCCTTTTATGATCATTTCACAATTTTTTTCAATGATCTATGACAAAATTTGTGATTTTTTTAAAATTTATGACAATTTATCACATGTTATGTGTTCACCGTTCGTGGGTGTCTAAAAATGTAGTCAACTATTGGGTTATTTAGGTGTTCTATATCTTCACATTTACAAGATTTTGAAACTTTAAATCACACCACTACTGATTCTACTAATGTGAATGATCAAGAATATCTGTTAAAAATAGACCTAATACAAACCAAAATTCCTTAACAATTTACCCATATAAAGATTAAAATAAAGTATGCATTGATTACCAATAATGAAATCTGTTGCTAATTAAAGTAAACGAAACAATTGAAATAGTTAAGATTATAAATAAAAAGATTAAAACAATAAAGAGTAATTACTGAAATAGTACGTAAAGGGTTAAAGTCATAAATTTAGAATTTCCTACCAAAGATAAGAGCAACAAATTTCTAAATCATTAAGCATACTATTGTTAGAATAGAACACCTACCCAATGTGTACATCTGATTATATCTAGGAATCTCATATTGCTAGAAAAATTTAAAGGTTGGTAAATGATTTTAACAAAGGAAAACAGTAAAGTTCTTTTAAGGAAGAGTAAACATCAGTTTATGAAAAACATGACAAAAATGGAAAAAAAAGGGGGGGGGGTTAAAATAAAAGATATGAGATTACTTAGATAAAATCAGGATGTGTGGCACGTGGAAGTAGTATAGTGGCATTGAAAAATCCGTTCCATATTCATTCAATAATTTTACCTTCTTTTATGAAGAAATATAAATAATTACTTGAAATGAAATATTCATCAAACTTAAATCTTACTTATGTACACTCTTGTATCAGACATTAATATATTTACACTGAGAGTTATATTTATTATGATTTAAACATCTCTCTATTCTAAAAAAAAGTAACTACCGCTGTCACCACCGCCGCCGCCGGTTTTGAATTTTTTGTGACCGTAGGTCTTTCTTCGTTAGTATTGAGAAAAATAATGCATACAAAAATATGAAAAGCAGTGGTTTTATACAGAAATGTTTGATGAACACGCTGATGCAGGCAGTTTTAAAATCGAAGAATTATTTTAAGAGATATTTAATGCTAAAGTTGGGCAAAATCGTTCCACTAAAAAAGTTTTATAGCAGCAAAAACTATACATGGCAGTGTAATCATTTTTAGATCATTTTATGCGTTAGAATTTGCCGGAGTGCAGATTGCATTAATTTTTTTATTTTGACTCATTTTTTCAGGTTTTATTTCTATTTTAAATTCAAATTTTCAGCATTTCTAGAGATATTTTTTACAGATTTCAGAAAATTGTACTAATTTAAACTGTTGCCAACTGTATAAAAAGCGCAAGCAATAATGTTTGCTTCAAATTAAAAATTTATTTACACGTGACTATTATAAACAGGAAAAAACTTTCAAATTAGAATTAAATAATTATGTATAAAAAGCAGGAACTTATTAAAAATTACGTCATAAAAAGTATACACGTGAATTTTAAAAGAGAAAGGATATTGTAAAATAATAAATTCATTAACATGCGTTAGAAGTCTTAGGAGAAATTACGTCATATTTACGTCACATTATAGTTATTACTTAAAATGAACACAAAATAATATTGCAAAAAAGTTTAAATTTAGAAATTGCGCTAGACATTTATTTAATATTTTGCGAGGATATTTTCAACTATTTTTGTTAGGAAAGCACAAATAATATTTCATTGCTTACAAAAGTACTTTCACGCGATTATTTAAAAGAGAAAGAATAGCTAGGTAAAAATTACGTCAGATTAAAAACGATTAATTTAAAATGCCTCATTTAAAAGAACTTTCTTTTCGCTTTGTTAAAAAATACCAGGAGACAAAGATTCTGTTTACTTAATTCCTTTTATATTAGCTTATTTTGAAATGTTGTTACACGTGTCTACGTCATAAAGTTATTTTTATTTCGACGTTTTATTTGTATTTTTATTAATGTTGTACGAATTTATTTGTTCTTTCGTTATTTAAAATAAAATTATGTCAATTTGTATAATTTGGCGAGTGGTTTGGCGATTTATATAATTTGGCGAAATGGGTCGACGGGATAATCAAGTAGTACCGCAGCGAATTTGGCGTTAAAATTCCCCAATCAAAGAGAGATGAATAGAAATTCGTTTATAGGGAGATCGCCACTGTTTTTTAAATTATAATTCAATCTTTCGAAATCTTTTTAAAGCCGATCAAATTAGCGTGCATTTAGAGCCTGCGGTGTCTGGATGGGGTTTGGCGAGCGTAGCTCGTAGAGGGCCGAGCCCCCTAGTTACTTAAATTTTTCTACCCCCTTTTTTTTGTTTGTTTAATTTTATAAAAGAAAATTGTACTAATAATTACAACAAGGAGTGGAATGAATGAGAAAGATTCATTGTAACATTAACAAAAAATTTTAATACTGCATAAAATCTCTCCATTAACATATATTGCATTAAATGGTAATATTAAATTGTGTAAGAAGATTTATAAGATTACTTCAAATTATACCCGGAGACAATACAAGATAATTTACATAATTATCTCAACTTGAGGCAAAGTCAAAACAAAATTTTAGATGTTTTTTTTTTTTTATAGATTTATGAATTCTAATATTAAAGTATGAGTGATATTAAAATGAAGAGAAACAATGATAGGTTACTTACAGGAGTGGTGGACTTCGTCTTATCAGAATCAAACTGGGATTTTCCCCCCCTTATTTTTTTCTTCACATTTACAAATATGAACACTTTTTGTAGTTCTACTGTTACTTCACATTACAACCACGGTGTATTTTCTCTTTTTAGATAGTGTCTCTGATACACTAATATTCTCTTAGATTTAATTTAACACGAAAAGTCATGTTGTTCATTTCACTTTATGTTCTCGCTGCACAGATTTTATAGGGGAAAACGAAGATAGCTAACACTGCATGTCTTCCAGAAGAAGGTTAACACAAGGCTATTGCTTAGCTTTGACTTGAAGAGGACACTGGTCTTCTTTGCACCTCTTTTCTCTGCAATGGGTTCTCTGCTGATAGTAGATGTTGCAGATTCAACATGATTCATTCTATATTATCGAGATCTTGATCTAAAGCTTTTATTTTCCTTTGTTTATGAGGGATTTCACAGGAAAAACACAGCTAAAAATTCTCTTTCCATAATCATAACTCCCAAGTTTTTCATTCAGTTTCGATGATTTACAATCTTAGTCAATACCTGCTATGGTTTCTCATCCTGGGATAGTTCCCAGCCAAAAAAAAAAAAAAAAAAAAAAAAAAAAGGACGACTTCTCCAGTCCACTATTAAGTCAAGTCTCTACTTCAAACCCGGGGTAGATACCAGGAAAATTCCCGGATCCCTCTTTCAAAAATTACGTTAGAATTCCTAGGTCTCCCACGCTAAAAATCAATCCAGCCTTACAACTCATAACACGTGCAACCAAAAACAAGCTCTGGGCCAGTCCATTCTTGACCCAATCTCTGTTTTCAGAGCCCCAAAACTTTTCTTTATTTTTATTGGTCAAAAGTACCAGCGTCATTCCCCCTTGGTGTGGACCATTTCACTAAAAGGGGTTTCGCATATTCCAACGGCTGACTAAAGGGGAAAGAAAAAATAAAAAAAAGAAACATACTTTCCCGACCCCTCACTTCCAGGAAAAAGGGTGGGGACTGGTATTCAGCTGTGAGCCTGAGAACAACGATAATTAAGACATGATAAGAATAGTGGGTAGAATTTTGCATCGCAATAAAACTGGACTCCTATGTTACATCTAGAGATATAAGTATTATAGTTATCTGCACAGCAATAGTATGACTAATTTAAAAGCAGATACACACATGAGAGGTCTTATATTTTCCCATGGAGAAAAGGCAAAGAGGGAATTGTATTTTTGGAATATAAGGTGGGCACTTAACGATGGGTAATAAAAGTTGTAGAATGTAAAACTGGACTCTAGTTTTAAGATAACAAACGTATATATGTTGTTTACAAAAAACGCAATTTAAGAGAGCCATAAAAATTATATTGGGTGGTCTTTATTCGCATGATAAAGGCAAAGGAAACTGAACTTTCACACAAGTGTTTGTGGGGTGACAATTATTTTATTTATTTATTTGCAGGGAGTTTTAAGCATGAACAAAATAAAACTAAAGATTTTTTTTACTTTTTTAAACACTGTTAAGATTACATATTTAAATGTTTTTAGAAATGCATGTGCAGTAAATTTAATAAACTTCCTAGAATTTTAGAGGTTTAAAAAAAAAGAAAAGGGGAAAATAGGGTTTTATTTCTTTATTTATTTAGAATTGGGTGAAAATTAAACTGGATAAATAATTAAACTACCCATAACAAGATGCTCCCCTTGGCAATTTAAAAAAAAAAAAAAATTGAAAAGAATTTTTTTTTTTTTTTTTTTTTTTTTATAATTTTGAGAAGCAATGAGGAAAAGATACAGTATGCATGGGCCACAACAATGAAAACAAGAATGAACTAGACAAATCATACCTCGATCCGAGAAGACACTCAGAGCAATCATAGCTGGGACACCACTCCGATCACACACACCGGTAATGTGTAACAAGAGCTCGCATACCACTAGTAAACTCAACCTCCAAGACAACTAAAAATGAAGCAATTAACATAAACAACCATTTAGGTAAGATTAGAGGAGTGAGTTCGACACTTCTTGTCTAAGTCCTACTGCTGAACTTACAACTACAACCACCTGTAGTACCTGCGACTCTGAAACCGTACTACTCTACTACTACCATCTATACTTACAACATTTTCTTACCTAGATGTCTGTGCAGCCTACTTAAAATAATAAAGATTTTGAATTGTAAATGTTAAACCGAAAAAGGAAAGCGAGAGAAGTCCCCACTGCATAAGTACCTTTACAGAGTTTGTATCATATATTCAATGGTAATCATCACAGCAAAACATACTATATTATATTAATGTAAAAAGTACTAGTAATAAACATGGTAAGAAATTACTGTAAATATCACCAAATTAGTGAACACAAACATTTCAACTTGTAACACACATTAAACAAGAGCAACTGGTAAGGTTTGTATCAAATAAACATACATTGTATTAGAAATTAACACATGTGTTAAATTAAGAATAACATAAAATCTGTGGTACTCCATTTTTAAACATAGTAATTTCACTAGAATTCTGGGCAAATTTAAAGCATGACCCTTTGTTGTGCTTAAAGTTCATTAGATAGGGTCAGAATGTAGTTTTACATATGCACATGCAAGTAATGTGCAATTGAAAAGGTTTCGCTATCTCTGTGCTATCAACGTGCAAGCCCAAAAAGAGCTCTTAAAAAAAAAAAATCGGGATAAACATTTATCCAGAAAGCGCAAAAGGGATGAAAATAGGATTTTATTTCTTTATTTATTTAGAATTGGGTGAAAATTAAACTGGATAAATAATTAATTAAACTACCCGTAACACAACAACATTAACAGGAAGATAGATTATAAATAACAAACACTCAAAATTTTTGCTTTATTGAATTATGCCTAAACTTTACACTGCCCTTTCAATGTGAAAACATTTAATAAAGTATAACATATGTTTTCATTAGGATGAGAGAATATTAACAAAAGAATAAGAACTGAGTGAAAAATCCTTGAGTTCATGAAATACTTAATTTGGTGTGCATTTTGTGATATATTATGAGTTTTATAAGAATCGCATGTGAATGGACTCTTATCGCTCAAGAACGGAAATTATTTACTTCATAGAAAGTTCAAGAAACACGTTCCATGCTTGGGCGACTATGCATATGTAAATTGCCATTAACACGAAGAACGAATACAATTGAAATTAACTTACGTGAATGATAACACTTTAAAATTTTAAAGAAGGTGGGAGAGTTGAATTTCGAGTTTGGAAGGCAGGTGACGATAATTGTCCTTTCAACTGTAGCGTTTTCTACGATGAGTATCCTTTATATGTTGTTTTCTGACAGAGGTCGTTTTAAAGCTTTTGGCCTGTACATTACTAAGCACTCACTCCTCTCAACTAATTTTTTCATCAGTAGAGGGTGTTTTAAAATTTTAATTTGTTCATGACTATGGCATACAATTTTACAAAAATTTATGAATAAAATTTGCACAACATCTCAACAATTTGCAACTGCTTCTCCCCCATTTTCACACTGTGAGTGCGTACGTATTTCAAACAAAATCGAGTTACATATAAAATCAAATAAATTAAAGGTTTCTTTTTAAATATTACCACGCACCCGGGCAACGCCGGGCGGGTCAGCTAGTTTACCTATACATTTTTTACAGAATATTTTTACGTTTTTCAATCATTTACATTTTTTTATAGAACAGAAGAAAATTGATATTTTAATAATCTGATTAAAAAATACAATTTATTTACCTTGCTTAATGATGGATCTTTTTTAATTTAATAATAACCTTAGAAACTAAAAAGTGTTAATGTTTTTAAATAAATATTGACAATTATGGCAGCCAGATTTGAAATGTGAAAATTCAGAGATTATTGTATAATATTTTTTAATGTTGTTTGCTTATAAATTTTTCTTTGATGAATGTTATTTGGGATAAATTAACTATTTTTTTTTTAATTAAAATTATGTTATTAGTAAATTTCTTTTATGTTATAATAGTTTGAGAAACTATACTTATGATGTTATAAAATGTAAAATTTAAAAAAATATTTTAGTGTTTTGATATTTTAAAACTAAAATACACAAATCTGAGCAAAAAAAAAAAACAAAAAAAAAAACCTTAATTACACATGCAATATGAATAGGTAAAATATTTTATAAAAAGTTTTATAGAATTAAGCGTAATTTTTCCTTTAATAATTTATATATATGCTACAAATGCAATGCAACTTTGATCTTTTTCTGTTACATTCTGAAATATTTAAAATATGATTTTAAACTGTAGTTTACATAATATCTTCGTTCTAATTATCAAAAATCAAAGGATAATACTTTTTGATTAACAAAATGCATGAGGCATCTTTTTTTAAATATTGTTTTGGAGATTTATCATTCACAATCCGTTATTTTTGACGGGGGTTATGCACTAGTATATATATATATATATTACGCTATCGTATGTGGCACAGAAATCACAATTATTTGTTAATTGTTTAAGGGTGTATTCGAAAAAATGTTTTTCCACCCTCAACAACTCGAAATTTTCTGAGACATTTTCAGACTCATTTTTAAAAGTAAAAACATGAAACTTGCTGGGTGTGATTTTTAAAGACATGTTTAACGTGCCGTGTGATTTCATTTTCAGCTCAATTAATTAGAATTTGATTTTTAAACAATTATTTTCTCAGTATGACCATTTTTTTCATTCCCAGATCGCCCGCTTCGGAAAATTTGGTTCAAAACGCCAGTTTAATACAGTATTTTCTGCATTTATCAAAAAATTGAGAAGCACGGCACATTATGTAGTTTCTAAATAAGAGAATTTCGCAGTTTGATGCATTTGAGAGCAAAAATGAATTTTAAAATGAATCAGAAAATAAGCAGTTTTGATCGGAATACACCCTTAATAGCAATGCCCGAATGAAACACATCTCATTGGTTATTGAACAGCATTTAATGCATCACCATACCTATAAGGGGGGTTACCGCAGGGGTGACCCTGTTCTGTCGCCAAATGCTGCCAAGTTTGGCGATGCAACAAAAACTAATATTAGCTTAAGGAATTATATTGATTATATTTAAGGGAGTGCAAGCAAATTAAATTATGAATAAAAGTAACATGATACAATGCTTAGCATGCTTTCTGAAACATAAATTTTAAGGGAGACCAAATAGGTCACTTAGTGTGGCTAGTTGAACTAAATGTTTTGTGGATGTGTGTGGCTATGGCCAGCAGGTCCTCCTCGAAATTTGATGTATTCTGCCGGAAAGGGGCACTGTGATAGCGATTTTTGAATAATTTTCTCAGTTTTTTGCAGTTCTGTTGTCCATTGGTGGCTCGTGCAGTGACAGGAACTAGGATCCTTCTAAGCCGGCTATTCGCAAAAAACTGATGTATAACAGAATAACAAAAAACTATAGATTTTATTATATATCATGATCGAGATTAACTCATTTTTACTATGCTTCATTGACTGAAACAGAAATTTAAGATGAAAATCAAAGTTGGTATAGAATTGAACTAATAATATTGCTGTATTAACGTGTGTAACTACTTTTTGAAATATTAAGATGTATGACATGGAAGAAAGTTTTGGGATTGGCACATCCAGCTAGTTTTTAAGATTGAGTTACAACGCAATTAATGTTAGTTACGAAATATTTATATTATCTCCATTTGTATGAGAAGTTTTTTAGATGAAATCAAAGAAAGAATCAAGTTACATTTAGGCAGGAAATCAACAGATTATTATGATTAACAACTACATTTGAAAGTTAAATGCAGCATTAAAAATGATTTATAAAATAGGCAGGTTAATATAATGCAGGTTATCTAATGAAATTATAAACATTCCCTTACACTGATAAAAAAAATTAACTTTTAGGGTTTTGTTTATGGGTAACGGTTGACATTTCAGGACACACATATTACATATTTATTAGAAAACTGCAGAAGAAATAAAATTTAATATTGAATAAGAAAACTAGATGTAATTTTAAGACCTTCAATCTTCAGGAGAAAAATAATATAAATAAAACCTACTGTATCATTGTCTTATATTCATTAATTCCATATGTAAACCAATTTATCTTTAGTATAATTAAATTGTACATTAGTTATTCAGAATCTAATTATGATAAATAACTTTAATAGAAAGAAAATTGATATTAGTATAGTTCTTAAGTTTTAATATTATTATATAAATTTAATTTTAGTATTATTTTATTTGTATTTACTTATAGCCTTAATTAACTTTTTAACCTTCGTACTGGTTTTGTACAAGTAAGTACTATAGTTAAATTATCCCATCATATTTCTCTTCTGGGCTGCAGTTTACAGATATTTCATTATTTTGCAGCGAAATAAATTATTATTATTTTTTTTAAAACTAGTAATTGTATTAATATGTTCCAAATGAAAATGAGTTCAAATAGAAAAGGGGGTATTTGATTCTTGAATGAATGTTTGAAAAATAAATGACAATCGTTAAATTTGTTATTTGTTGAAGGGGAATTGATGTTAAATTAAATGAGGAATTTAAGAAAATTTTAAATGTAATATCTAGCAACTATTATACTCTTCCCGCTGTAGAATCCTTATCCTTTCTTTTTTATTGATTATTTATAAATAGTCAAATCACTATTACATATTAGAGATGAGACGGGTTCAGCCCAGACACGGGCATGCCACGGGCTCGGGCTCAATATTTATATCTGTTTTCGGGCTTGTGCTCATTCTTTCTCAAACTGAAAATTTTTTTATTCACATGTAGAAATAAATAAAAAGACATTTTTTTCTCTTTAAAATTGCTTTTTATTTCAACTCATTTTAATGCTATTTTAATCCGAATGATGGGAAAACAGAAATAATGTGTTTCTATTCTAGTATTAGAATGCTATTTTAAAAGAAAATTTATCATATTTGCAGAGTTATGTCTTGCATTGGCGACGACAACACATTGATATGGCACCAATCAGAATATCACGAACAATGAAATTGCTTTTAGTTCAATTTTGGTTTGTGGCAGTTGGATAGTTTTTAACACTTACTGGCGCGGAGTAATTCTGTTTATAAACTAATGAAATAAATGACTGACACCAGAATTTGTAAAGGAATTTATTAGAAAATACAAACTTGCTTATTTTCACATACATTATAAATGGAAAATTTTAATTAAATATTCTTGGTGCCGTTTGTCAGTTTTGGAATTAAAATTAGGTGTCCTTTTTTAAGGACACCACCCTCGAAAGCGTTAATTGGATTGTTTATTTTATTTTTCACTTAGAGATCTAACACCAAAAGAATATTTTCTTCTATTTTTAGTCAACCAGTGTTGACTTGAAGTTAACGAATTTTTAGACTTCTGTTGTGAATGAGTCGCAATCATGCATCATATGAAAATAACATTAGGGATTCTCATAACTATTTTTCATCATGTAATATGCTCATGCTGAGACTGTGCTCTACAGATTTATAAAGGCACTTTTATTTGTAAGTAGGTATAATTGCCATGTATTGTTATTCCAATAGAAAGCAATTGAGCAGTGTTTTATTTTTTCCTATTAAAGCATCGGATCTTTCAGATAACCTTGTCAAATTTTTAATTTAAGTTGATTTTCATGGACACAACTATCACCGAAGATTATTATTAGGAAGTTACCGATTATAGTTTAAGATATACACCTTTTATAGGAAATTGAGAAATGTTTGATTCTTCAGCATATAAGTAGCAATTTCTGCAAATTTCATGCATTTATTCATAAAATGCGCTTCATTAATGTGTCATCAAATTTTCTTGTTGAGGGGGGAAAAAAATATGAGAATTCTTTTAAGTATGAAGTATGTTTTTATTTGATGTAAAACTTCTCTGATAAGATTAAATGTAAATTTTCATAAAATAAATTGTGTGCTAAGGATTTGCAGTTTTTTCTAAGCAAGAAGTTGTTTAAAAATGAGATTTTACATTTGAAACAATTTTAAATATTATGCATTTTTTTTCTTTTGCAAATTGGCCTGGGCGGGTCTGGGTTCAGAAAAGAAAGCCCAAACTCATCGCTATTACTTATAGTCAGAAAAGTTTTACGTTCTGTGTTGTTACATAATTATGTAAGCTATTGTTTTATTTCTATTCTAAGAATATGCTTTTCTTTGTTGTTATATGTAGGTAAATACAATTTTGGGTCAGCTTTTTGATGTCTGGTTAGAAAAAATGCCTTTAATGAATCCAGCCCCTAAAAGAAAACTTATGGGCTTAGCCTTGACCTGCCTTTTAACTTCTGGCTCAGAGTAAGTTTTTCCCTCCCACACTTATTTTATAAATTTACAATCTCATTGTTAAAATGTTTTAATGTTTGAAAACTTGACTTTATTGATAAATTTGGAAAAAATATGAATGAAACATAGAGAGAGATAGAGAGGTTTGTATATATATATATATATATATACATACATATATGTATGTCTTAAAACTTAATTTATATATTTAATATAGATGATGATTTGTAATATTTTATAATCATTATATATATATATATATAAAATGTATACGTATGTCTCATATTTTAGAGAACTTTGACACTGTGAACTGTAACATCTGCCATGTTATTATTTAAGTTGTGGCGATTTATTCAAAGTAAGCAAATCTATAGTAATTGAAGATTTCACCCAATTGTTTCTGAGTGATAAAATATTGCAGCCAAAGTATTTTAGACCCATTTTTTATTATAGTAGATTAGTACTGAGGATTACACTAGCGTGCAAAAGTCTTTAGTCAAATACAATAAACTGATTTTGATTACACAATATTTATAAATATTGATTTCAGTTATTTCTCAAATTTAATTTTGTGCTTATCAACAAGTTCACAAACCAGAAGTTGTCATTTAGTACATTCAAATACTTATATTGATTGGAAACATCACAGATTTTATAACAACCGTATATTGGAACATTATTTACGTATAGAAGTTTGCATTTTTTTATTCTTCATATCATGTTTGGTATGTATATTGATAAATTTAGTTCAATATACTAATTTTATAATAATTAAGATTATTTTATGTTTTGGAATTCTAATATTTAATCCATTCAGAGATCAATTAATATTACCCCTTATTGCAAGTAATATAAATTGCTTGTAAATAACTTTTACAAAATGAAGAAAAAAATATGAATCGAATTGCATGGTAAAATTAAAATTCTTTCTCAAGAAGGTTATGCCTATGAGAAAATTGCAATAAAAATTAAGAATCCCCAAATCAAGCATAACATACACATTAGCACGTTTGAAAGAAATAGGAGCAAATTCAAGCAGAAAACATTACAGATAGCCTCAGTGTAGGGCAGACTGGGGAGGGTTGACTCATTTTTTACAAAATGATTTTTTAAATTTTGAACCTAGAATAAAGTTTCATATATAATTTTATTCATTATACAATCAGCTATCGAAATAAAATTGCGACATAAGTGTAATATACAAGAAACTTGAAAAATGATTGATTTTAATTATGAAAAAATAACGGGTCAAGACTCCCCACAGTGGTTAGGGAGTTGAATTCGGAAATAATTAGGGGAAAGCTGGAAATTGTTTTAACCCCTTCACTTTAGATCTAGAATGAATATGCTACGTTTCCCCCCTCGTACTAGGTGAGCGTTAGGAATTATACTTTGATTTATAGTAAAAAAACACGTTTTGTTTTACATTCCATAACACTATCTCGAAATCACTAACTTTTTCAAAAACATTGTCAATACAAATGTTGTAGAGTTTAAAATTCTGAATAAAATGAGTACCTACACTTAGGGGCTGTACTTATGTAACGTTATCAACATTTTGAAAATTTTGGACCCCCTCCCCCCCTTGCGATATCATACGTTATCATCTCCCGACCCCCCTCCCTGGCAATGATATCGTTATCAATGTCTAAAAATTCTTTTGATTTTTGGAGTGATATACAAATATGGTAACATTTATTTTTCGCATAGTTTACTAATTCGAAATGAAGAGAAGTCAATAAAATATCATTTTATATATGAAATAACTTTATATCAAATTAAATAACATTTAAAAGAAATAGTTATTATTCAAAAGAATTTAATAATAGCTTTTCTTTTACATATGTTCAACAGTAATAATGTCTTATTGCACTTGACCCCGCACGGTGGGGGGGGGGGGGGGGCAGAACTTCTTATCAACAAAACAGGTAGACTTTTTCTTTTATTTACTACTAAACACAAAGTATCATTTCAAATGTTCTTTGCATATGGTTTCTCGAACAGCAGATTATGTATGCATACACATATGGCAGAAGAATAGGAATGCCAAACATTTGGGTATTACATATTTTGGAATTAAATAATTTTATGATCAAAGATTTTAATAATAACTTTGTATTCCAATAAAAATAGATAACAGAACTAAATAAAGGTAACATACAATTTTGATGTAAAGACCAAATTACAAAAAAAAAAAAAAAAAAAATGGTTTGGTGAAAAATGATAACGATATCAAAAGACTCCCCCTAGCAATATCTTACGATATCATGTGCCAGACCCCCCCTCGCCCCTAAAATGATAACGTTATATATGCACAGCCCCTTAATACTTTTTTTTTAATATTAAGGTCACAATTCTACTAGTTTTAGCACCGTGGTCACAGGGTTGAACTCAGAATTAATTAGGGGAAAACTGGAAATCGTTTTAATCCCTTCAAGTTAGGTCAAAAATGAATATTCTATGTTTACCCCCCGTACCAAGTGAGCGTTAGGAAATATGTACATATTTACATTCAAAAAACATGTTTTTCCTTAATATTTTTAGCAATATCTCAAAATAGTTAATTCTATCAAAAACATTGCCAATTCAAATGTTGTATAGCATAAAATTCTGAATAAAATGAGTACCCACATTAATATTTTTGTTCAAAATTAAGGTCGCAATTCCATTTCAAAATTTTGCCTTAATCACTAATCAAGAGCTTCAAGATAGGAGAGACCAGATTACCTTAACAATATCTCAAAACAGCTAACTATATCAAAAAATTGCCAATACAGATGTTGTAGAGCTTAAAATTTCGAATAAAATGAATACCGTATATACTCACGTATAAGTCGACCCCCTAACTTTTTACTTCAATTTTGCTCAAAATGAAACCAAAGATTTCACTTGCCAATGAAAAAAGGTAGTAAGTAAACAAAAACAAATCATTATTTTTTTATTCATACACATAAAACGCCATAATTTTGTAGTATTCTAAGTTTTTGTTTTTGCTTTTTTAACTGACTCGCGTATAAGTCGACCCCCAAATTTGCTTACCGAAATTTATCAGAAAGTCCTCGACTTATACGCAAGTATATACGGTACTCACTTTAATATTTTTGTTCAAAATTAAGGTTGCAATTTCAGATATTGTTAAAAATATTAAAGAAAAACGTGTTTTTCGAATGTAAATGTGTACATATTTCCTAATGCTCACTTAGTACGAAGAGGAAGGGAAAACATAGAATATTCATTTTAGACCTAATCTGAAGGGATTAAAACGATTTCCAGCTTTCACCTAATTAATTTTGAGTTCAACCCTCTGACCACGGTGCTAAAACTTTAAAGTAGAATTGTGACCTTAATATTCAACAAAAGTATTAAGTGTAGGTACTCATTTTATTCAGAATATTTGTATTGACAATGTGTTTGAAAAAGTTAGTGATTTTGAGGTAGTGTTATGGTATTTTAAAAAAAAAAACGTGTTTTTGATTATAAATCAATGTATAATTCCTAACGCTCACTGTGATGTAAATAAATTGTAATATTATAATCCAATATAATGTGGGCCGTTCATTAAAAGGTAAAATTAAATTGGAAGTTCTTTTTATTAACATACGTTGTGTAATATTGCAATAAAACTCTCTGTTATTTGAGGTCAGCAATTGTAAAAAAATAAAAAGGAAACTTCTTACTTGTATATCTGTAAAGAAATGATGAGGAGACTTTTAAACACAAATCAAACTTTTTATTTATCTTGTTGAAGAGAAGTAAGAGGCCCTCACCTGTTGGTCACCGATTTTCAAAATAAATATATTGCCGATAAAATAATTTATTCCTCTTTAAGAAAATCTTTAAAATATAAGATGCAGCACTAGGTGAATTTTCTATAGATAAAAATCTCAATTAAAGCCTTTTTAAATGAACAGGAAATAAATTTAACAGGAGTTATTAAAAACGCAGACATCGCTTTCGGAAACTTTTTACCGGATTCCATATCCATCGGCAGACAGACCGGAGCCGAAGCCCGCGATCTTTTAAAACAAAAACTAAGTCATGACAGATCACCAACAAAACAGATTCTGCTTTAAAATTAACGGAACTTTTAATTTATAGTAAGAATACGGGTACTTCAAAAGTTAGAGAAAGAAAAGATTTAAATATATTAGAGAATTTAAAATAATAAGCAATATCTTAATAAACAAATCCGAAAGAACACATTTAAAAAGCTTTATTTTTATTTGTTCCAAGCTCGACGATTAGACACACCTCCGAAAGATCAACATCCATTCAATGCATATGCCGTAAGAGACTTGCTCCGATGACGTCATCACAATCGTACAGATCTCAAAGGAGAAGCACCCCATGCCAGGCACTGCGGAACATCAGAGAACTTGCCGATATGCGGTTGAAACGAAATCGCCCACGCAAAAATAAATATGGATTTAAGTTTAAGGAACATCGATGTATAAGGCCAAAAGAAATAAAAAAGTAACATGATTTAAACACTGTGAGATTTCATTTCACAATACCCCCATTTACCGAGCAAAATTTTGGCAGAGCAAGTGATGTAAAAGGTAAAATGAAATGAACCTTTTACAGAAACGGGATGACAAAATTTTGAATGCCAAAGACAGAGAAAAAAAAAATCAAAGTTAAAATATTAAAGTAAAGCCAAAAGTTAAACTGCTGCAAATAAAAATTAGTGGTGACCAAAAGGGAAGAGAGAAGAAAAAGAAAGTACATCAAAAGTATACATAGTATATTCAAATAGTATACATAAAAAAATGCCAAATTTTTCTATTCATGGCAATTGCAGTATGATGTCAAACTTATCTTCACAAATACTTAAGTACAAATGCTAAAGAAAATGAGAATTAGCATATATAAAATCTTATGTATTACTTAAGTAAAAATGTTAAACAAAATCAGAATTAGCATATATAAAATCCTACGTATTACTTAAGCAAAAATGCTAAACAAAATCAGAATTAGCATATATAAAATGAGCTCATTATCAAACATTTAATTAAATTGGTATACCATATAAGAAAAGTTGCATTTTACAAGCAACAAAGATCAAAATAACTTCAGTATTTGATCATCGCCTAGGACTTACAATTTATTTAATATTCATAAAATAGAGCATTTACTTTCAGTTACTCTAAATATAAACTGGCCATACATAAAAAAAAAATATCTTCAGTAACATTTTCATAATACGATATTCATCATTTTTTTTTATTTATTTAATTTAGTTTAGTACTACATATGTGACTTCAAACAACTAGCTGTACTCCACATGAACAAGTGGCCAAATCGTGCACTATATGACCACCCACATGTAAAGCACAGATAGTTAAGGTAGTTGCAACAATATATATATATGAGAGACATATCTAAGGGAAAAAATAGGTGTTTTACTGCTGAAACATATACTTTTACTATTTTTCATTAGACTCTGAAAATATGTATTGCTAAAGCAATATATCAACAAACACCAGTACTTTTTGTATTATTTACTCATCAAAAATTTTCAAAGTATATACTATTCTTTAAAATATGAGACATCACTTAATACAATTTTAAATATGTATAAAGATAAACTCATAAACTTATAGACAAACCGACAAACCATGGTTTTAAGAATAAGTAGGTATTTGGTTGAGTGGGTGGGGATACCCAGAAAAAAATAAATGCTTTCATATACAATGAAAGATTTAAAAAAAAATTGACACTATCATGGGTACCATAATATAAATCATTTACATAAAATATTTCATGCAGAAAAATCAAGAGAATTATGTAAAAAATATACTATTATCCAAAATCATAGAACAATATACACTGTGACTACTCATGGTTTACCCAAGGTCTCAGGTGGCTTGGATCTCCCTAAACAAAGGCTCTTGACACCTTGTGCAAAAAGAAAAATAACTATATACACTAAATAGCACAATACACCATCCCATAACTGCAAAAACAACAGCAATGTCCTTCTTTACAGATCCTTGATTCCTTAGCGTTATATACACAATTTAAAGTTTGCATGAAAAATAAATAAATGTTATCAGAATGTTCAAAAACACGCTGAAAGTTTTGGTACACAAAAAGACATCAGGTATGTGCATTGTTGCAAAGGTGTAAACATTGTGTTTACACGTAGAAACCGATGCATATCTCTAGATGATACACACAAAAAGGCAACATCAACTTAACAGTTGAATAGACATTATACAGGAAAATTGGACGGGAACTTTTTTTTGGGGGCGACAACACAACATCTGTGTGCTTCACTTCTTTTGAAGCTAATCATTAATTTTTAGTAATCACTATTTCTGGACACACTAAAAAGATGAATTACAGAGCACTGAAGATGAAAAAAATGATGTTGTATTTGATGAGAATTGATGATGTATTCACACACACATCTTGGGAAAAAAAGAGACATAAGTAGGTAGGTGATGATATCAATAAGCACTTTTTCTTTAAATTTCTTAGTAATTTTGAAGATTCATCAAGGAACACGTCTACATTAAAAGGCGCTGTTAAATAGTTACTAAGAACTGTGCTTTTCTTTTCTTTTTGTGTAATCTTGTATAGAAATTGATTTGATCCTTAAATTTTTTTTAATTTCTTCATTAATAATAAATCTTCAGAATTCATTCAATTAATTACTTCCTGTGTGAAAATATGAGGCATATGACAACATAAAAATTTAGAGACTTTGGGTATATTCACAAATGAAAACAAAGGCACAGTAAAATTTTTGAAATATGGGGAATTGTAGACAGAAAATAAATTGATCTTGAGAATTCCTGAATCAAAATACAACTCTTGTAACTGCAGGTATATGTAAGAACACACATACAAAATCAATATTGAAAGTAACTGATTTTATAATATTTCATAAATTTTCTTGATTTAGCAAAAAAAATTTTGCAAAAATAGCAACACTGACTTTTAGGAGCAGATAAGTCAATCAGTCCTCTTAGTAAGGATAATTTACGTCTCACAAGAGAAAAGGGCAACCAACAAAACTTCCATAATCAGGTCTTGTGACAGCTATTACTTGAGAAAACATTTGAGATTACTCGTAAATCTTATTTTAGCTTTAAAGACAAACAATGAAGATATTGAATTGAATCAGACATTGTAAGGATAAAATGACTCAAACATGACATGACTCTTCTTCAATAGTTAGTTCAGCGTTGAAAATGAAGCAAAAATTTTAAAGTTATTGTTATAAAACAGTGAGTTAATCAGGTAAGTATAGTATTAATATATTTATCTTCTACGTAAAACAAGGAAAATACTAGAGAAGAGGTCAGCACAAATGGATACTACTCATCAGTGAATGGCCAAATTCACCAGGTAAGAAACTGTTGAAAGTAAAGCAAAGTTTTTTTTGCAGGTGAGTATTTTTTTTTTAACAGGTTGGAAGAGAACTCTTAGAGCAGCATATGTAGAGAGACAGTCTTTAAATATGCGAAACAGCAGTGACACACAGTTAAAATTATTGCAGAGAACACTGACAATATGAGAACTTATTTTTTTTTTTTAAAGCTGTTTAAAAACATAAGATTTTTTTAAATAGATGATGAAAAATAATTTCAAGAATATAATTGTAACAGAAATGATCTACTTTTTCTCAAGAGAAAAAAAAAAATAATGCTGCTTTCATTCTTTTTCTGAGAGCAACATGAGAATCTTGTCTGTTGAAAACTGTCATAGTCTGCACATACGATGAAGTGGAAAGGTCCCAATTTCAAAATTATAACTTGCCATAAGAGTATTAAGAAAAAAAAAAAATGAAGCAACATGAATTTTTCAAATATAAAATTTTGTCAGCTGAGAATTCCTTTAAAAACAACATGAGAACAGTTGTAAAATAAATGTGAAAATATTCTTAAATGCATACATTCTTAATTTGTAAATTGCAGATTATCTTTGCACTAAGCCAAACTATATGATTATAATAGAACATCACAGTCCAGATGGCATAAGAATAAATCTATGAACAAACTCTTGTATTCAAATTATTGTTAAACAAAATATCTTGATTTGAAATTTGTAGAATAGAAGCATAGAAATATCTAAGAATGTTATATAGGATATTTACAACTAATAACTTCTGTGAAGAATTTCAGCTTCAGAAGAATAAGTATGACATAAGAATGAAATTTCTCAGCACCAATAATCATAATTTCAAAAATAATGCTTCTTATAAATATATAAAGAATTTGCAAATTTGTTGCAATTTAATAGTGCCATAATAAAATTTAATTTAAAAACCCAAAGTCTCTCTTAAAATATGAAATATGTTCTTGAGAACAATTTTATTATTTCAAACTCATTAGAATTTTTCTAAGAACAATATATAATTCATTTCAAAAAATATATATATACCAAATAATCATTCTTAAAAAAAAAAAAAAAAAAAAAAAAATTATGTTCTCTAATAATTCATTACAAATAAAAGAATATGTAGATGAAATTCTTTCAAATAAAACTATTTAAATAGAATAATAATTATGCATCATCAAAAAATATGACTATTCTTCAATAGGAAATTTATCTTAATTTAAATAATTGTTTTAAAAAAAAATTGACAAACTTAGCAAAATATATTATATTCTTCAAGATGGAGTAGAACAAATTCATTCTAGAATTATAAAATTTAATTCTTCAAAATAGCAAAAATCTATGCAAGAAATTTTTGAGAACAGAAACTTCCAATAGTAAAAATAACATTTTCATATGCCTTTATGCATAAAATATTCCATATTTCTTAAAAATTTACCAAAAGAACAAATCTTGAATTCTATTAAACACATCAAAAAATTTTTCAAAAGTTATTCTGAGAACAAAAGTTCTAAAATATTACGATTTTCTTTAAATCAATTCAAATTTTCTTCAGAACCACTGCTTTTTCTCGGCACCAAAAATGTGATGTAAATAAATTGTAATATTATAATCCAATATAATGTGGGCCGTTAATTAAAAGGTAAAATTAAATTGGAAGTTCTTTTTATTAACATACGTTGTGTAATATTGCAATAAAACTCTCTGTTCTTTGAGGTCAACAATTGTAAAAAAATAAAAAGGAAACTTCTTACTTGTATATCTGTAAAGAAATGATGAGGAGACTTTTAAACACAAATCAAACTTTTTATTTATCTTGTTGAAGAGAAGTAAGACGCCCTCACCCATTGGTCACCGATTTTCAAAATAAATATGTTGCCGATAAAATAATTTATTCCTCTTTAAGAAAATCTTTAAAATATAAGATGCAGCACTAGGTGAATTTTCTATAGATAAAAATCTCAATTAAAGCCTTTTTAAATGAACAGGAAATAAATTTAACAGGAGTTATTAAAAACGCAGACATCGCTTTCGGAAACTTTTTACCGGATTCCATATCCATCGGCAGACAGACCGGAGCCGAAGCCCGCGATCTTTTAAAACAAAAACTAAGTCATGACAGATCACCAACAAAACAGATTCTGCTTTAAAATTAACGGAACTTTTAATTTATAGTAAGAATACGGGTACTTCAAAAGTTAGAGAAAGAAAAGATTTAAATCTATTAGAGAATTTAAAATAATAAGCAATAGATTAATAAACAAATCCGAAAGAACACATTTAAAAAGCTTTATTTTTATTTGTTCCAAGCTCGGCGATTAGACACACCTCCGAAAGATCGACATCCATTCAATGCATATGCCGTGAGAGACTTGCTCAGATGACGTCATCACAATCGTACAGATTGTTGAGATAATTACCAATAAGTAATATCTCAGTAAATTAAATTAGCAGAGTGAATTAAGCAAATGGAAACGTAATTGCTTTATGTCCCAACCTTGGATGAAAAATACGTTAAACTATTAAATCTACTTTAAATGGAATTAAACAGTTTAATGAATTAACTTGCAAAAATATAAAATAAGAAGTCAAACTATTATGTGATCTAAATAATGAAAGACAAATTTAAAAGAAACAAACATTTATTTAAATTTAGTCACAGAGAAACAAATAAATTAACTAAAAGAATAAAATACATAAAACATACCTCAATCAGTTTTTAACTCTAGATAACATTAGTTATGCATTTACTTATAGAACAAGTTGTACTGGGATTAACACTCCACAACACATTATCTCAGAAAAAATATGAAACGGCAAAACATCTTTCATTTCAATGCTCCAGAGCTCGAAAAATAATTTATTAAAAAGCCATACTTCATCCTAAACCAATTCCAGTACCTCCAGGGATATCACACTGCAGCATAAAAACAAAAGTCATTCCCACCAGGAAACTGATAGATAAACAACAGTTCAAAAATGCAATTCACAGATAAAGATAGAGGTCACGTAATCCGGCCTTCACCATTCCATCAGACGACTTCAAACGAGACAAAGATCAGTTGATATCAATACAGAAAATCCAGGAAGAAAAAAACTAACATTCATCATGTGTTTCCAATTTAAACAACCCTCCATGCCGATAAAACTTTACAATACTAAAAACCACCTGCTCACATCACGTCAAAAGGGCAATTCCCAACTGGCCAAGACACACGTTGGTCGAAACATATTTATATGATTCGGACATGTGTATCAGATCCTGGCATATGCAAAACAGACGGCTTCCAGAATGATCGGAGACTTACGATGCACTCTACCAGACAACCAACGCCATCTCGTGGCGATCGGGAGTACTGCTCGACTATCATACGTGGAAAACGATTTCCGAAAACCGCGATATTTTGAAAGACAGGTGACCGGCAATAGAAGATACGATTAAAAGTAAACTGCAACTAAAGATGAAAGCAAATCAAGTAAAGGATTTTAAGGATATATAACTATGGAAAATAAGCATATGAGGTAAGAAGTATCTGTATTTATATTGTAAATAAAGAATGGCTGTTTCAGCTAAAATGTAAATAAGTTGTAGAGCTAAAGTAGTACGATGATAAGATATAGAGGGCTTGTTATTCCTAACACAGATCTCAAAGGAGAAGCACCCCATGCCAGGCATTGCGGAACATCAGAGAACTTGCTGATATGCGGTCGAAACGAAATCGCCCGCGCAAAAATAAATATGGATTTAAGTTTAAGGAACATTGATGTATAAGGCCAAAAGAAATAAAAAAGTAACATGATTTAAACACTGTGAGATTTCATCTCACACTCACCTAGCACGAGGGGGAAAACATAGCATATTCTTCTAGACATATACTGAAGGGATTAAAGCAATTTCTAGGTATCCCCTAATTATTTTCAAATTCAGCCTTTTTTTTGCTCCCCTACCACTGGGCTAATATGGGAGACTTGATCCACTGTTTTTTATATTGAAATATTTGCTAAGAGAAATAAAATCAGTTTAAAAAAAGGACAGAATAACTTTATGCTACGAGATTTAATTATTATTAAAAATTATTTGGGAAAATGTGATGTGTAAACAAACCTGCTTAGATGGAATCCAAGACACAGCTGAAAATTTCCAATTTAAACACCCACTTGTTGTGATACTCGACCTGGCAACACTAGTTGCGACATAGCTTGGCTTCATCTCATTGTGTTATCTTGGTGAAATTTGTCTACATACCTTTCTAAAAGGTTTTAATCATTGTTATGTTCTTTTGCAGAGGCGTGAACAGTTAATATTTCTTAAGGCTATGCTTTCATCCTTTCTAGTCTTTTTCATTCTTTCTATTTACCTATTATGGGTTAGTGATGGGCGATTCTGGAAAATTTGAGAATCGATTAAAATTGACATCGTATAAAACAGAATCAATCACAATAAGAATCTATTCCCAAATTCTAGAATCGATACTTGAATCGATATTTTGATGTTCACAGATTTACACAGATAAGCTCAAAAATAGTAATTCCAAAACATAGCGAATTAGCAGGGCCGTAACGACCACCTCTTACCCCTCACCCCCATTTATGGGGGCCCTAGATCATGTCAAAAGCCCAGAAGTAAGCTACTACAGACCTTTGAATTGAATAATAAAGTTTTTAAACTTTTTAAATTATTTTTTTAAGATGTAATTTTAACAATAATTTATATTATATTTAAATTTATTTTTTAAGAAAGATCTCAATCAGATAAAAAAAAAAAAAGGAAGAAAGGATTTTTCTTTCATCTGAAAAACATGTACTTTCTACTCTTATTTCCTTCAACCAAACAGACTTCCTATAAACGTCATTTTTCTTTAAAATGCGCAGATGAGCGAAATTTTGAAGGCTCTAAATTTATTTAAAAAGTTAAATTGTTTTTTAGTCATTTTAGGACCTCCTATAAGCATGGGGGAAATGCAAATATTGCAAATCTTCTTTTAAAATAGCTGTGATGATCTAATTAACCAATCATCACATGCTAATTATCCCGTAATTAATAAGCAAAATTCTCCTTTTAATAATATATTTAACTAAAATCTCTTTCCCTTTTAAAATATACATCTCCTTATCTCATTTACAGTTTATAAATATCTTCCTTTTTAATGTTTACCAAATTGTCAGCTGTTAAAAAAAAAGTTTTCATCCTAGGATCATTAACAGTGAAATAATATACTTTTCTCTGGTTAGCAAATAAATAAAAATATATTCTTTGATTATATGTTTTTTTTTTTTTTTTTTTTTTTTTTTTTTTTTTTTTTTCCTGCAGTAATCTAAAATTTCTAAACAGTTATTGACTCATTCGCTGCCAGTGTCGGAGGTGGAACATAAATCTACAAATATCATGATTTTTTTTTTTTTTTTTAATAGTGTTCTCGTTCTTATACTAGAACAGGAAAACAGGACTTCTGTGATCATTTTGTTTATGAAAAAATAAAGAAAAAGAAATAGGATAGAGTGATAACAGGCCGATGCCTCAGTTATTTATTAAAACCACGAGAATCTGAAAGATTAATGATTATGAAAGTAGTAATTAAATTGCTTTTATTTAAAAAAAAAGCTTTTTAGCAGAGATAAAAGATAAATAATTTATTTCAGAAATATAAACATATTTTAGATATTAATGCAGCTTAAAAAGCATTAACAACACAATATCTTTCGATAAATTTTATTCAAAAGGCTTTGACAAAATACCCCCTTCTAAAAGGGGGGGTCCAAGTGCGCTTTGGCTTAATTAGGTGCTGAGTTAGAAAAATTGCTTAAAATACAAAAGTTAAGAGACCAGCAGGTAAAAGAGCATAATAAGAAATAATAATAGGAATAAGTGGCCAAAGGGCTTTTCGATAATATATCACATGAGGCGTTGGGATAAAATTAGAAAATTGCCCCTCCCGGAAGGGTCCACTCTCGCGTCTCCAGAATACAGCCTGAATTCACCCACCCATACATAGGATAACTTTTTGAGTACAGTGCGCACACTGGAACATTAGAAAAAGCCAAGTGCACATAACTGGGGAGAGGAGGGGAAGGGGATGGACAGAAAATAAAAGAGGACATAATAGATTTCCAACGATATGTTGCATGAGCAGGTTTGGACGAAATTTATAATGCGCCCCCCCCCCCCCCCCTCGAGTAGGGAAACTAAACCCCTAATGGTCGAAGAGGTGACAGCAAATATACTTTTGGTCAAAGTTTCAAAATGTGGCATTATAATAATATAGGAGAAGAATTAAACATTTTAAAATTGCATGTATATTTTGAATGTCTCTGTAATAACGATTGGTAGGGAAAAGGAGGAGGAGATGAGAAGAGACAAACTTCAAAAATACAACCTAATAAACTAGCAACTCTAATAACTAGGCTTCTAAGAAAAAGTATAACAATTTAACATAGAAAGAAAAAAAATCTTTCCTTATACGAAATTTCACAGCAATTCAGCCACTAAAACAAGTAAAATTGGAGGAATAAATATATGAAATTGTTCCATGAAATTAGAACTGAAATATCTATCTATTCCCGTAAGAACACGGATAAAAAAATATCCACATCCAAGAATCGGGCGCAATGACGTTTTAAAGAAAAATAAAAATGAACAATTCAATCCGAATCGAAAGATTGATCCCAATGAAATTTAAGATACCGATGTAAAAGGGGAAGGGGAGGACATATCAGGAGGAGAAAGACAAAATATGAATATTGGGACAAAACGCCTTCCAACAATACATGACATAATAGGCTCTGAAATAATGAGAAAGTGCCCCCTTCCCCTTCCCAGGGAGTAACTAAACCCCAATGGTCGGGAAGCGCGTAACCAAGCACATAAAATATTTGACAACACCAAATATACCTTTAGTCTTGTCAAGGTTTCAAAATGAGGCATTATAATGAAATCAGACAAAAACGAAGATTTTAAAAATTGCACACATATTTTGAATGACCTTGTTAAAACGACTAAACAAATGGAGCAGAATCATTTCTATTCTTAATATGACAGCTAAAATAATACCAGAAACAAAATGGAACCACATAATATTGGATAACTTTTCGTGCAGAGTGCACTCGCTGGAACAATAATTAAAAAGAAAATTGCCCAATTAAACTGATGGCATTGAGCTCACAGGCTATTCGCACTAACTGTATATTATACCCTTATTTCAAAGAATAATGCCTCTCGAAAAATAAATTAAGGGGGGGATTGGCTCCCCCTGTTTTCCCTCTTTATGCATAACCAATGACCCTTCAAATGTCATCAGGGAAGCGCCTTATCGAAATAAACCGGTATACCAAATTTGAAGTAAATCGGATAGAAAAACCCATCTATCTAAATTAGGGGGTGGGGTATTAGCCCCTCATTCCCCCTTTAGACTATAACAATGAACCTTCAAATCTAATCAGCGAAGCTCGTTATCAAAATTAACTGGTATACCAAAATTTGAAGAAAATCTGATAATTCTGCATGAAAAACACATTTATCTAAGTTAAGGGGGGGGGGGGATTACCCCCCTGTTCCCCTTTTATACTTAACCAATGAACCCCTAAATCTAATCAGGGGAGCGCGTTATCAGAATGAAACTAGAAATTTTTTTTAAAAGTAAATTGGATATTTCTCTCAAGAGTTATCGCTTTGCGTACATACGTACGTAAGTACATGCATACATACAGAACCGGCAAGCACATTAGATCCCCCCCCTCCCCCCAGGCTTTGATAGCCTGTGAGTGCTGGCAAGATCTAGACAACTATTAAAAAATATATTAATTACTATCTTAAATTATGTACAAATCACCAAGCACAAACTAGCAAAGGTGTTGGGTGCACCTTTTCTCCGAACTTATTTTAACAAAAAAGAAAAAAACTATCTCATAGGGCCTCTGATTTCAGGGGACTTGGTGATTGTAATGCCTAGTTAAGATAACCTACGGTTATATACCAGAAAGGTTATCTCGGATAATAAAGACAATGTGTTGTGAAATTTTAGAAGATTAACTAACCTATGGCAAATTGGTTTGAAGGGAAATATATATTAAAACAAAAACGCAAAATATAACCCCCCCCATCTGTAGACAAATCAACCCAACTAGATAACTTTGATTATACTTTTTCATATCTGTTCTAAGAATATTATTAAGCAGTCAGGTAACTTCTAAATAATAAAAATAAGTAATTAGCAAGACTTAAAAGAAAATAACAAATAAGGGATCTAATATTAATAAATCATTTATTTACACCACAGGCAATCATAGTAAGTTACACTTAAAAATTAATTCAGGCTTTTACCATCCAAAACAGTAACTCCTTACATAAAAAAAACTAATTCTGATATTATTTGTAGATGACAAATTCTCCTGGGCATCCTATACCCATTTCAACATTTGTTATTAACACGGTACACAATACAACAGAGAACATACATAAAATCGTACCTTTTTCCCCACGGTTGTTTGGTTTAAAAAAAAAAAAAAAAAAACATGCTGTTTTTTTTTCATCTGGTTTTTTTCCCTCTTTTTCCCTAATGTTTTCATTTATTTTACACATTATTGAAAAATGCAAAATCCAAGTTATGCAGAAGCTATAGGCAAAAACTTTAGAAAAATGATGAATTAATAAACTTGTAAAATGACAAACATTTTTAGTCAATCAAACTTTTCTTATAAGCTTTAAATCCACATGGCAGACTAATTAATTTTTCTAAAATTAGCCGGGGGGGGGGGGGGGGGGAGTAGTTAGTTTTCTTTCTCCTTCTTTTTCAATCCTTTTATTTTTAAAAATAGCCATAATGGCAGGTTTGAGCTAAAAATACACTTTTACTACTTAGATTGCTTGATTAGTTAAGATTTACTAAGGATTACATTATGCCTCAATGATGATATAATCATAAGTAATTCTCTGCGTTGGTTACACTTTGTTCTGTATGCTAATGAATGATTGGCTGTGAGTTTATTGTATCATTATTATTGGGTTTAGTAAGCCTTTGTTTTTCTTGCATTTCTACATTGGGATTGGGATTTTGCACTATGATTTTATTCTGTTACCAGCAGGGTTGGCATGGTTTAAATCAATTGGTTAGCCAACTGGTTTTTTAGAAAAAATCTAATATAATATTTTCTCATTTTTGTAATTTGAGTGTTTCAAATTATTGGATATAAATAATTTCTACTTTTAATTAGGGATGTAGTGGAGGGTATACAATGTATACCTTCTGAATTTTTTAAAGAAGCCCCATATGCTCTCTGTTTTTCAAATAAAGCTATAGCGTATATCCTAACCGTGAACATTTAGGACTCTAGCGTATGCCCTCTGCCTATAGCGTATATTCTTTGCATTTTTTACGACTACAACACTGCTTTTAACAGTCTTATCCCAGCAGTCACCGTGAGACATAGTGAGTCTAGGTTAATTTGTATGCATGTAGAATGCAAATTGAATGTGTTGATGAACATATCTGAAGCTCTAAAAAGAAAATTTAAAACATGTGAATTTAGCAAAGATAAAATAGACTAAAAATATCCAATATTTTGAATAAAATATTTTTCTTTGAGAAAACGAAGATTATTTACAATTAATAACATAAAATGACCTTTAAGATTTCAGTCAAGCTGTAAAAGAAAGTTTTCTTGATTGGGAAGATTATCTTTTAAGGCTGTTCTCAACTGCTCTGCTCAAAAAGCTTTGACACATTTACAAATTAATTTTTTAATGGAAAGATATAAAATTGGAAGACCTGACTATGGAAGCGATTTGAAATCGAACTGTGTTTTCCATTTTTGACAAGTAAATTACCTGTTGAATTATAGGCAGTTTTGATCATGTGTCAAAGATGTTTTTAACCTTCCTTGAGTGGTTATTCTTCTTTCATGTGGAAATTCGGTTCAAAACGCCCACTTTGACAATATTTTCTGAAAGATCTATTGCGTTTGCAAGAATACAGAAAACACAGTTCCATTACATTGTATCTGAACAACAACATCTGCTAGTTTCATGCATTTCTGAACAAAAATAAATTAAAAATTATGTCATAAAGTTGCCCTTTCGGATTTGAGAACAGCCTTAAGAATAAAAAAGAAACTCAAAATATGAAGTCAAATAAGAGGACATTGAAGAATTGGGTGCTACTGAAGCACCTGTTTACTTTTAACTAAAATATGCAATAAGGTATATTTAAATCGTCTATTGCATAATCAAATCCATTATTTAGATCTGACAAAAAAAAAATGGGAGAAAATTGAGATAAGGTTCACTTGAGGCATAATAGAAAAAAGTCTCACATAAAAATGCTTAAAAAGGTATATTATTAATTTTTAGTTTAGAAATTTAAAAGTAATATGTATTATAACATAGTTTAGAAAAAAAGCCTGTGTATTAAGTCTGATGGCTATTTAAATGTTTTAGTGGATGACAACTTTTATAAATCTACTTTTGATTTTAAGATCAATGTTTTCAGTAGTCTAAAAAGCTGGTAAATAGGTATTTCTGTTTATTTTACTGTTGCCTCTTTTTTTTTTTTTTTAACCTGGCAGTTTCTGAGAAGTGTCAAATGACAATATACAATACTTCTTGAAACGTGTAAAGACTCTACTGCTAAATTCAAATCATTCCAGGAATTCTTTATAAAAAGGTTTACTTTCAATAAAAGATAATAATTGTTCTTGTAGTGTTCTAACAGAAAAATCAGATATCTCAGATTGCAAATATTTCAAAGAAATTATTTTGAATAGTCATGGGAAGTATAATTGTATTTATGAAACTACACCATATATTTATTTATAGAACTATAGTAATCAAAAGATTGTTAATTAAGATTTTCAAGGTATCAATGTTTCACTGTGTAGAGCATTTTATTCATGGGACATAAGACATAGCTTTTACTAAAAATGTTTAAATTATTTCAATTTTCTACATAATTACTGTAATTATTTAATTTAAATTATTTTTAAATGAAGTTATATTATTTATACATCCAACAATGTTTATTTTTATCAATAAATATGCATGTATATGTAATAGGAAAATCTGTTTTAAAAAACCCGGTTTAAACCAAAAAAAAAAACGGGTTTTTTAGTTTAAAAAAAAAAAAAAAAAAACCCCGGTTTTTTACCAACCCTGTTTTTCCCCATTGGGAGTCACAAGATCCTCTTAGAGCCGAAGACTTGACAGGATATATCCGATAGTTCTTTTTTTTTTTAACAAAACACACACATATCGGTGCACAGTAAATTTTACGTAGCTTTTTATGAATTAACAATTCTACCCAGGTCTGGGCCAAACGTAAGCAGTTAAATCATTAAAAAAAAAAAAAAAAAAAAAAATTAACAATGCTACATTGCTCGTTATAGGCAAGAGCAAGCAAACTATGGGCGGATAAGCAAACAGTGCTTCTAAAAAAAAACAACAGCACTCTGGAACTCTTTTCATACATCTGTTTTTTCTCTGAGAACAAGAAACTCTCTCTATGTTTAAAATTTGCATGTGCGGCCCTGAGTGGTGGATGCGAATTAACATATTCAGCATAAATAAAATCTCCAACTACTCGTCGCTGCTTGGACCCGCCTTCGTGTCGGCCAGTGGTCAGTGGGTCCCCGGATGCACTGGGCCCTCTGACCCTCCTACATCCGATATTACATACCCCACTTTCTCATGAGACCCTGGGCCCCCACACGAAGATCCTGCAGCTGTCCCATAAAACATGAGGTCATAAAAGTCCCTCTTTTGTGCCAAAACTGTCAATTTTTTTACTTTACTCTCGTAATATAATACATATAGATAGTAACTAGCAATTAAGCTTTCCCCTGAGCAAAACGCTTGCCTGGGAAATACTTAATGCTCTTTGTACCCATCCTTAGTAAAATAATAATAATGCACTAATAGATACATATATAAAAACTTAAAAACAATAATACTGCACATTGAAAGAAATTGAATTAAAAATTAATCAATTAGATAAAATAATCAATTAGATAAATATATACATCGATGTTATTAACAAGAAACATATTCATATATATATCTTTCTTTTTTTTTTTTTTTTTTTTTTTCCCCAAAAAAATGGTTCTAAATATTCAAAATGTTGGAATCATGCCAACAGTGAGCTAAAAAGTGCCAAGAGCGTGTAAGTAGGGGGCGGACAGGGAGGAGGGAGAGAAAATAAATGACGACATTAAAAGCTTTCCAACGATTTGTTACACGAGATGGTTTGGAAGAAACAATAAATATCCCGGGGGGGGGGGGGCAGGTAATTCCCAAACGGTCGGAGGGGCGACCTCAAATGTATCTTTGGTCAAGGTTTCAAAATGTGGATTTATAATAAAATAGAACGAGAATTGGAGATTTTAAAAATTGCATGCATATTTTGAACGGCCCTGTAAATGAAGATTGACGAGGAAGGGGGGCAGGAGAGTGATTAGAAGGGACGAACTTGAAAAATACAACATAAAAAACTAGTAGAGCGAAACAGCACCAAAAACTGGCGATATGAAGCAATTAAAATAATAAAACTTTGTAAAAAATCACCATAAAATTAAAACAAAACACAGGACGCGTTTCGAGCTAAAAACATAATAGCTCGTCATCAGCTACAGCATACACGTGTCCGTTTTATCTTCAGTTCATTTTTGAACTTGTTCGTTTACG
Organism: Maratus speciosus; assembly: GCA_963932465.1. NCBI lineage: Eukaryota > Metazoa > Arthropoda > Arachnida > Araneae > Salticidae > Maratus > Maratus speciosus. The sequence continues at coordinate 102,971,503 of OZ010792.1, forward strand.
GACACGTGTATGCTGTAGCTGATGACGAGCTGTTATGTTTTAGCTCGAAACGCGTCCTGTGTTTTGTTTTAATTTTATGGTGATTTTTTACAAAGTTTTATTATTTTAATAAAAAACTAGTAACCCGAATAACTAGGCGTCTCAACAACAGTATAATGATTTAACCTAATGTTGAATTCAGGGGGTGACCCAGGGGAACATTGGAATGTCCCTCCCGAAAGTTTAGAGATTTTATGCATTTTAATGGACAAATGTGTATCCTCCCCCTTACGGAACTCTAAAATATCCCTCCCCCTCCCCCCAAATCCCGACCGGAGCAGTCAAGAAATTGCTCCCGCCATTCAACACTTAACCCAGAAAGAAAGAAAAAAGCAAAATTTTACAGCAATTCTGCCACTAAAACAGTAAAACTGGAAGAATCGATTCAACCCGATTCATACACGATGCGATTTGAATTGAAGTAAATCAAAAAATAATGTTTCTATCCGCATCTAAAGAATTGAAGTAAATAAAAAAATAACGATTCTGCCCGCATCTAAAGAATTGAAGTAAAACAAATAATAACGATTCTAGCCGCATCTGAACATCGACATCGAATCTGTGCTGAATCAATTCGCCATTTCTGATCCTATGTTATGGGCAGAATCGATGCACTCATTTTTTCTTGCTTTCTTTTAGCTTTAGAAAAAGAAAGCGTTGGATTCGTGAAAAATTTCGACTTCCGGTTTTCGAAGGATTTATAGTTTTAGAAGATCTTGTCTGGAACACAATTTGACTATTTTTATATGTTGTCTTCAATCTGTCTATTTATTTGTCTCTGACAAAAAATTGTGAGCGGTCTATTTGAAGAACTAATGCATGGAATCTGTTGAAACTTTAGATTCAGTTAGACCTTCATATAAATTGGTGCTGATTACTTTTTGATGTAAATCTATCGGTAGGTGGTGCTGCTATGCTGCATTTTTCCCGATTTTCGCAATAGCTCTAACTCAAGAACTAATGCACAGATTTTCATCAAATTTCACATTCAGTTAGATGTTGGCATAAATTGATGCATATTAGATTTCGATGAAAATCGCCCAACAGGGGGCGTTGATATGCAGATTTTATCAGCAGTGTTGAATTCAGACAATTTTTTCCGGGAGGGATTTCTGCGGATTCAGAGTGGGACAGTTCAGAGGGGAAGGGGATTGGACTTTTGTACATTAAGCATAAAATCTCAAACCTTCTGGGGGGACATTTGAATGTTGCAGGGGGGAGGAGGGCGTGTCCCCCCCGGACCACCCCCATAATTCAACACGTTTTTCAGGATTTAAACGATTTTAGGGATCATATCTCAAGAACTAATGAACGAAATTTCATCAAACTTAATATTTTGCTAGACATTGCCATAAGTTGTTCATGATTAGGTTTTCTTGTAAATGATATAACAGGTTGTACTGCCATGCTGCTTTTTTTAGCAGTGTTGAATTCAGACATTTTTCTCCGGGAGGGATTTCTATGATTCTGGAGAGGGACATTATAGAGTTTCGGGGGAGAGGGGGGGGGGTGGGGGTGGGATCCACCCGTACCAGCCCCTGAATTCAACACTGTTTTTCAGGATTTACATGATGTTAGCGATAATATCTCAAGAAGTAATGACCGGAAATTCATCAAACGTAATATTATGTGTCATTGACATAAGTTGTTCCTGAGTTTTTCGTGTTTATCATGTAGCAGGCTGCGCTGCTATACTGCTTTTTTGCATGCTATTCGTGATAGCCATATCTCAAAACTAATTCACGGAATTTAATCAAACTTCATATTCTGTTACACTTTCAAATAAATAGATCCTTATTAGGCTTGGGTGTATACTGCCCAACAACTGTCGCTTTTATGCTCTTTGAATTGGGATTTTCCGTTGCGGACATCTAGGCTAATATCAGACGAACGTCTTTTTGCATGCTTTTTTTCGCTCTTACACCATTCCTACACATGCTAGCGAAGGTGTAGGGATGGCGTAAGAGCAAAAAAAGCGTGCAAAAAGATGTTCGTCTGACATTAGTCTAAGAGGGTGTGGGCCGAAATTCAAAGATTTGTTAGGAAAATGCAATGCTTATATTTTCTTTTAAAATGCACATACTTCAACGAACCAAAGCTGTTTGAATCCTCATGATGGGCATAGGTTATCATTTAAATTTGACACTGTGATAGCAAATTTTGAAGTTTTAACATTCATGAGACAGATGAAAGTTTTGAGATTGACACATCCAACAACTTTACCTTCAGTTTTTGAGGGAAAATGAAAATGATATTACCTTTAGAGACATCAATTAAAAAATTTATAGTATCGATTAAATCGAGTTAGGCATAGTATCGATTAAAAAAATCAAAATTGCCCATTATTATTATGGGTACTATTTAAATGAAATAAAAGTTTCTATCAACTTTCCAATTTATATTTCATAATTTTTTTCTTGCTTTTATAGTAATTTTTCACATCTTCCTTTAATCAATTTTAAACATTTTCCTTTTTATCACCCCATTTTACCCTAGCTTTACAGAATAAATTTACATTTTATTTTAGAAATATATCGCTAACCCTTTATTATCTACAGTGCATAATAAAAATATTCCCAAAAACACTTAATTAAGGCTGTTCAACCCTCCCTCACATTTATTGGGTGAAGTCTCTCTACATAGCCACTTTTTAAAGTATAGCACATGGTTATGTTGAACCTAATTTACTGTAAAATCTTTATGTCTCGAATGAAAACTCAATATTTCTGCATTACTTAAAACCTACTTACTTAATTTTCTAGAATATATTTTATTTGAGAAAATCTTACAGATGTTTCTAAGAAATACACCTTTTAAGCTGTAAACTCTTTACAATTGATTTTTCCACACCTGTTTCAATTATCTGTATGAAGACTGTTGTTAGAGCATTTCAATACCTTTGGAGAATTGGAGATTTTAAAAATTGCATGCATATTTTGAACGGCCCTGTAAATGAAGATTGACGAGGAAGGGGGGCAGGAGAGTGATTAGAAGGGACGAACTTGAAAAATACAACATAAAAAACTAGTAGAGCGAAACAGCACCAAAAACTGGCGATATGAAGCAATTAAAATAATAAAACTTTGTAAAAAATCACCATAAAATTAAAACAAAACACAGGACGCGTTTCGAGCTAAAAACATAATAGCTCGTCATCAGCTACAGCATACACGTGTCCGTTTTATCTTCAGTTCATTTTTGAACTTGTTCGTTTACGGACACGTGTATGCTGTAGCTGATGACGAGCTGTTATGTTTTAGCTCGAAACGCGTCCTGTGTTTTGTTTTAATTTTATGGTGATTTTTTACAAAGTTTTATTATTTTAATAAAAAACTAGTAACCCGAATAACTAGGCGTCTCAACAACAGTATAATGATTTAACCTAATGTTGAATTCAGGGGGTGACCCAGGGGAACATTGGAATGTCCCTCCCGAAAGTTTAGAGATTTTATGCATTTTAATGGACAAATGTGTATCCTCCCCCTTACGGAACTCTAAAATATCCCTCCCCCTCCCCCCAAATCCCGACCGGAGCAGTCAAGAAATTGCTCCCGCCATTCAACACTTAACCCAGAAAGAAAGAAAAAAGCAAAATTTTACAGCAATTCTGCCACTAAAACAGTAAAACTGGAAGAATCGATTCAACCCGATTCATACACGATGCGATTTGAATTGAAGTAAATCAAAAAATAATGTTTCTATCCGCATCTAAAGAATTGAAGTAAATAAAAAAATAACGATTCTGCCCGCATCTAAAGAATTGAAGTAAAACAAATAATAACGATTCTAGCCGCATCTGAACATCGACATCGAATCTGTGCTGAATCAATTCGCCATTTCTGATCCTATGTTATGGGCAGAATCGATGCACTCATTTTTTCTTGCTTTCTTTTAGCTTTAGAAAAAGAAAGCGTTGGATTCGTGAAAAATTTCGACTTCCGGTTTTCGAAGGATTTATAGTTTTAGAAGATCTTGTCTGGAACACAATTTGACTATTTTTATATGTTGTCTTCAATCTGTCTATTTATTTGTCTCTGACAAAAAATTGTGAGCGGTCTATTTGAAGAACTAATGCATGGAATCTGTTGAAACTTTAGATTCAGTTAGACCTTCATATAAATTGGTGCTGATTACTTTTTGATGTAAATCTATCGGTAGGTGGTGCTGCTATGCTGCATTTTTCCCGATTTTCGCAATAGCTCTAACTCAAGAACTAATGCACAGATTTTCATCAAATTTCACATTCAGTTAGATGTTGGCATAAATTGATGCATATTAGATTTCGATGAAAATCGCCCAACAGGGGGCGTTGATATGCAGATTTTATCAGCAGTGTTGAATTCAGACAATTTTTTCCGGGAGGGATTTCTGCGGATTCAGAGTGGGACAGTTCAGAGGGGAAGGGGATTGGACTTTTGTACATTAAGCATAAAATCTCAAACCTTCTGGGGGGACATTTGAATGTTGCAGGGGGGAGGAGGGCGTGTCCCCCCCGGACCACCCCCATAATTCAACACGTTTTTCAGGATTTAAACGATTTTAGGGATCATATCTCAAGAACTAATGAACGAAATTTCATCAAACTTAATATTTTGCTAGACATTGCCATAAGTTGTTCATGATTAGGTTTTCTTGTAAATGATATAACAGGTTGTACTGCCATGCTGCTTTTTTTAGCAGTGTTGAATTCAGACATTTTTCTCCGGGAGGGATTTCTATGATTCTGGAGAGGGACATTATAGAGTTTCGGGGGAGAGGGGGGGGGGGTGGGGGTGGGATCCACCCGTACCAGCCCCTGAATTCAACACTGTTTTTCAGGATTTACATGATGTTAGCGATAATATCTCAAGAAGTAATGACCGGAAATTCATCAAACGTAATATTATGTGTCATTGACATAAGTTGTTCCTGAGTTTTTCGTGTTTATCATGTAGCAGGCTGCGCTGCTATACTGCTTTTTTGCATGCTATTCGTGATAGCCATATCTCAAAACTAATTCACGGAATTTAATCAAACTTCATATTCTGTTACACTTTCAAATAAATAGATCCTTATTAGGCTTGGGTGTATACTGCCCAACAACTGTCGCTTTTATGCTCTTTGAATTGGGATTTTCCGTTGCGGACATCTAGGCTAATATCAGACGAACGTCTTTTTGCATGCTTTTTTTCGCTCTTACACCATTCCTACACATGCTAGCGAAGGTGTAGGGATGGCGTAAGAGCAAAAAAAGCGTGCAAAAAGATGTTCGTCTGACATTAGTCTAAGAGGGTGTGGGCCGAAATTCAAAGATTTGTTAGGAAAATGCAATGCTTATATTTTCTTTTAAAATGCACATACTTCAACGAACCAAAGCTGTTTGAATCCTCATGATGGGCATAGGTTATCATTTAAATTTGACACTGTGATAGCAAATTTTGAAGTTTTAACATTCATGAGACAGATGAAAGTTTTGAGATTGACACATCCAACAACTTTACCTTCAGTTTTTGAGGGAAAATGAAAATGATATTACCTTTAGAGACATCAATTAAAAAATTTATAGTATCGATTAAATCGAGTTAGGCATAGTATCGATTAAAAAAATCAAAATTGCCCATTATTATTATGGGTACTATTTAAATGAAATAAAAGTTTCTATCAACTTTCCAATTTATATTTCATAATTTTTTTCTTGCTTTTATAGTAATTTTTCACATCTTCCTTTAATCAATTTTAAACATTTTCCTTTTTATCACCCCATTTTACCCTAGCTTTACAGAATAAATTTACATTTTATTTTAGAAATATATCGCTAACCCTTTATTATCTACAGTGCATAATAAAAATATTCCCAAAAACACTTAATTAAGGCTGTTCAACCCTCCCTCACATTTATTGGGTGAAGTCTCTCTACATAGCCACTTTTTAAAGTATAGCACATGGTTATGTTGAACCTAATTTACTGTAAAATCTTTATGTCTCGAATGAAAACTCAATATTTCTGCATTACTTAAAACCTACTTACTTAATTTTCTAGAATATATTTTATTTGAGAAAATCTTACAGATGTTTCTAAGAAATACACCTTTTAAGCTGTAAACTCTTTACAATTGATTTTTCCACACCTGTTTCAATTATCTGTATGAAGACTGTTGTTAGAGCATTTCAATACCTTTGGAGAATTGGAGATTTTAAAAATTGCATGCATATTTTGAACGGCCCTGTAAATGAAGATTGACGAGGAAGGGGGGCAGGAGAGTGATTAGAAGGGACGAACTTGAAAAATACAACATAAAAAACTAGTAGAGCGAAACAGCACCAAAAACTGGCGATATGAAGCAATTAAAATAATAAAACTTTGTAAAAAATCACCATAAAATTAAAACAAAACACAGGACGCGTTTCGAGCTAAAAACATAATAGCTCGTCATCAGCTACAGCATACACGTGTCCGTTTTATCTTCAGTTCATTTTTGAACTTGTTCGTTTACGGACACGTGTATGCTGTAGCTGATGACGAGCTGTTATGTTTTAGCTCGAAACGCGTCCTGTGTTTTGTTTTAATTTTATGGTGATTTTTTACAAAGTTTTATTATTTTAATAAAAAACTAGTAACCCGAATAACTAGGCGTCTCAACAACAGTATAATGATTTAACCTAATGTTGAATTCAGGGGGTGACCCAGGGGAACATTGGAATGTCCCTCCCGAAAGTTTAGAGATTTTATGCATTTTAATGGACAAATGTGTATCCTCCCCCTTACGGAACTCTAAAATATCCCTCCCCCTCCCCCCAAATCCCGACCGGAGCAGTCAAGAAATTGCTCCCGCCATTCAACACTTAACCCAGAAAGAAAGAAAAAAGCAAAATTTTACAGCAATTCTGCCACTAAAACAGTAAAACTGGAAGAATCGATTCAACCCGATTCATACACGATGCGATTTGAATTGAAGTAAATCAAAAAATAATGTTTCTATCCGCATCTAAAGAATTGAAGTAAATAAAAAAATAACGATTCTGCCCGCATCTAAAGAATTGAAGTAAAACAAATAATAACGATTCTAGCCGCATCTGAACATCGACATCGAATCTGTGCTGAATCAATTCGCCATTTCTGATCCTATGTTATGGGCAGAATCGATGCACTCATTTTTTCTTGCTTTCTTTTAGCTTTAGAAAAAGAAAGCGTTGGATTCGTGAAAAATTTCGACTTCCGGTTTTCGAAGGATTTATAGTTTTAGAAGATCTTGTCTGGAACACAATTTGACTATTTTTATATGTTGTCTTCAATCTGTCTATTTATTTGTCTCTGACAAAAAATTGTGAGCGGTCTATTTGAAGAACTAATGCATGGAATCTGTTGAAACTTTAGATTCAGTTAGACCTTCATATAAATTGGTGCTGATTACTTTTTGATGTAAATCTATCGGTAGGTGGTGCTGCTATGCTGCATTTTTCCCGATTTTCGCAATAGCTCTAACTCAAGAACTAATGCACAGATTTTCATCAAATTTCACATTCAGTTAGATGTTGGCATAAATTGATGCATATTAGATTTCGATGAAAATCGCCCAACAGGGGGCGTTGATATGCAGATTTTATCAGCAGTGTTGAATTCAGACAATTTTTTCCGGGAGGGATTTCTGCGGATTCAGAGTGGGACAGTTCAGAGGGGAAGGGGATTGGACTTTTGTACATTAAGCATAAAATCTCAAACCTTCTGGGGGGACATTTGAATGTTGCAGGGGGGAGGAGGGCGTGTCCCCCCCGGACCACCCCCATAATTCAACACGTTTTTCAGGATTTAAACGATTTTAGGGATCATATCTCAAGAACTAATGAACGAAATTTCATCAAACTTAATATTTTGCTAGACATTGCCATAAGTTGTTCATGATTAGGTTTTCTTGTAAATGATATAACAGGTTGTACTGCCATGCTGCTTTTTTTAGCAGTGTTGAATTCAGACATTTTTCTCCGGGAGGGATTTCTATGATTCTGGAGAGGGACATTCTAGAGTTTCGGGGGAGAGGGGGGGGGTGGGGGTGGGATCCACCCGTACCAGCCCCTGAATTCAACACTGTTTTTCAGGATTTACATGATGTTAGCGATAATATCTCAAGAAGTAATGACCGGAAATTCATCAAACGTAATATTATGTGTCATTGACATAAGTTGTTCCTGAGTTTTTCGTGTTTATCATGTAGCAGGCTGCGCTGCTATACTGCTTTTTTGCATGCTATTCGTGATAGCCATATCTCAAAACTAATTCACGGAATTTAATCAAACTTCATATTCTGTTACACTTTCAAATAAATAGATCCTTATTAGGCTTGGATGTATACTGCCCAACAACTGTCGCTTTTATGCTCTTTGAATTGGGATTTTCCGTTGCGGACATCTAGGCTAATATCAGACGAACGTCTTTTTGCATGCTTTTTTTCGCTCTTACACCATTCCTACACATGCTAGCGAAGGTGTAGGGATGGCGTAAGAGCAAAAAAAGCGTGCAAAAAGATGTTCGTCTGACATTAGTCTAAGAGGGTGTGGGCCGAAATTCAAAGATTTGTTAGGAAAATGCAATGCTTATATTTTCTTTTAAAATGCACATACTTCAACGAACCAAAGCTGTTTGAATCCTCATGATGGGCATAGGTTATCATTTAAATTTGACACTGTGATAGCAAATTTTGAAGTTTTAACATTCATGAGACAGATGAAAGTTTTGAGATTGACACATCCAACAACTTTACCTTCAGTTTTTGAGGGAAAATGAAAATGATATTACCTTTAGAGACATCAATTAAAAAATTTATAGTATCGATTAAATCGAGTTAGGCATAGTATCGATTAAAAAAATCAAAATTGCCCATTATTATTATGGGTACTATTTAAATGAAATAAAAGTTTCTATCAACTTTCCAATTTATATTTCATAATTTTTTTCTTGCTTTTATAGTAATTTTTCACATCTTCCTTTAATCAATTTTAAACATTTTCCTTTTTATCACCCCATTTTACCCTAGCTTTACAGAATAAATTTACATTTTATTTTAGAAATATATCGCTAACCCTTTATTATCTACAGTGCATAATAAAAATATTCCCAAAAACACTTAATTAAGGCTGTTCAACCCTCCCTCACATTTATTGGGTGAAGTCTCTCTACATAGCCACTTTTTAAAGTATAGCACATGGTTATGTTGAACCTAATTTACTGTAAAATCTTTATGTCTCGAATGAAAACTCAATATTTCTGCATTACTTAAAACCTACTTACTTAATTTTCTAGAATATATTTTATTTGAGAAAATCTTACAGATGTTTCTAAGAAATACACCTTTTAAGCTGTAAACTCTTTACAATTGATTTTTCCACACCTGTTTCAATTATCTGTATGAAGACTGTTGTTAGAGCATTTCAATACCTTTGGTTTCCACCTATTGGTAAGACTCTAAAATTCTTTTAAATATGAAAACTGAAGGGTGGGTCAAGCCTGCCCTATGGTCAATTCTCCCCAGTCTCCCCTACATCAAATAGGGAAGACAAACATATTCTGATTATGCATAAACAAAAAAGACTTCCAGCTACTGGAATTAAAGAAAAGTTGAATAAAAGTAGAGAATCTCCAATATCCTTAGATACAGTTAAAGAGATGTCTGTGTCTGTGGGTTTGAATGGTCACATAGCTTGTCAAAAACCTTTTCTCAACATATAAATAAAACAAAATGTTCTTAGTGGGCTGAAGAATATTAATCTTAGACAGTTAGTGAATATGAAAAAGTGTTTAGGACTGATGAATCAAAGTTTGAATTGTTCTGAACCAAAAGAAGTCAGTATGTTTGAAGAATGGTCAGATAGCGCGTACGTGAAAATTGTTTAAATCACGCGGTGGAACATGGAGATAGTAATGTCATGTTTTGGTGTGGTTTTGAAGGAAGAAATGTTTGAGATTTTGTACAAGCTAAATCAGCAATCTACTTATAATAAAATCTGAGTGCAGGAAACTGTTGGAACGATGCCGGTGCGAACCACTCTGGTCTGCGAATCAACCGTATCTAAACGCCATGTTAGGCTTAATGAAAAACATAACCTGACATATGACAGCTAAATGATAATTTTTTCTACTTGAAATCATGTCTGTTAAGCATATTTTCACATAAAACATGTGTATCATATCCATTTATAATGTATTAAGTTCTAAATTAAAATTAAGCTACTGTAAACATAGAAATCAGATCTAAACAAAGGATACTGTTGCCATTCAGATTCAAATTCCAGCAAATATACAAACAAATGAATGACTCTTTGAACACTTCATTAAAAAAAATACAGGTTAACGCCGATGCTGGTCTTAAAATATTTGAAAAGTATATTAAAACCTTTTTATATTTTAACTTTGTTTAAAACCTTCAAAAACTATCCGATTAGGTTCTAAATTTAAAGGCCAAACCAACAACAACAACAAGTTCTAAATTAAAAATAATGGATAACTATTGCCATCTGGTGGAGAAAAGATATAGCTTTCGCTCTAAGAAGGTCCATGCAAGCACATTGCATTACATGTATTTTTAATTTATTCAGAATGACTATTCTTTTGCACAATTTCAGATTTCCTGTAACATTTGTTTTTTGTCTTATAGGACAGAGTAAAAATTATCCGAATTTAAATATCTAAAACTTTCGAATGCATTTACAATAAAGAATTATTTCAATGGCACTTTAACATTATTTAAAGGGACAATTTTTTCAGTACCGAAGGCTGCGAGCAGCGCCTCTGTAGGCCGTTTTAATTCCGAAAGAATTACGAGCTTATGTTTCTTGCTATAATTCTTTTGGCGTCAACTTTCTGTTGTAATCATACTTTTTTTACTTTCTTCTATCTTTACAAGAAGAAAGTATTGGATTCATGAAAATTTTCGAATTCCGGTTTTCGACGGATTTACACGGTTTAGGGGTCAGAGAACCCGAAAAACATGTTTTTACAAAATGTCTGTCTGTGAGTCTGTCTGTCTGTCTGTGTGTCTGTGTGTGACACAAATTTTGTGGGCGCTCTATCTCAAGAACTATTGCACGGAATTTAATAAAAATTCATAACCAGTTAGTCCCTGATACAAATTGATGCTGATTAGTTTTGGGTGCAAAACACTCAACAGGTGGCGCTGCTGTGCGGCATTTTTTACGATTTACGCTATGGCTCTATCTCAAGAACTAATGCACGGATTTTCACGAAACTTCAGATTCAGTTAGTCCCTGATGTGACTTTATGCTAATTACGTGTTGGTGTAAATCGCTCAACAGGTGGCGTTGCTATGCTGCATTTTTTACGATTTTTGCAATGACTCTATCTCAAGAACTAATGCACAGACTTTCATGAAACTTCAGATTCAGTTAGACATTGATATGACTTGATGCTGATTACGTGTTGGTGTAAATCGCTCAACAGGTGGCGTTGCTGTGCTGCATTTTGAATGATTCCCACAATAGCTCTATCTCAAAAATTAATGCACGAATTTTCATCTAACTTCAGATTTACTTAGATGTTAACGCAAGTTGTTGCTGATTAGGTTTCAGTGTTAATCGTCCAATAGGTGGCGCTGCTATGCTGGAATTTTCATAATTTTTGCAATAACTCTATCTTCAAAACTCATATTCGGATTTTTCCCAGATTTCAGATTCAGTTAGACTTTGACATAAGTGGTTGCTTGGTGATTTTTGGTGTAAAGCACCCGATAGGTGGTGCTGCCATGCTTAATTTTGCTAAATTTACACGATTTCAGAGATAGCCATATCTCAAGACCTAATGCATGGAATTTCATATCTTTAGAATCCTCATGATTGGCATGGATTGCCGTTTAATTTTGGCAGTGTGAGAGCGAATTTTCCAGTATTAACATGTATGAGATAGAAGAAAGTTTTGGGATTGGTACATCCGACTAGTTTTACAATGCATTTTATCAGATTTGAAGACATTGCAAGTAAAATGAATATTTCTTATCGGTACAACATATTTTAATTATCTTGCAGATAAAATTTTGAATTTTAACGTAGTTTGTAGCAAAAAAAAAAAAAAAAAAAAAAAGTCACGCCAAACAACGAATTTTTAATGTAGAGGGAACCTAAACAAGCATTTTCGTCATAAAATGTGTAGCTGGAAGTGGCGTGTTTAAACGCTGGTGACTAAATTGTAGTTTACATAATTTCTTTGTTCTAATCATAAACAAGTAATATAAAAATTTTGTTTTTAAAGTCAATTCCTACTTAGGTCATCAAAGAAAAATTTAATATAATCCCTTAAGCTAATATTAGTTTTTGTTGCATTAAAATATCTCAATTTGTTGATTTTCTATAAGCAAGTAGGTTTACAATGGAAGTCTATGGGAATTTGGCGAGATATTAGAGATATAGAGATATCGCCAAGTTGGCAACAGAACAGTCCCCCCCCCCCCCCTATGGTAACCCCCCTTATAGATATAAGGATGTATTAAATGCTGTTCAATAACCAATGACTGCCATTTTGTCTACCATATAAAACTAAAATTAATTAATTAAAATTTAATTAATGAATTAATATTTGAAAAATCCGTATTAACATCAATTGTCATCCAGTACAAGTTTAAAAAAAATTATTTCAACTTGATAGGATGAATAATAAGTATTTTATTAACGATTGAAAATTTGAACAAGATATATAAATATAGGGAGAGTGTGAGCTAATAGTAGGAATTGAAAAATTGAAGGATAATACTTTTTGATTAACAAAATGCATGAGGCATCTTATTATTTTTTTTTTTTTTAAGTCAGAAAATTATTTTTTTAAACTATTGTTTTGAAGATTTATCATTCACTTTTCATCATTTTTGACGGGGATTATATACTAGTATATAAGAAAATGTGTCATGATATTTTTTACATTATGCTGTTCCATCTGGTACTCGAAATATTGGCAGAGGGTTCAACCCAAAACACACATCTAAATTATGTTTAAGTTATTTGAAAACAAAGGAGAAGAAAAATCTCTCAAAATTATGATATCCCCTCCCCCCTGCATCCCAAATAAGCAATAATGTTGAAGTCCAAGGTAAAGGCAGTGTTCATTGTCTTTTTGAGTAGTGTGGGGTAGTCCACAAAGAATTTTTATTTCCAGGTCAAACCGTTTACACCATTTTCTACAAAAAAAAGTCTGTGCGCCTGCACAGAGTTACACAATGGAAACGACTGGAGATTGTCGAACGCTGGAAGCTCCACCAAGACAAACACTCCAGCCCTCACCACCTTTGTTGTGACTCCCTATCTGGCCCGGATTGGTGTTGTAACCTTGCCCTAGCCACCGTACAGCCCTGATTTGAGACCGTTAGACTTTTTCCTGATCCTAAAGCTCAAGAGAAGCCTGAAAGGTCACCGTTTCAAAGATGTTCTTGTCATTCAATGGGCTATCGCAAAATCTAATTCCTGAAACAGGTTACAGCAGCTGACTTCCAGGGAGCGTTTGCAGCATGGGGATCGCTTTGGCAGCAGTGTATTGATGCCCAAGGAGACTATTTTGAAGAATTTTAACAATATGTACCAGGATTGTCAGATTTGCTGCCCGGGTAGGTACTAAAAAACCCGGGTTTTATTGGGGAAAATGGGTTTTTATCAAATAAAACAGCATTTTGCAATATTAAGTACTTTTTGAACAAAAAAATACAACAGTAAAATGTTTCTTTACATATAAACATACATGCACAAAATCTTCTTGGCTATCAACTATCATACAATATTTATTAGAAGCTTAGAATCCAAACCTAAGCCTTTTAGATAAAAACAGTTTTGGTTTAGATTTGAAGAAGTTAAAGTTGTAGTTACATTATACCTTACTTCTATTGTTATGGAAAGTTTTGGTTTAGAAGTTTAAAACCAAACCAATAACAATATTTTTGTAGTATGTTTTGAAAGTACCTATTTAATTTGTCTGTTTATATCATTCTTTTTTATGTCTAAATAGAAAAGTATATTGTAAAAATAGTTAAACAGAATAAATTCCTCAAAGTAAAAATTAAAAGTTTAATTTTATTAATACAAGAAAGAAAGATTACAAAAAGAAAACCCTCTCTAATAAAGAAAAGATACTAACAACAAACTTACATTTGTATATTTTAGTGCATTACATATAATTTTATTAATGACTTTTATTTGAAGATTAAAAGGATTAATAATAATTTAATTAATAATTTAATAAAATATTAATTTTTCTTCAAATTTATTAGTATATCCTCAAGCTGTCTTGTTTTTCTGTTTCCATTATTAAAATTCAAACACAGTTGCTTTCTGATGATATATGCAAATATTTGAAAACCCTCAATTTCAAGCAGAATAATTAATTTAATTAATTAAATAATGTTTGTAATGTTTATTAAACATTGTATCTTCAGGCATAATAAGAGATATAAACATATAGATACATGTGATACATATTGTTACTTTGTAGAAAAGAATAAATTTGATTTTCCCTATTTTCCCCAAAAAACCCAGGTTTTTTCAACCCTGATATGTATTGATCAAATCAATAAATTCTTTTTACCAGACCCAGTCTCATTACTTTATGGACAAATCCTATATATACCTATAATAGGCTTTATCCTGACTGACTGATTCATCAATGCATGCATGAAACTGTTAAAGCTGGAAACTTAAACTCTTAGATATACATATATATGTATATATATATATATGGATCCACTGAAAGTATTTTTTGAAATTAAACTTCAAAGAGGGCACTAAATTTAATCCCCTTTAAGATCTGGTGGGTGAATTTCTTCCCACTTAATTTTAATTTCCAAATGTCACAGAAATTTGTTATTGAATTTATTTGAAAATAAGTAAATGCCTTAATTCATGTAAATAACAAACCGAAAGTTTTGTTTCAAAATTCTGGTGCCATGGTGACATTTGGGGATTAAAATTTAGTGGGAAGAAATTCACCCACCAGAGCTTAAATGGTAACCTCTTGGGGATTAAATTTAGTGCCTTCTTAGAAATTTAATAATTAAAATGTTTTTTAATAAAATAAAAACTGAGTGAAATAGGTCAACTGGTCCATCTTTTGATTCCCAGGATGATGAAGGCATTGAAATTAATGAAAAGGCTTCATTCAAAGGAAAACATGAAACAGAGCTATAAATTCTCCTGTAAAAGAATAAACATCTATTGATTGAGAACAAATTTATGATTTTCAAAGAATTGTTTAGAGTATTTTTTCCTATAGAATATATGCCACATATATTTCTATTATGTATTGATTCCCATTTATTTAGACCTGATGAGCTGGAGTGGTTGATTATTACTTTATATATTTAATAAATATGTTTTATTAATTATCAAAATTAAATTACTTTTCACTGTTAAAAAATGTTAAAACTTTTATTCTGGCAGACCGTTAATATTTCATTTCCACATTATAGACTACAAATTGACTTTGATCCTGATTATTGTTTTCTTTTCTCCAATCCCAATACTATCATTATAAATATGTTGTACTTGTATATAAATTTTATGCATGTGTGTAACATTCGTACGAATGTTATAGTGAAATTGTTTGAACATGTATTCATTGAGTTGATATTTCCACTTATATTTGGTTTTCAAAAACTTCTTTTCTGAATTTTTTTTCTTTTTTAGAATTGTCCATGATCGAATTTGTGGTATATTGCTTGCTGTAGTTGAAGTTTTGAATGATATTACGAAACATGATATTGATGACTTAGAACACTCGCCTACTGAGTAAGTTATTTTTTATTATTTTATAAGATTAATATAAATAAATAAATAAATATTATTTTATGTCTATTTCTGTTACTACTGACTGCTTCACACCTTTTAAGAAATAACATCTTGGGTTTTTGTCACTCCTGTCATTAATTAAGACCATTTGTAATTTAGGAAAGGAAATGGATAATAACCCTTTCAACCTAATTTTCGTACAGAGGGAACAGACACCAAAGTAAATTATGTAAAAGTAAATGCTCATTTTCAGTCAAATGCCTTTTAAAAATATCATTTTCATACATGAAAACATTTCTTCCTTTGAATGTTTCTCACCTTTTAAAAATATCATTTTCATAGATGAAAACATTTCTTCCTTTGCAGGTTTCTCACCTTTTAAAAATATCATTTTCATAGATGAAAACATTTCTTCCTTTGAAGGTTTCTCACCTTTTTAAAATATCATTTTCATAGATGAAAACATTTCTTCCTTTGAAGGTTTCTCACCTTTTAAAAAATATCATTTTCATAGATAAAAATATTTCTTCCTTTGAAGATTTGTTCTTTGATTTCATGGCTGATGGAATGAAAATATTGAAAATGATGTCATTTTCATGCAATTATAAGAAAATATTACTGTTTTATGAACTAATATAGATAAATGATTTTATTAATTAAAAAATGATGTAATTTCACCTTTAGTCTCATTAAGTTACTTGATGATATAAATACCTGTATTCCATTCATATTTAAAATATTATGTATCAAATTTAAAATGTGGTCAAAACTGGTTCTTTAGCACTACCATCCTTCTGTTAGTCTTACCTCTTTCTCAACAAAACTAGTTGCACTGCATCTACAAAATGCAAGTGCTAAGACCAATGTCAGACGGGCGTCTTTTTTGCTGCTTTTTTGCTTAAGTATTATCCATTAACAATGCTGATGTGAATGGATAATACTTGTGAACACTTGTGTCACACATTGTGAATGGATAATACTTAAGCAAAAAAGCAGCAAAAAAGACGCCCCTCTGACATTGATCTTAAGTTCCAAACAGAGACCCATGCTGGCTCAAGGTTGTATATGCACTGATCAGTGAGTTGGAGAGAGTTAATAAGGTAGAGAGGCTACAGGGTGCTCCAAAAAAGTTTAAGATGCACTTAACTTTAAGTTAAGATGCAGATTAACTTTAAGTTTTTTACTTATTAGAGATATGTGGGCAAAGTAAACTGCAAAAATATTCAAAATAGGGTAGGAAATAAGATTCTGTTATTGAAATGATCCAGCCATTAATTATTAAAAAGTTAATATCCCCCCTGCCCCTCCCTAAATAAAATTTTACAAAATTGACCAAACAAGTTTTTCTCTTCCAGAACATTATTATTTTATCACTAATTAGAAGTGTCTTAGAATATTGAATGGTCTTTATGCTGAAAGAAAATTTTCCTGTTTAAATGCATAGAAAAATTTGTGTTTTAAAAATTCTATAATTGGAATATTCTGTTTATTATTTATTCACACATGCTGATGCAGACAATATTTTATTTTCTCTTATTTTTGTAGAAGAAATGATTTAATTTAAAAAACAATCTGATAAATATCAAACATTCATCTAAAGTGTGCAAAATAGCTCTAAAATTTAAAATAGATTAAACTATATTTTTATAATCTTTAATTTTTACATTAGGTAATTTTTATTATTATTTTTAAGTTGTATTTTTTTTTTTACAGTTTGTTGTTCGAAGTTTGCAAAATGATGTTGGTAGTCTGCAAGTCACTCCTCCTATGCTGCACATAGGCAGACCAATTGTTTAGTACTCTAAAATAGCATTTTTTTTTTTTTTTTTTTTCCAATTGATAACATAAATTATAATGATGTTGGACGATTTAGACTTTACTGTAGTCACCTACCTGTCTATAAGTTTTATGAGTATTTTACGAATGTGCAGGGCTCGAAAATTCTAAAAATTGTAAGGTTTCCAGCCGGGAACCTACATGAAAAGTGTAGGTTCCCAGATAAATTTATATTTTCACAGTTTTTTAATAAATGTTTAATGTTAATAAATGTCGGTTCATGTGTGAAAAGGAGAGCACGTGGGTAATTTGAAGTCTAATTTTAAGGATTGTACATGTAATTAGGTAAAACTTTCACTTCTAGTAGGTGGAATATGTCGTCCAGAAGACGTTTGACCAATTTTGAGAAATTGCGTGCGATAGGGAAAATGGAA
Organism: Maratus speciosus; assembly: GCA_963932465.1. Lineage (NCBI taxonomy): Eukaryota > Metazoa > Arthropoda > Arachnida > Araneae > Salticidae > Maratus > Maratus speciosus. The sequence goes on from OZ010792.1 coordinate 102,989,496, forward strand.
GCAGGACAGAGACACCCTTGGGGGTCTGTAAAGACTTAAAAATAGCCAAAAGCGTCATGTCAAGAATATGGAAACGGTTTAAAGACACTGGTATAATGTCCACAGACAGCCAGGTCAAGGTAGAAAACGCACCACAATAGGCTCTCAGGACTGTAATTTGCCAACGATTGCTAAAAGAACTCGGCTATCCTGGTTTACTGCGAATGGCAGTCTGCATGCAAGGAAACCCATGATTTGTGTTCTACTAACTCCGGTAGCGAAATGCACCTGGTTAAAGTGGTGCAGAGATCATCGTCATTAGAATACCAGGACTGGAGCCAAGTTCTCTTTACCGATGAATTCCGATTTTGTTGAGAGAGTTACTACAGACGTGTTACCATATGGAGGGAGAAAATCACATGCAATAAGGCTGCAAACATCCTTGAAAGGCATCGATATGAAGATCGTGGAATCATGGTATGGACGGACATAATTTTGAATGGCAGCAGTGACCGACACATTTTTACCAGTGCAACTGTGAATGCTGAAATATACAGAGATGAGGTTCTTGATCCTCCTGTCAAGTTGTTTAAGGGTGCAATCGGAAGATTCGGAATTTTATGATTATTAATGGTCTAGAAGGGCGCTACCCCCTTCCACGGAACTTCTAAGTGTCCCTTCCAGAGCTGCATAAATCCGACTCGTCCGAAGCTTACTGCTGAACTTGGAGATTGTTCTAAAACTGTTTCGAACCATCTAAAATAAATTGGCTAAGAAGTACAAAAACAGAAACCACCATGAACCATTTTTTACACATTCTAATACTTCCAAAAAAGTTGTAATCCATCACAAATAAACTTATTATAAAAATTTAACTTCCTTAAAGACGACCAGATATCTGAAGCAACTATTAGATCGAATATGGTATCAAAAGTGGCGAGACATGAAACATGGAAACCCAAAAGAATTATGGCTGAATAAGACAATTGTAACTAAACTGCTTTTTCCAGCATGAACTATATTTGATGTGTGTGCATCTTACATTACTAGTTTCTGTAGCTGAAAATGCAAGATCTTTTTCTTAAAGTTAAAACCTTCCCAAATAGAATTTTTAGTTTGCAAAAAATTTGCAACAGTCTTGCTCTGAAAACCTGCAAAGTTGCTCAGCATGACAAGACTGAAAGTTCATAACAAGACTGCAGCAAGATAATGCAAACGCCGAAGCCACCACACTTTGAAATTGCAGCTACAGACAGAGGGATTCTCTCAACAGAGGGATTTTTTGCTTTCGTCACTTTTGTGAATTAAAGACAATCTTGCATCAGTTTCACAACAAACTACTCTTGCAAGTGGGTTATGGTATACCTTTGCGGGAGATTTGCTACGAATTTCTCAATTCAAATTTGTCACGGCAAGATTATATCAGAAAAAATCAAACTTGCTGCTAATGTTTATGCTATCTGGGTTATCTCAAATCTCCCATGGGGAGCGCGGCAGATTGCATGAACGGCTCATGTGATTGACACTTATGCGAAATCATTATCCAATATCTATTACAGCACAAGTTCTTAATTCAATGGCAAGAAACTAAACATGGAAATTGCTGTTTTAAACTTAACCACTTGATCCTAACTTTATTGTAGGCAAATGTTATGTAATATGAAACTTGATTTAACCCGTTTGCTGCCAGAACTATAAAGTAAGAATTTTCAACTTTTTTATTAAAAGTTGTTTGCTACCACAAATTCAGAAAGGTAAATTTCGCTTTACTAATACAGCGAAATTTCTGCCAATAAATGAGGCAATTTCTTTAATTCTAAAATATGACAAAGTAATTAATAAATTAAAGTCACGAGTATACTCGTGGATGACAGCGAATGGGTTAATTAAATTTAACTCTTCAGTATGCGCTCAGCTTTTTACATCATAATGAATCTTTTTCATTGGTAAATATAAATGTAACTTCAATGTATTATTAGTTGCAGTTATAGAGACAGGATTCCATTATAGAAAGATTCCGCTTTCACAGGTTTCACTAAAGAACGATGAAAATCTCCTTTCAGACAGGTTTTCAGCAAATTTAATTGTATCGTAATTCATATTAAGACCATGTAACGCTTCCGTTAAAGACAGGATTCTGTTATAGACAATTACTATTTTGACAAGTTTTATTCTATTCATATGACATAAATAAGTATATTTATATAAATACACAAAACTTGTAACATGATAAAATTTTCTAGAGATTGAAATAGTACAAATTCATTAAAATACATGCCACTCACTAAATATCCATCGGTTGTAATCTAATCAAGGTCTTTTAAGTGACCTTGTAAACGAACCGTAAATGCTTCAATGCCACCTTACAATAGAGAGCTTAACTGGGTTGAATGCAATAACTTCTACCCTATTAAAATCTGTGCACGTATCTATCTATTATGTAACCTCAAAAACTCAGAAACCACAAAGCGCAGGCCTACGAAATTTGAGTTAATTGTAGTGGGCTCGTGAACAATTGGGACCAAAAATTTGAAAATTTAAAAAAAAAAATTTTTTATTTTATGTTTTTGATGAATTTTTGCCTTTTTTTTATGTTCAACCTGTAATCACACGAGTTCTAACCAGTTATAAATGTTTACTGCAATGTGAGATATACATATTACGTACGCCACTCTGCAATACTAAGAAGCTATAGCGGGTATTACAGTAATTCTTTTAGCTCACATGAAAATATAAGTAGAGATATACATATTACGTACGCCATGCTGCAATATAGGAATCAATTACTTTAAACAGGTATAAATCAAAAACTAATTAGTATTTTTACATGAAATTTTCAAAACTCATAAAACACTACTCATAAAAACAATTCAACTGCCATAAACCACGTAAAAATCCGATAATTACACAATGCTGTAGCCCTGTCAACAGATTTTGGTCAGAACAAGAATTTAAAAAGTGCAAAAAACATCACTATTAAAATCGCATTTACTAAAAATTTATTCACCGGATTCCACTTTACTTTTGTTCTCTGAGTCTCCCATTCCATAGAGACAACAATTTTGTTTCTATTATAAATATAAATCGAGCTATAGGTGTGTCAAAATCTCGTTTTGGTCAGCCCGGAAAATTTGAACTAGACAAAGTACTAAGAAAACTTTGCAAAATCATTTGGCATCAATTGGCAGAAATTCTTTTCATTTATGGTCCATTGCACTGTTGTTTCTTTTGCTTGGCGAGAAACTCTGTCGAGTTTCTATGATGTTGTTTAATATAAAATAAATAAGAATCAGGTGTATTTACATTCAAAAATTTCTCCTTTGCAATATTTGGCACATATTTAACTATATCTTTGCCAAACTTTTTAGGCAATAAGGTTGGAGTATCCACAAGTAACAATCAAAGATGAATTATGTTGGCACAAACTGCTATTTTAAAAATAGTATAAATGGGAGAGTCAGTTCAGTTTCATGTGATATACAGTAGTGATAATTTTAAGTTGATAGATATTTCAAATATGATATTATCATTATTATTCTTTGGGATTTACTGTAAGAAAAGAAAAAACCAATATATTTTTAACTCCAAATTGTCGTTAAAGGAAACAGACTTGAAATTGTGTCCTTTTTAAAATTTATGTTACTAAAAATAAGCTTAGGGGTCGTCTTCATACTGAAATTGTACCAAATTCTGAAATTTTTAGGACAAACGCCTACTTTTGACATCATACTTGGCTTTTTTTTGTAAATTTATCATACAGTACCAAATGGGCAGTCATTCGGTCAAGTATTTAAGAATTTGAACGTTTAAAGTTTAGAACTTCTAAAGTTAAATTCATTTGTATTTGTCGCGAAAGAAGTTGCAATGCAGTTAGTTTTTTAAACATCTGCCGAGTAGTATTTTGCAACAATTACAAATGGATTTAACATTTGGAGTTCCAAACTTTAAATCTTTATAATTCCTAAACTACGGTAAAATTTACTGAAAAAGCCATATATGATGTAAAAATTATGTGTTAGTACTGACAATTTCAGCATTTGGTACAATTTCAGTATGAAGATGACCACTAAGGTTATTTATTTAAGATAAATTGAAAGCATACTTAATTTCCAGATTAATGGCTATTTTTTCTTCTTTGACAATTTAAAGATCAAAATTTATGGATATGTCCCCCCCCCCCTTTTTTTTTTGTTTGTACGAGGCAAGACATCAAATCGTATAGATAAAATTATCTCTTTCTCATCAGTACATCACAGTCATGTGACAAAAGTGAATATATGAGTATAGGGACAATAAAGAGAATTTGCAATTGTGCAACAAAGATAATGTATAGATAATGTAGTGCAGAATTCTCAGTTTTTTAGGTTAGTGTACTATTAAATTGAAATTCATAATTTTACTGTGCCACCATTAATAAAGTTACTTAAAATGACATTATTGTATCACAAGATTAATATTCCAATTGACATATTTTATCAATAAAAAAAAAGGGAACTACAAGGTTTATTCAAGATATATCAGTAAAATTGCAGATTTTTTTTTTTAAATAAAAAGATGACAAAATCGGAATATTTTGAATACTTTTAATTTACTGTTAATTTTTTTAGGAAGAAATTCAAAGTATTCCTTACTTATATTGACTTCCTGGTATATTTTGATGTACTAGCTAGATGGGTTGGCATATGTAAATCTTTAAAAACAAAAAGAAATTGCTGTTTTTAGTTCTGCAATAATATTTTGTACAACATTTGAATACCAATGTTTGAAGGTGACCGTACCAGAACTGGTAGGTATGCCTATCATAGTATGGGAAACACTGCTGTTAGGTAACAGATATAAAAAAAAAAATTTTTTTTGCAATCTATTGGCATTCTTAAAATTTTTAAAACTTTATGTACATGTAAAATAAACTTTTTGAAAAATTCTGTGTAATTTATATTACAATTTATATATATTTTTTGTTTGTTTCTTTGCAGTATGCTTGTGTTAAATCCTGATGAATTCATTGAACAGGATGAAGATATAGGCAGCGAGCATGAAAGGAGAAAACGAGGAGTAAGTATTTTTTATCACACAATTAATCTAGATAATTTAACTTTTAGTTAGAGCATCTATTTGAGAATCTTAGGAAAATGAGATTTATTTCACTGCCATTTTAATAATGTTAGTGTTTCTTTATTTTCTTGTCTAAAATGTATATTAATTTCTTCTTATAATTACTCATTTGTTAATTCGAAAAGTTTTAAAGTTGTTAAATGCTATGCTGTTTTAAAAATTATTTAATTTTTAATTGTAGATTTGCTAATTTGTTGTTAAAGAAACATTACTAAGAAATATTGTTGATAACCATTTTGATTGTCCCATTTATTTCTAACTTTTAGAAACTTATTGTAAATTGAATTCTTATTTTTTAAAACTTGAATTACTAGTTTAAAGTTTGCTTCACTTAAAATTTTATAATTTAGCCTCATTCACTAAAATCTTAAATTATAAACTTGTGACTTGGCCAACAAGAAAATGTGAATCAATGAAGAAAAATCACATTAATTTTTAACAAACATGTGAAAAAAAAGTGTAGAACATTAACCAATTGCACTAATATTTGTAACTGGCACACGATCACCGATAACGTAATCAGTGCTAGAAAAAAAAGAATGCTCGTATAGTGAATAAAAACAACATTTAATTAATTTATTTTTATTTTATTTATTTATTTATTTTTTTGGGATGGGAGGGCTCAATTTGAAAACTTCTTGTGATTTACTTGTAAAATGTATGAACTCTGCTTGTTACTTATTTTGAAATTGTTTCTCAAGGCTGCTCTCCAATATCTTTATATATATATATATATATATATATATATGATATGTTTTCACTATTATGATATAAACATATCAGTCTTAAGCAGCAGCCATACGCTCGTTATCTAACTTAACCGAGAAATCAAAGGCCAAAGTCCATTGGTAGTTTCCCGTAAATAATAACTGAAGCCTTTAGATTCATCAAATATTTATTAGATGATCATAAAATGCACCAACTCCACTAGATGCTATGCTACGTCATAAAATGTAAACCACTAGATGTTAAATATTAGAACAATATGACAAAAAAACAGTAAATAAAGCTCTCTAGGTGACATGGGTTATTTAAGCAACTCAATAATCGTAAATTTCTCCCTCTCCTAGCCAATGTAACAGGTTAAATACTTGCGAAAAATGCACAGGTATGAATACATTACAAGTGAAAGAACCAACCCGTAAAAATAGCGGGAGGACTCGATGAGAGGCAGGCTTATTATAGGACTGAACTCCGGGAGAAGGGGGGAAGTACGCGTGATGCCGATGTGAACTCTTTAGTCTCGGCGTTAGATTAATAACGTAAACAAATGTTGGTGGGCTTTGCAAAGAATTATGGGAAATAGAACATCAGAGAACAAATGCTATTAAAAACATTTGAAACAAAAAGAATTTAGTTTCAGAATAAAATGAAAAAAAGTAATTTATGGGTTTTATAAGATTAGACGAATGGATTAAGGTTTTTAGAATAATAAAAGAATATGCATTTAAAGCATGGAAAAAAGATAAAAGATATTTAAGATAGTATTAAAGCTAAGTAAAAAAGGTAGGTATTATAATAATTTGGGATAGTTTAATTAAGATAAAGGACGAAAATTTTATTAATACATGTATATATATAAATAATTTTTTGTTTGAAATTTGTTTTTTGGTTATCACAATAAAAGGATAATTAGCATCCATCTATATTAGGGATGCAAAAGATAACTGGCAACACATTCAGGGAATGCATTTCCCCTAAAATTCCTAAATTTTCTATTATTTTGCTTCCTAATATTCTCTTAAAATTTTCTTCTTGTTCCTAAAAATTTGAGATCGCCAAAATTTCATCAAAAAATATTGCGAATTTCGACAAATGGTCACCGAAAAAGGCACGTATTTCATCAAAAGATCGCTAAAATAACGCAAATTTCATCAAACAATCATGAAAAAAAAACTCAAATTTCGTCTAAGGATCACAAAAAACATGAATTTCTTCAAAGGATCGCAATTTTCTTCAAAAGATACAAAAAAAAAAAAAAAAAAAAAAAAAAAAAATCTGGAATTGCTTCATAAGATAATGGAATAAATGTGAATTTCGATAAAATTTCGTGAAAAAAAACTCAAATTTCGTCAAAAAAATGTGGGAAAAAAAAAAAAAAAAAAAAAAAAAAAAAAACATGAACTTCATTTAAGGATTGTGAAAAATATGAAATTTTGTCAATCAGTCATGCATATAAGGCAAATTTCATCAATCGATCACGCAAAAATACAAATTTCATCAAAACATCATGGAAGGAACACGAATTTCATCTAAATATTGCAAATTTTATCAAAAGATTGCAGAAAAAAACACGAATTTCGTCAAAGGATCATGAAAAAACGCAAATTTCATCAAAGGATCACGGAAAAAAGCATGAATTTCGCCAAAGGATCACACAAAAAAAAAAAAAAAAAAAAAAAAGGGGCGATTATTATCAAAAGATCGTAAAAAACGTAAAATTTTGTCAATAAATTGTGCAAATAAAGCTAATTTTGTAAAAAAAATACTTCTTTCTTCAAAATATCATGGAAAAAACGCAAATTTCAACAAAGAGTCCTGGAAACAAAAACCTTTCAGAAATTTTTTTATGAATTTCAGAATTTTTTTCTTCTTATAACCTCTGCCTCCTACCTCTTGTTCTCTAGGTTCACCGAGAACATCCAAAAGACAAAGAAGGAGAGTATTCATTCATTCTGGTTAGGCTCAATGATGTGGGAACTTAGAATTCTAAATAACCCCTTAACGGTCACATTAAATTACGGTTTAAAAATTCAAATTGCTCATTGGCACCACTTAAAAAAAAAAAAAAAAGAAATATTCACCTAATTTAATGACAGGTAAAATGATACCATAATAAAGCCAAACACTATTTTAAAAAACTAATCTAAAAATCACCCTCATTTCTTTAAAAATAAGAAATGGAGAGATGGAAACATGGCTCCATGGTAGAGTCCTGTGCAGGTTGGGTACAACCCGATCGAAACCCAAAAATTCCATTTCGAGTCAACCTGCAACCTAACTCGCACCTGCCAGAAAACATTTCGTCCCAACCCAAAATACTTATATCCACAATGCCAACCGAACCTGAAATGAAAGGAAATTAAATCATGTCTTAAGACAATCATGAAAAGTAATCTACAATTGTATCTCTAATATCAATTTTATCTTTTATACAGAAAAATGAACACATCTGTATCCTTTACTATTCAAATTTATTAAAACCTCTGAATAGAGGACACCTTGGGATTGTTGAATAGAGTCCTGCATCGGGTGGTGTTGCCCTAACTTTCATTTTTTAGTTTAAGTGACTCTAATTTTCTTTCTGTAGGTTGGGTCCACTCTAGAATAATTCTTGTATGTCAGATTTAGTTTTTTTGCAAGTCGGGTTATTGGTATTTTCACTAAAAGTTTGAGCAGAAGTATGTTCCAGATGAAAATAAATACATATTTAAATACAAATGAGTATATATTCAATTTATTGCTTGATAAATAAAATGTACATAGGAAATGATGTAATCATAGATTATTCCTCCTTTACAGTACAGTTAAGAACCATTTTTTCTTCTCTCGGAATATGAAATCTATTACCAATATTACATTTTTTATACACACAAAAATACATGTATCGCATTTGCACACATACAGTTTATGCACACATACACATATTATGTGTGTGTAGATTGTGAGATGTCCACTATTCAGAGGTAAAAGCATGCAAATATATGTGTGTTACGAATTGAAAATGATTTGTTAAATAAAGTTGTCCGCTTTCCGCAAGTGACCATTTTGGAGGCTTTATGGTACAGTATGGGACCTCAAATCCGGACTGGCCGGGACCGCGATCGTTCCGGATTTCGGAATTTTCCGGATTTCAGGTCCTTAACCAAAACAATAAATAAACAGATACAGTACATGCCCGTGACATTTTTACATGCTGCGTAGCAGTCTATATCGCGAATTGCCATGTTACGCTTCGAGTAAATAAACAGTCAAAAATGCAAATTACAAAAAATAATTCAAAATAAATATAAGAATTTTTTTTAATACTGAATATTCTTAGGAATATAAAAACATCTTTTTGAAAATGCGTCGTTGTTCGCGAGAGCCGAGTTAGGCCTAGGAATCTATATTGTGAATTCCCGTGTAGTGCTTAGTCTAAGTAAACAGACAAAAACATAAATTATAAAAAAAGAATTTAAAATAAGGATATTAGCAACATTAAACCATCTTTTAGAAAATGAAAATGCGTCGTTGTTCGTGAGAGCCGAATTAGGCTTAGGAATCTATATCGCGAATTGCAGTATTAGACTCAGTGAAAATAAAGAGAGAAATATTTAAATTTTTAAAATAAAATGTTCTAAGAAAGTTTAAAAATAAACAAAAAGAAGAGGAAATCTATTCAAGTTCTATTCTTTTCGTAAAAAAAAAGAACTGTTTGATTGCGCGAGAAAGAAATTATTGAGTTGCATGCAAACAGAAAGAAAAAAAAGAGCAAAACCCGTGTTTTTTCTTTATTAAAAAAATAACTATCTCCGTTGCTAATTGACGAATTTCTTTCAAATTTTCAGCAAGTTGCAATAATAGTAAATTAGCCTGTGTAAAATTTTTTAATTAAAATATAAGGTACCCCTAAAAAAAAAGCCACTATAGAATAACTGCAAAGAAAAACGAGATATATATCTGCAGTTTGTTTTGTTTATTTAATTCTGAAGTGGAAAATCAACGTTATCAGAATGAGATCATCAGCTTTGGATGGATAGTATGTTTTGTTATGCAGAAAGAAACCTTGCATAGATATTTTTTTTCCCTTTGAGTTAAAGAAAAAATATTTTTGGTACGGTGCATACAAACAGAATTTTTTCGAAAAATGAAATTTGTTGAAAATTTGAAGGAGAGGTTGGGGGGGGGGGGATTAGTAAAATATCATTACATATAAATATTTTAAATATAGTCTACGCATCTTTTAAAAATAATTCTTCCTTGTTGTTATTTATTTGTTCTTTTTGTATTTTCTATTAAATGAAGAAAAGGTTTTTTTTTTTTTTAATAAATTTAAAATGTGTGCACACACTAACTTCGATAACTCTGTCAGCAAATAGTATTTGGACTAAAACTCTAATATAAAAACATTGCAACAAACTTAATCGGTTGAGTGTAATTTTTTAGTCTAGTTTAGTTGGAAACTGTGACGCACGTAGTGCCATCTATGGGCGTTTTCAGGAATTATTTATTCCGGATCATCACGGAATTTCAGATTTCCTTATTTATTCCGGATTTTGGGTCTTCCGGATTTGAGGTCCTGTACTGTATATAGATTTTTAACAGGAAAAAATATTTTGGACATTCTTTTGAAAAATTGGGTCAACCCGACCCACAAAAGTCAAAACCTACCCGAAACAATAAAAGTCAATCCGACACACAGTGGGAAAATATAGTGCAGACCCGAACCAAACTGTGGGTCAGGTTGGGTTTGGGTAAAAGCAGATAACCTGACCTGATACAGAACTCTACCTGATCTCTCCATGTTCACATTGTACCAGATATCCAGAGTCTGGCCAAATTGACATCTGTTTCATCTCTAATCCATATAACAAAAGATTTATGAAATCGGTAGCTGATTATAATTGAATGTTTCAGAATCAATCACCTTAAGAGTCTAGACTAGTCATGCGAAAAAACGAGAATGCTAATGTTAATCCTATGGGCCAAACATTTTTAGATTTCTTGCTTGTATTTTAATATTTTTAAATCCTTTTTTTTTTTTTTAAATAGTTGATATTTTATATTGTGCATTTGTACTTTTTTGATTTTCATTACAATTTTTTCATATGCTTGCACTTTCACTTTTGGAACTGGTTGGAACAGCTTCTGAAACTGGCATCCTATGTAAAAAAAAAAAAAATAAATAAATATTAGAATACAAGGGAAGAATTTGTACAGATTTATCCCATAGGATTAACATTAGCATTCTTGTTTCTTCATGTGACTAGTGTAGATTCTTAAGACAAAGTACGCTTTTTCTTTTTTTTTTTTTTTTTTTTTTTCTTAAAGAGAAACCTGTATATTTTTCTGGAGGGGGACACAAAGGTTTATCATGTGTATACAATTATTTATGGATTGTTACTACTGCTAAGAAACTGTACAACTCCTTAACCCTTTCATTGTCCGAGGGTTTTCCTGTATTTTTAGAAGAATGTTTGTAAATTCCAGGATATATATATTTATTAATCGCAGTTTGATGCTATAATATCTTTAATATCACCTCTTCCTATATATGATTCAAAATAAAATTCTGTTTAAAATATTTTTGTCTGCAGCCATTTTAACAGGATTTCTAGAAATGGAAAAACCCAGACTAGCCGGTTAAAGGGTTAAATAAGCAAAATACTCCTTAAATTATTGTGAAACAAAATTTAGTAAAGTTGAAAAAAATTAAAGTATTGAAACATACAAGAGTGGAAAATGTAACTTATATCTTACACGATGAATAATACTGTTTGTATAATCATCTTTCTGAAGCATATATGACATGAAAGAGATTAGCCATTGAAGGAAATAAAACAAAAATCTTCTCCTGTTTAAAAAACTGAAGTTCAGATGATTACTGCCATTCTCAGAAAGAAAAAAATTATTTATATTATTATTATTATTTTTTTTTTTTTTTTTTTTTTTTTTTTTTTTTTTTTTGTATATGTTGCATCGTTTTTTCCCTTCAAAATTTATCTTTTAAATTTAGGTGCACATGATACATGAGTATTTGAGATTTGTCTGGGGTCTCTCTCTCTATATTTATATGACCATTGGTCACTACATAAAGTAGTTCACTGGAAATTTTTTATTCAAATTTATGAAACCAGTAAACAATATATTGGGAATTCTGTGCAATTTTATCACTTACCAATAGATTTTAATAGAATAAAATATCTCTTCTCTTTAAATGAGGTATTAAAAGTTAGGATGGATGCACATGTTACAGGAGGGTGTGGCACACATGAAAAAATAAGTATGTCATTTAAAATTATTGTGCTTAGAATTTTTCCAGACTCCTTGGATTTTTTCTTCTCAAGTCTGTATGATAACCGGTAAACAGCACACATGTGTAACTAATGTTTAAGCTGTATTTGTGATTTTGAAAATTGCCTCACATTTGTTTTAAATTTGACTTAGTTTTATTAATAGTATGCAAATTTGATTCAGATTTAAAAACTGGTATAAGTTTTGTACATGTATTGAATCATCTGTTATTTTAAATTATTTTTTAATAATGTTATAATTTTTCAGCAGTAAAACGAATTGTAATTTTTGGAAGTTAGATATTTTTCATCAAAAGTTATTTCTCTGTTAAAATATATTAGTAAACAATTTTATTATAAAAAAAAAAAATCTACTGTAAAGATATATGTTTGAAAAGTAACAAAATTATTTTATTAAAATCAATTATATATTTTAAAAAATCTTTCTGATATTTATTTTCAGCTTTATAAATTAGATCCTGTGTATACAGTAGTCCTTAGAAACTACCTCTATAATCAAGTCATGGCTCTTCAGCAAGCTGTGGGACCTGCCAAATTTGAAGACCTAATGTCTACTGTGGATGTTGAAACTATGCAACAAGTGAAGGAATACTTGCGGACTTAATCAGTGTGTGTGACTAAATTTCTGTATGAAAGAAAAAAAAATGTAAATATAGAATGTGTGGTAAAAAAAGGGTATGGAAGATCTGGAAATTAAAATAATGTTTGTATTTTGTATATGAATTTTGTCTTTATTTCATTAAACATTTTGTATTGTTATCAATAAAAAAAAATTACCAAAACATGGGTGCATTTCTTTATGCATTTCCCTGTCTGCAACTGTTCCAGCTTTTGTAAAAGCACTTCAAATGTTGTAAAATTCAAATATGTTATTAAGTAAACAATAATATTTTCTCTTGAAAAAATTCATTGCATGCTTTATTACAGGAACACATTACACAATTGAGTATATCATCTACAATCTTTGTCAAAATATTACTAAAAGTTGAATAAACTGGTGTGACACATAAGTAAAGGCAAAAAACTTAACGCCATAAAATTATAAAACTTGTAAGGCCTTTCAAAAGAACTTTGTCTTTCTTCTTCAGGTGCAAAGAAGACATGCTACCATTTTGAAAGCTTTTTTTTTTTTCTTTTTGGCACACCTGTGCCCGGAGAGCCTCGCTCCTGCCTTCAAAGTGTTAGCACATTTTCTTTGCACCTGAAAAAGAAAGACAAAGTTTTTTTGAAAGGACTTGCACATTTCTTAATTTGGTGGTGTTATTAAGAAGTTTTTGTCTTTGTAAAAATACTTAGATTGACTCAAAATTTGAATGTTTTTTTGTTAAATGTAAATACATAAATGTTAGTTTAAAAAGGCGTGTGTTACACAATTTTAAGTAGTGTAGTGGATACCTGGGCATTCTTACTCATAGAAACTTTGCAATTTAAAACACTAAAAGATTATGCAAGGATATAACAAAACCTTTTTTCAGAGACAATGCCTTTATCCACTGAAAATAATTAAATACACTTAGAGAATTTATGAAGTTAAACATTTACAAATGAGAAGAAGAAAAAAAAATCTACAAGTCTAAAGAATGGGCTAGCAATCAAAAATATATTTTTTAATTTTGTTCTCGTTTCTATTATTTTAAGAAATCAAAGGAGATAATATACAGATATAAGTTCAATGATCTTCAGTTTTTTTGCTTTTAATACTTAAATTTGATTTTGAAGTGTCATTGTCATTTGTGAGATTATGAATAGTTTAGAACTTTAATTATATCAGAAGGGGAATACTTTTCATTTTCCATGATCAATCATGCTGACATAAGGTTTTAAGGCTGTTCTCAAATCCAAAGGGTCAACTTTCTGACATAAGTTTTAATTCATTTTTGTTCGGAAACGCATGAAACTAGAAGGTGTTGTTATTCAGAAACTATGTCATCGAACTGTTTTTTCCATTTTCTTGTAAACACAATAGATCTTTCAGAAAATACTGTCAAAGTTGGCATTTTGAACTGAACTGCCGAATGAAAGAAGAAAATTTAGTCAGTAAGGAGAGAAAAATGCCGGGTCACGTGATCAAAATCGCTTATAATTCAACAGGTAATTGATTTATCAAAAAATGGAAAACACAGTTCAATTCCAAATCACTTCCATGATCAAGCTTTCCAATTTTATATCTTTCCGTTAAAAAATGAATTTATAAGTGTGTCAAAACGTTTTGCACTTGTTGAGCAGAGCAGTTGAGAACAGCCTTAACAGGGCTTAGTGCCTCAAAATATAAAAATAAATAATAAAATATTACATATTATTAAATTAATGTCCTATTTTATTAATTTTTTTTTCAGAAAATTAAACTAATATATATATATCTACCCTATATATATAAAATCCCAATGAAACAAATTTATGAAATGACTGATTATGTTTCATGACTATTTCTTCTAAAATATGGAAGTCTTTGTGGTGGAATTAACTCCAACTATCCGTATTGATCCACAAGTTTCAAAAGTGGTATTAGAATTTTAAAATTTGAATTAATTTTCCAGATATTAATTTTTTTTCCAATTTTAATGACATTTCTATAATGATGGCAACCAAATTACTCCATTTTTGTGGGAGAAAAGGGAAAACACAGGGATTATTAGATTTTTTCTTTTTCGTCATTTTTGAATTGAAATTGAAATTATCTTATATTTCAAATGATAGTGAAGACAATATTTTTATTAAATTATGTTTTTCAGGAAAATTAAAAAAAAAATAACTTTTTTTACATTTCAATCATCAGGAATCAGTTTATTGTAGGAACCAAAAATCGTGTCACTTTCAAATTCCAGAAATGTAAAAAAAAAAAAAAGGTTTTCATTTCAATTTAAAAAAGAAAATGGCAATCAATAATCTTTAAAACAGAAAGAAAATTTTAAAATAAGAATCATGTGTTAAAAGCAGAAAATAAGGAAAGTTACATCAAAATCTTTACACGTATATATTAAAGTACGAAAGCTTTAAGATAATAAAATTATCGCACGCGAAAGGCATTTAAAGGTTTTACATCATATGTAAAACGCCCAAACATTAAATATCATAACATTTAAAGTGCCTAAAATAATTAAATTATTACACGTGAAAAACTTTTAATGGTGAATATTAGGTCATGATTAAAAAGCTCAAATAATATTTCCAAATACTTTTAAGTTAAATAATATATGTACCCGTGAATCTTATTTTTTTTAGTAAATTTTTACATGAGAAATGCATTTTTATAGGAAAAATTACGTCATATATTTATAACGATACATTTAAAATGATTCTCATTCCGGAGAATTTTAATCTGACGTCACATGGTATAAACGTAGTTCTGCAAGCAAATTTGTTTATATATTATATCACTTGATGCAGCATAAATGCAGGTGCGCAACATACTTTCGATTTATTTTGTACAAATTACTATTCCAATAAATACATATTAGAAAATTCAGATATTCTTATTAATTAACACAAATGATATACATATATTGTAAAAATAACTTGAACATATGCATGATGGCATATTAAAATAGTGAAAATAATTCATGAATAAATTAAACTTGTTCCTGAAATATCTAAAACTCGATCAAGACAAAATTTCAAAACACAGTGTTTTACAATGTCAATTTTACGATCTGAAAGCTATTTCCAAGTAGATGAAGTTTTTCAACCCGAAACCTAAAGAAAGAATATTATCTATAGCATTGTTATAAAAAAGATAGTGTCATTTTTAACCTAACCATTTTATACGAGCTGATTTTCAAATGTGTAATTGTAATACTTATCAATCCTGAAAACGGATGTCATTTATTATGACAGAACTGGATGAGGCGATGGTAACCGGAAAATGCCCATTCAAACGGAAAAGCATGGCAACGTACAAGTAATATAAAAATTTTGTTTTTAAAGTCAATTCCTACCTAGGTCATGTAAGAAAAATTTAATATACTCCCTTAAGCTAATATTACATTAAAATATCTCAATTTGTTGATTTTCTATAAGCAAGTAAGGTTACAATGGAAGTCTATGGGAATTTGGTGAAATATTAGAGATATCGCCAAGTTGGCGACTCATTTTGGTCGCCAAATTTGGCGATATGTCGCCAAGTTGGCGACAAACTTGGCAACAGAACAGGGTCCCCCCCTATGGTAACCCCCCTTATAGATATGAAGATGCATTAAATGTTGTTCAATAACCAATGGCAGCCATTTTGTCTCCCATATAAAACTAAAATTAATTAATTAAAATTTAATTAATGAATTAATATTTGAAAAATCTGTATTAACATCAATTGTCATCCAGTACAAGTTTAAAAAAATTTATTTCAACTTGATAGGATGAATAATAAGTATTTTATTAACGATTGAAAATTTGAACAAGATATATAAATAAATATAAGGAGCCCCCTTATACGTGCCCCCTTAACCTTCTGTACCCCGGACGCCAAATGAAGATTTTTTTTGTCTTTACATACAAAAATGTATAATTATATATATATCGAATTCGAATAAAAATGTCTCACAGCCGGAAAATCCAACAGGAAAACTGAACCAAATGCATTAAAATTTACAAATATATAAAAAGATTCATCTATAAAAGAAGACTGCAAATGAATAGAAAAAAGAGCTGTTCTCCAATTCCAAATGTATCATGTTTACGCCTTCTGTCATTTAAATCCCTTCCTGTGTCAGGAGAATCACTAACATTTTCCAAGGTCAGTCTCCACCCCTATCTTCTGTGTGAAACTGACCCTTACCGATAATTGCCAAAATCAAACCGATTTCCCTGGGAAGGGGAGTGCAGAGGGCGAATATGCCCCGGACGCCAGAACGAAAGGTGAAGGGTGCGCCAATAATTGATTTTGTTAGACTGACTTTTCTGATGAAAAGATTCCATGAAGGCTGTTCTATTTTTTTTTATCTCTCTCCCTGAGCAGCATTGAACTTTCTTTTTTCCCGCCTTGCTATGAGCGTGGTCGAGCGACTGTCCGAGACAATAAAAACAAACGAGAGAAGGAGTCAGGGCCGAAACTAAGGTGTGGGGGGGGAGCATGAGCCCTGGGCGCCATGCGAAGGGGGTGCCAGATGAAAATTTGGTTTGCCGTTTTATGCAATATATATATGTGCGTGTGAAATTTGTGTAAAAAATATTTTCTAGCCGAAAAATCAAAAGAAAAGCTGAGTAAACTGTATTAAAATTCAAACAGATAAAAAGATTCGCCTGCAATATACAAGACAGCAAATGAATAACTCCATTCCTTTTTTTATAACTACTTTTTTACATGCATATCACCATATCTGAACTTAGAAATGGTGAGGTCGGGTGACTGGCTGGGACAATAAAAACCAAGCGGTCGAAAATTCACAAAATAAAAAGTAAAAACTTAATAATTTTGTTGTTTTGACACATAAATTTGAAAATTGGTATTAGGTTCAGGAAAGTATCTAGACATATCAATCTATAAATAAGAAGAGTGGTATAAGTGATAATTCCACAAAACTGGTGTAGACAGTACAAGAAGATATTTTACAATGCTGGAATTCATTTTTATGTCTACACTAAATCCTGGTTTTTTAGTTCCTTAAACGATGTGACTCGTATCACTATGACATTAAAATGCCTCAATTGTAATAATTTGTAATGCTACAACAACAAGTAAAATCTGGAAAAATGAAATCTGTCTATAATGGAATCTTGTCTTAAATAAAAAAAAACTACATGGTTCCAACAGAAAGAATACCAACAGTTATACCTGCTAAGACGGAAACCTGTATAAAGCGGAATTATTTCCGCTTCCTTTCGATTTTTTTCCCAGTTTTTATAGTGAATAAATATTTGACAAAGCTGGTTATATATTTCAATATTATGTATTTTATTGTTATGTATTTTACTGTTACGCATATTTAAAATTTTAAAATAAGTCCGCTAATAGAAACTTTCATAAGTTTCTCTTGGTAAATTTACTTTGTGGAATAGGAGGGGGAAGGGCGCTAAAATCCATGTTTGTCCCGGGTGAAAATATAGCTAGTTTCGGCCCTGGAAGGAGTGCACAAAGTAAAATGCTTTAGTAAAATCATTTAAAAGAAATTAAAAAAAAGAGTATAGCATTTGCAGTGGTACAGTAAAAAAATCTCGCACAGGGCGCCATGGCTAAGTCGTCCCTGCCTTTATTCCTCAAAATGATTTTTTCTCTTCTTTTTCACATTTCTAGGCCTTTTGCCACTTTAGGCAGAAATTGAAAAATGCCGCTCTGTTCCTTTTAGTGCAATTATTTTAGGTAGCTTTCATTACAAAAAGCTACTTATTGCAGCCGTTCGGAGGAAAGCGATTTCAAAAAATTTTGGTATGTTTTCATCGATCATGACCCCCAGACCCCGAAACCACCGTCCAAAATTGATATATATATATATATATGACCTATGTCACACTGTAACTTAACTATCTTAATTATGAACCGATTTCGATGTAATTCGGTGTGTACATAGTACATACCAATGTCTCGACCGAGTTCGTTGGCCAGCTTCATCCGCCGTTTTGTTTCAAAATGGCGGCCATTTAAAATTTAAAAAAAAATTTAAAATTTGAATTGTGGTACCAAAAAATTAAAAATGGAAAAATATTTTTTTCTTATGTATTTGACCTTTATACAAAGATTCCGGAGCAGTTTTTGTTTCGTCTATATCTTAAAAAATGGCTGAGTTATAGCATTTTCAATTTCTAAAGTGGCTGACATTTTGAAACGTCCTGAATTTTGTCACGCGACAAAAGGCGTATTTATGAACCGATTTCGATGTAATTCGGTGTGTACATAGTACATACCAATGTCTTGACCGAGTTCGTTGGCCAGCTTCATCCGCCATTTAGTTTCAAAATGGCGGCCATTTAAAAATTTTAAATTTGAAATGTGGTACCAAAAAATTGAAAATGTAAAAATATTTTTTTCTTATGTATTTGACCTTTATACAAAAATTTCGGAGCAGTTTTAGTTTCGTCTATATCTTAAAAAATGGCTGAGTTGCAGCATTTTGAATTTCTAGCGTGGCTGACATTTTGAAACGTCCTGAATTTTGTCACGCGATAAAAGGCGTATTTATGAACCGATTTGGATGTAACTTCGTTTATACATAGTACATACCAATGTCTCGACCGGGTTCGTTGGCCAGCTTCATCCGCCATCTTGTTTAAAAATGGCGGCCATTTAAATTTTTAAGAAAAATTTAAATTTAAAGTGTGGTACCAAAAAATTGAAAATTGAAAAAAAAATTTCTTATGTGTTTGACCTTAATAAAAAGATTCGGGAGCAGTTTTTGTTTCGTCTATATCTTAAGAAATGGCTGAGTTATAGCATTTTGAATTTCTAGCGTGGCTGACATTTTGAAACGTCCTGATTTTTGTCACGTAATAACAGGCGTATTTATGAACCGATTTGGATGTACCTTGGTGTGTACATTGTACATACAAATATCTCGACCGAGTTCGTTGGCCAGCTTCATCCGCCATCTTGTTTCAAAATGGCGGCCATTTAAAAAAATTTTAAAAATAAAAAAATTAAAATGAGATACCAAAAAATTGGAAAATGAAAAAGATTTTTTTCGTATGTGTTTGACCTTAATACAAAGATTCCGGAACAGCTTTTGTTTCGTCTATATCTAAAAAAATGGCTGAGTAATAGCATTTTGAATTTCTATTGTGGCTGACATTTTAAAACGACCGGATTTTTGTCACGCGGTAACAGGCGTATTTATGAACCGATTTGGATGTAACTTGGTCTGTACATTGTACAGTCGTGGAAAAAAGTAAACACCCCCTACTAACTCCTCAACAAATCATCATAGAAGAAATTTACTGGTACCGAACGATTGGAAATAAAGTCTACTTTTAAATGATGTATATAAAATTTTCTTAGGGTGTCATCTACATATTAAAACGAATCCTAACTTCATTTTTTTCAATAGCAATACCCAATTTTAACGAGATATTTCAAATCTTCGGTTCAAACTATGCCTAGACACCAAATTTCAAGTCATTTGAATGATAAGTTTTTTAATTATAAACATTCAAAATTTAGTGCTTCTAATGTTAAATTATATTTTCATATTTTTATTTATATCTCCCGAAATTATGCTCCTAATGTGCTAATTTTTTGTGTGGTAATGATACTAATATACCCAAACATAAATAAGCTGAATTTGCAATTTTTATAATTTTATGCTATGAATTATGAATTATGAAATTAATATTCGAAAAAATTAT
This sequence comes from Maratus speciosus, assembly GCA_963932465.1. Classification (NCBI taxonomy): domain Eukaryota; kingdom Metazoa; phylum Arthropoda; class Arachnida; order Araneae; family Salticidae; genus Maratus; species Maratus speciosus. The sequence goes on from OZ010792.1 coordinate 103,009,874, forward strand.
GAATTGCAACCTACAATTTTTTTGATGGATTTAGATTTATCAAGTCCTGCTTTATGGAAATTAAAAAAATTCACATTTTTCTTCCAAGTAGTTTTCAAATTATGCTTAAAAAACGGCAAAAGGATGGTTTAAGGGGCCGTCTATGATGGAAGTGAGTAGACATTTTGAAATTTATTCTGCCGTACTGTAATCTAACACGCTTCATTGACTCTTTGAGTGGCGCTTAAGGTGCCTTGATCAAGGAAGCGGCTCTCTCGGTTAACAATCCAGTACGGAACTTCAATTTGGGTACAGCCCTTAAAATACGCTCGTTTTAAAATAATTAATTTCTCGGAAACTTATGGTACGAATTCCATGAAAATTCGTTTTTAGGCTAATTGAATGGTGTAGAGTTCATTTATGCTGTCAGAATTGGGTACTGCTATTGAAAAAAACAAAGTTATGATTCGTTTTAATATGTAGGTGGCCCCCTAAGCAAATTTTATATCCATCATTTAAAAGTGGACTTTATTTCCCATCGTTCGGTACCAGTAACTTTCTTCTACGATAATTTGTTGAGGAGTTAGTAGGGGGTGTTTACTTTTTTTTTTCCACGACTGTACATACCAATGTCTCGACCGAGATAGTTGGCCAGCTTCATTCGCCATCTTGTTTCAAAAGGGTTGCCATTAAAAAAAAAATTTAATTTAAAATTTAAAATGAGGTATTAAAAAATTGGAAAATGAAAAAGATTTTTTTTATGTGTTTGACCTTGATACAAAGATTCCGGAGCAGTTTTTGTTTCTGAAAATTTGTTCTTTTGTTTACATCTTAAAAAATGGTTGAATTATAGCACTTTGAATTTCTAGCATGGCTAACATTTTGAAACGATCTTGTATTTGTCACGCGATAACACACGTATTAGCCTATTTCGATGTAAGAAGGCATGTGGATAGTATACATCAATACCTCGACCAAGTTCGCTGGCCAGATTCATCAGCCATCTTGTTTTAAAATGGTGGCCATTAAATTAAAATATATATATATATATATATTTAAAGTGAGGTGCAAAAAAATTAGAAATTGAAAAAGGTTTCTTTCTTAAGTATTTGACCTTGATATAACGATTCAGGAGCATTTTTTGTTTATCTTTACCTTAAAAAATGGCTCGGATATAGCAGTTTCAATTTCTATTGTGGGTGACATTTTGAAAAATCTGATTTTTTGCATGCGACAGTACTCGTATATATCAACCGATTCCGATGTGAGTGAGCTTGTCAAGCTTGTGTCAGCTTGGATAAAGCTGACTAATTTCGCGAAATTCTCATTCATTATATTGATAAAAATTAGTATTGAATCTCCTATATTCGGTTTCCACTAAATTGAGCTTCGTGTGTTTGAATGATATAAGTTGGCTTTTTTAAAATAAGGAATATGAAAGCTACCTCTTCCTCCCGGCACTGGCCGGAAGGACTTTTTTGCATTACTTTTGGGGCAATTGTTTTTTGCAACCAACTAGGTCCAGTCAGAGAGACGAGGCAAGCTTGGGCGACTGCCCGTGATAAACAAAAAAGGGCGCCATGCAGGGGCGAAGCTACTGGGGGGGGGGGGGGGGCGTCTCGCCCCCCCAATGTCGGCAACTTTGATTACAGTCGGCAAATTCTAGGTAGTCAGTATCGGTCGATACAACTCTGAATCAATCGATTTTTTTTTCAATTTTCTGCGTTTTTTTCTTAAAGCGTACACTAAGAAACACCAATCCAGAAGCATTTACTAAGAAGCTAACTAACTAAGCAAAAACTAAGAAGCATTTGTCTTAATTTGTTTTAAAAATCCGAAGTTTGCCTCTCCTTTCTTCGACTTCGCGTAACTGCTGAAAATAAATTGAGAAAGAACCAGGAGAGAGTCGTTTCTCAATATTTAAAGGGGTCTTTCTTCTGAACATCTAGATTCTAGATGATCGACTGGCACTGAAGATGATGACGACTTCGGTGAAGGCATTCATATTACTCGTGGTTTATTGAAATGTGCTCGACAATTGAATCCTTTAGTCGGTTGTTTAAAAGATTGCAAGCCAATTATTGAAAAATTGACCCCATCTGATGAATTAAGTGTTTTCTTGTTCCTTAAGGGACCATAGATGTAATTAACAGGGAAAAATAAAATTGTTCCTCTGTGTCAAATATTTATAGAAAGATCGTGAAAGAAATCTAGAAGAACCGTGGAGAGGTTAGCATTACGAAAAGTGGGAACGATTCCATCATTGAACACGACCCAGGAAAAATTTTTAAAATGAAGGTAGACAATTATACACATATTTGATCAGTTTAGGTCCGTATCAGCCAAAACTCACCGTATACCCGATAAATGGTTCCATCCCGCAAGATAGACAGCGACATTGCAACAGCGCTTGGTACAAAAGAGCATCCGTTTTTGGAATACAGCGCAGAACTCAAACTTTTTTTGCTAATGCGCTAATTTTTTGCTTGTTTCATGAAGGACCTGAGAGAGACATTTCTCTTCCAACTCCCACCAAATTTGCTGTTTCCTATTTTGTCCGTTCATGATGACGCATAATCACTTACTCGACGAGAGGAAGCGCAAACAGATTATTCTGGAAGAGCAACAGCAGCATCTTGCATTCAGCACAGAAACTGTAGCAATTTTAATGGACATTACGCGAATGCTGAGTAGACAAGGTCTAGTTTGTGGAAATGACAAAGACGGAAATGGAAACATTTGAAAAATTGTGAAATTAATTTCCAGACATAACACACAACTGAGGAAATGTTTGAGGACACACGTTTCAGTCCATGCCATTTAACTTACCATTCCGCTTCATCCCAAAACGAGATGATTGGATTTTTTGCTAAAGTAGTACGCAAAACGATAGTCAGGAATATTCAAGAAGCATAATTTTATGGAATTATGGCAGATACGACACCAGATTCTTCGCACCATGATCGATCAGATGTTGGGTTGAAATATGTCGACAAAGATGGAAAAACTCCGATCGGCTTTTGGAAGTTTTAAAAGAAGTCGTCAAAACCAATGTCGACCTTACATGCTAGATATCGCACATCCTTACAAAGAATGAGCTCGAAATGGAACAGGTAGTTTTCCAGTCATATGATTTTACAAGCAGCATGTCTGGAGAATTCAGCGGCACTTAGGAGGGCTCGGGTACGCTGGGCACGGGTCACACGGACAATAGAATTCTCCCTAGCTTTAAATGCCCCTCAAGCTACGGCGCACGAGTAGGGTTACTGTATTAAGCAGTTTATCCCTCGTTTGGCTAACTGAATATTATTTATTATATAGAAAATAATCAACATGTAGAATTGGTCCCGCCAGAACACGAATTAGAAAAGAAAATCGTGTACAAAATAAATATTTATTTTTAAAATTGTACATTCTCTCTATTAATAAATATTTCATGTTTATTAATATACTGGGCAAGAACAAGTTCCAAAAAAGATTTATATAAGATAATCTGCAATAAAAAAATTATTATTGTTTAGATGTACTTGGGTTACATGATAGAGAATTGTATACAACAAGTAAAATACAAGTATTTTGATTATGATTTTATTGAAATGAATATTACAGTTTTCTGTTTTGAAAATTTGATACATCTAAAATTTATAATATGTATGTATATATATATTGGTGTGTGTGTGTGTGTTTACAATTGTCAAGAGAATAAAAAAAAAGATACTTAAATTATTTAGAAAACATAACTTTTTATTAGTTTTGTTTTTGAGAAAAAGTTTCAACGTCTGGTTTTTGTAACATATAGTTATATAGACTTTTTGTACACAACTCTAAGAGAATTATACATAAAATTTGAATATGTCAAATAATTTGTAAATTTTAATAACTTTTTTAGCAATTTTGTTTTTTAAATTTTCTTTTAACTCATTTAATATGTTTTATAATACGCTATATGAATCCCCTTTATTCCACATTTAGTAAGAGAATAAGTAAAAACTAAGTGCGTTACGTAATTTGTAAATTTTAATAATTTTTTAGCAATTTTGTTTTTAAATATTTCCTTTAACTCATTTAATATGTTATATGTATACCCTTTTTGCCATAGAGGTTCTGCTCTCGAAGCTGGTAGACGGGAGGTGCTGTGTTCGATCCCAATCGCGCCCGTCGGCCTAATCGTTCGGAGTTTTCGTGGTTTTCTTCGAGCCGTGGATCTTCCATGCGTTAATACGGATTAGGTTCCCTTAGAAAGACCCCCACGGAGGGCACTCCCCCCGGGCCTATATCCCTCGTGTAGATAATTGGCCGTCAAAAATCAACCCAACCCAACCCTTTTTGCCATATTTAGTACGAGAATAAGTAAAAACTAAGTGCGTTAAATAATTTAGAAACTTTAATATTTCTTTAATACTTCTAGGGTTAGAATCAGGCATTTTTCTCCAGGAGGAATTTTTAAAGCTCCTGTGGTTGCAGGGAAGATTTGCACTTAAACTACATTAATAAGCATTAAACTCAAGCCAAAACTTCCAGAAAGATCCCCCCCCCCACACACACACACACAAACACGCACATGCACACACCAAAGCCATCTCCTGAATTTATCATTGAGCATTTTTGTTTTGAAATATTTTTAAAATATGCTTTACATCAAGGAAACAAATAAAATACTGTGATTTATAATAAAGCAGTTGAAAAGTTACATTGCAGCAATGCAGGTTTTACTCTGGGAGTGGGGCTTGTGGAGATGACTGTTTATATTTTTTATTTATATTTGACATATTAGGGATGGGTTATTTAGTAGAAATTTGGATTTAAAGAAAATGCACATTTTTTTAACCTTGGTATGTCTTATGCCATTACAAAAATATTGATTAATTAAAAAAAAAAAAAAAAAAATGTGTGTGTGTGGGGAAGGGGAAGGCTGCAGTAAATTTACGTGTACTGTATTATGTCTGTTCCGTATTATTGATTGTTCAATATATCAGTTTATATAAATATATTCTTTTTATCAGACGTATAGGAATATATTTTATAAAGACACCGTCTTTTTTAGATTTTAGAAAAACAGAGCATAATTTTTATTTATTTCATCAGGTTAAAAAGTAACAACTATTACTGAAATAAAATATTCCAGTTTTAAAAAAGCTTGTAAATTATTTATCAAAATAATTTTATTGTGGTTGCAAGGAATTAAATAAAAAATCTGTCAAAATGGATAATTAAAACTAATTTTAAAGATATGCTTGCCATGAAAAGGCAGGTTTACTGTATGTAATGGGCCTTTCCCTATTTAATAAGGTCTTATTCTAGGTATATGTAATAATACTTATTTTCCCTAAATGAAATGATAAAAATTATTTTTGGCTAAATCATGAAAACTTTTGCTCATAAAAAATATTCAGAAATTAAAATAATACTTGTTTGAACAAAATTGCTTTGATTCGTACTTTATCATGTAAGACAGTCCCCTTCATTTAAATTTTTTATTTTATATTTGAAAAAGGGTAACTTTTATTTGCTTTAAAATTAATTTAATTTCAGATTATTAAGTCAAAAATAATAAACATAAATAAAACAAGCAAAAAGGAAGGGGGGAAGAGGGGAAGAGGTAGAAAAAAGTTCTAATATCACAGAGTACAAGAGTAATTTTTATATAATTTAAAATTAATTTAGTTTGAAAATATTAAGTTATATAAGCAATGGACATTAATAATCTAATTAGAATAGTAATTTAATAAAATAAGGTAATAGATTACTACTTTAAGTATCAATATTTAAATTTAGTTACATTATTTAGATTTAAATAACGAAAGCTGACTTCACTGATATATACAATGTATGGCAAACAATACACTACATTGCATAAAAATGAACTTAATTGTGTTTTTTTTTTCTTTCATATTTATAAAAATTATTATATAAAAGGTAATTCAAAATGTTCACTTAAAATTTCAGTCATATGCAGTGACAAATAATTACATATTGTATTTATTTATTATTGTTTGTGCAGTTTTAATGAAATAAAAACTTTATAATAAAAGTTATATTAATTATATTGCTGTATACACAAACTTCATTGTTTTAATTTAATAACATTTTTTGTCGCAACATATTTTGACGTTGTCACGCTTACAATCAGCAGAGAGAAAATTCAGCTCAGAGCTGGAAGTCTGCAAGGGCCGAATTTCCAGGACCAGGCTCAGCTCAGCCCGGCCCGAACGAAAATTATCTTGACCCGGTCAGTGTAAAATTAAAAGTTCGGCCCAGGCGGATATTTTCACAGTTCAGGACCCAATCCGAACAAAATTCAGTAAAAACGGATCTGCCCCGGCCCATGAAAGAAAAAAAAAAACAAATATCGGCCGGTCGGGTCAAGATTACAGCGTACATATTTATGGGAAATTTTTTCAGTATATTATAGATTATGTCTCTTCCAGACAAATTACACAATAGAAACCTTAATTATTACTTAGAAACTAAAGACTTTTCAGCATTCAAATAAAGATTAATAAAATAATAATAATAATAATAATAATATAGTTTAGAATAAAAGCAAAAAGATGATTAAAAAATGATAACTTTTGAAGCTGTATAATAAAAGTAGATTTTTGAAAATATTTCTTTGTAATTTATTAAGGCTGTTCTCAAATCCAAAGAAGCTACTTTCTGACACATTTCTAAATTAATTCTTGTTCAGAAATGTATAAAATGGGCAGGTGTTCTTATTCAGAAACTTCGTAATCGAATGGTGTTGTCATTTTTTTTATAAAGCAAAATATCTATAAAAAATACTGTCAAAGTTGGCGTTTTGAATCAAATTTCAGTAAGTGATAGCACGGGAAAGGAGAAAAACCTGTCGTCACCTGACAAGAATCGCTTATCACCAATACCAAATACTTATCACCAAATTACCAATAAGTAATTTATTTATCAAAAAATGGAAAATAATATTCGTTTTTAACCGTTTCAATAATCAAAATTGTCATTTTTATGTAATTTGTAATTTATTAAGGCTGTTCTCAAATCCAAAAGAGCTACTTTCTGACACATTTCTGAATTAATTCTTGTTCAGAAATGTATAAAATGGGCACAAGCGTGAAACTTTCTGACACATGTACTAACTCATTTTTAAACGTAGAAGTACAAAATTGGCAGGGTTGACTATGGAAGCGATTTGGAGTAGAAATGAGTTTTCCGTTCTTTGATAAATAAATTAATTATCGAATTCTAAACAATTTTAGTCAAAACGGTTTTTCTCCTTTCTCTGGCTGTTCTTTTTTTTTTTTTTTTTTTTTTTTTTTTCTTTCAGAAAAATCGGTTCAAAACGCCCATCTTGATGGTATTTTCTGAAAGATCTTTTACGTTTACCAAAAACGGGAAAACACCTTTCGATTACATAGTTTCTGAAAAGCAGCACCTGACCATTTTATGCATTTCCGAACAAAAATGAATTAAAACTTGTGCATAAAGTTGCGCCTTTGTATTTGAGAACATCCATATACTCGTGAAAGTCGTATCCATTGGAAAAGGTTCATATGTTATCGGATTCATTTAAATTTTTATATCAGGCCTCAGGCCGGTGTTTAAAAAACTGTCCTATTTCTGCAATTCAATGCTTGGCTCTTCCCCTCATCGCCAAGTAACAGACGCGAATGTCCCGTCAACTGTCTTTTCCCGTTCCACAGCCCCGTTTTAACCTTTGGGGAGGAAAACGCAGGAAAAAGTAATTATACCGTGCCCTGTGAAACTCCCCCACTTAGGAGACGTTTTCAGAAATCGTGGGTGGTATTGTGCCCTATATTCCTTGTCAATGTCACAGACTCAACACTTTCGTTTCGCATATCTGCAATGCCAGCAATGTTATAGGTGATGTGTTTGACATTGACATACTGGAAGACGTTTGTTTTTTTCACAGCAAGTACTAAACGAAAGAAGCCATTAGTAGACAAGCTCCAAGAAATAGAAAATGCTCTTCTGCTGCGGAATCTTTCTAAGGCTACATGGACTGCTCGAGCGGAATCATTGAAAGCGGTTTGGATCTCATATGAATGTAACCTAAAAATTTTGAAAAAGTTGATTCCTCTACTCCTGTTAGCAAAACAATGATCAAGCCACGAAGTTTAAGAAAGAAAATGTTATCACTCGACTTCATTGCTTCACTATGATGTTTCTCAAGAACGTTCAGTACAAGTGCAAGTTAGTTGCTGAATAAATGAAGTCGAAGAATCTTAAAATAGACGATACGAAAATACTGAAGTCTTGTATCAAATCATTGAAAAAAATCAACAATAACAATGAAAATGGGAATAGGGAAATATAGAGTGCAGTTCTCTTTTAAAGCAAGTAAGGTGTTGATCCGTTAAATGAATTTGCTATGCAGTATCGACGAAGATTGGAACCAGGTAACTGAAACATTCTCTTTGCTCCCGAACTTCTAATGTTCTAATGCATAGAGTTTCAGAAGGTACTGGATACTCTTACAGTAGTGATAGCTGAAAGTCTTAATTCTTGCATCAGCATAATCTCCAGGGCCTGATTATCGCACAGGCCAACTAGGCCGTGGCCTTGGGCCCACTGCTGATGGGGCCCTAAATTGAGTAAAATAATTTAGAAAAGAATTCTTAAAAATACACTTTTCTGCAATTTGCTCTTAAAAAAAAAAAGAAAAAAGAGTAATTTGGAAACTGCATTGTATTATCTAATAACTTCCAAATATTCCCTAAAGAAAATTCTCCTACTATCCTTATTTTGAGGGGCACTGAAAAGTGTCATGGGCCTTGGGCCCCAGACATCCTTAATCGGGCTCTGATAATCTCACCACTGGATAAAATAATGTATCCTCCCATTACAAGAAATAAATAAACACTAAATCTGGTTAAGAAAGCAGCAAATAAATGTCTTTTGTGAAACATTGGCAATTCCTGATATGGAAGCATTACACACAGAGCTGAAAATTTTGTCAGACTTCTGTGCAGAGACTTGAAGAATGGACGATATTTACATGAAAACAGAACCTTTGAGATACATTCTGCCACTTGCGAACCATATCAGTCATCAGACTCTAACTTCTCAAGTCACAGTTGCCTCGAATGAAAGAACATTGTAAATTAAAAATTATGAAAAAATATCTAAGAACAACAATGACCGATCCACTTTTGAATGCACTCATGATGCTTACATTTGAGAAGGATATTTCCACATACCCAGATTTGGGCACTGTTGTGAATAGATGGACTTGTCTAAAAAAATGGTGGGTTAAAATACATATTATGTAATGAATGAACAAAAATGTAATTAAAATAAGTTTTGATTTCATCCTTTTTAATGTAAATATAAATAAGCAGATTTTGTATAAGTTCTAAGCAGCATCTTACTAAAAACTTGTTTAATTAATCCAAATTGCATATTTCTATCTGCACATTCAGCAAAAAATATCAAAATACTTTAATGGAACATTTACAACAATGTAACGTAAGTGAAGGGGTGGTGTATCCATCTTTAAATATACCTTATATTCTCATCAATATTCTAAAGTGTAAAGTATTCGACATTCTAAACTGAAAAATTGGATCTCGATGGGTTAACAATGTTCAATTGTATATAGAATATACCGGGTGTCCTAACATGGATTGACTGATTTTAAAATTCAATAACTTGCAAATGGTGGCAGCTATTTAAAAAAATTCTTGCAGGAGGGTTATGTAAGATGTCAGGAGTTTTTTTTTTTTACAGCTATTCTCGATTTAATAGCAGCGATACATAACACTGCTAGCAATAGGTGCTAAATCAGGGCCTGATTTTTTGTTTCTCTTCTCTCTCAGTATTGATTCGAAAGAAGGAGATTAAATGTATGGAATGATTATCAGTCGCCAATGCATTTTTGTTCTTAGGGGCCTACTGCACATATTTAATCTCCTTCTTTCGCATCAATATTGAGAAAAGAGAGAGGCCAAAAATCGGGCGCCGATTTAGAGCCTATTTCAAGCAGCGCCATCTAAACTAAAATCGACAATCGCAGTAAAAAAATTCCTGACTTCTTACATAACACTCCTGCAAGAATTTAATTTTATAGCTATCACCATTTGCAAGTTATTGAATTTTAAAATCAGTCAGTCTATTTTAGGACTCCGGGTAGATAAATATATAGAGACACAGAAACGTACTTTTAAAGATATATATATATATATATTTAAGTTAGTCGGCAAAATCATCATATACGCCCCCCTAATGAATTCTGCTTAAATACGCCCCTGGCGCCACGAATAGTAAAACCGCAGCCGCCCCTGCTTTTACCTTACTAAATTACATTTCTTGTCCTTTTGCCATTTCTAGGTAGGTAACAACTGAAAAATGTCGCCTATGCCCTTTTACTAAAATTATTTTTTTACATCCAGATCCGGCCTTAAACGGCGCGAGGTCGGGCAACTGCCAACGGCTAAAGACTAAGGGTTGAAATATATGCAAAATAAAATAGTAACTTCCTTTTTTAATGTTTTTTTTTTAAGAATATAGCCCGGGCCGAAACTAGGGGGGTGCAGAAAGGGCATGTGCCCCAGGCAGGGCTTAATTTCTAACAAAAAAAGTACCGGAGCCCTAATATTTTTTCCAAATACTAATAACCGTAGCGTCTCCCCCCCCCCCCCCCCCCGTCACTCTAATCCGCATATTTATATTTCGTACATTATTTGCAAAAGTAAAAGCTTTTTTTTTTTTTTTTTAGCAAAATAAAATTTTTAAATATTTCTGCATATACTTAGCTGTCAATCATTCCACTTTTTAGTTATCACTCCTTCCGAATAGAAACATTTGCCTTATTTTAATGTTAATTAATCGCAGGATTCTGCGATTAAATAAAATAAGGATTATGATTCGAAAATAGTGTTAAAACAAAAATGGGATAGTTCGCAGCTATACATTTTTATGGAAAAATGAATGAAATTTACAGAAATTAATACTGTTATGCTAAAGAATCAAACAACGTTTTTCAATTTCCTATAAAAGCTGCATATCAAACAATAATCGATTCCTTCCGTAGGACAATCTTTCGTGATGAGTCCCTGAAAATCAGATTAAATTAAACATTTGACACCGTGATCGAAAAGATTCAATGTTTTTATAGAAAAAGGGGAAACGCTGCTCTATTGCTTACTATAAAAATAACAATACAGAACAATTATATCTACTTACAAATGACTACCACTTACAACTTTGTAAATCTGCAGAGCAGAGCCGCATTCTTGAGGAAAAATAAATAGAAAAATCCCTATAACGTTATTTTCGTTCCCGTAAGCAATGGAAGACTAAAAACCTCAAACAAACAATATCTCAAGCTGATGCTCGTTGACTAAAAAAAGAAAATATTCTTTTCCGGTTAGATATCTAAATTTTTAAAAAAATGATCCAATTAAAAAATATCTTAGTGTCAGAAAAGAAAATCAAACTGAAAGCAAATTCATTGTTCGCGCTCTTGAATAGCGCCAATATACATGTTGCCAAAATCAATGCCAGGCATCAATATGCAAATATCAGTAGGATAAACCACGATTTCAGTTTCTCCTATTCTGTTCAAAATAGCATTAAAAAAGGGGGAAGAGTTATTTTATTTTTTCCATACCTGAGTAAATACAATTTTTAATTTACAGACAGGTTGAGTTGGAGCGCTTCGGTTTTTTGGAAGAGCTATTGCACTAGGCTCCGGAACCCTGTATTTATGGGCTCCGGTGAATTCCGACCAATATTTAAATATTTACTGAAAACAGAGAAGTACCGGAGCCGGGCTCCGGTGGGCTCCGGCGCAGTTTAAGACCTGGCCCCAGGTGCCAGAACGAAAGCGAAGGGGCGCCAAATGAAGATTTTCGTTGTAGTTTCATACAAAAATGTATATATATATATACAGTAAAACCTCTTAAAGCGACCACGTTCCGTTTCTATAAAAATTGGTCGCTCTGGGAGGTGGTCTCTTAATGGAGATCATGTTTAAATCTAGATTTTAATTGATGAAAAAATGTAACAATTAATGTTATTATTATTTTTTTTTTCACATCAGGAAAAAATATAAAATTTAAGTATCAAATCAAAAGTTAGTTGCATAAATTTAAGAGTTTAAAGTTAGTTGCAGAGTTTAAAAAATGAATACATTGATGTTTGCTTTGATTTTACGGTTTTATCTTTTATAACTTTTATTTCCCAGTCCTTTCGAAGTTCAGGAAATAACCGCAATTTTTTTGACGGGAACAAAAAAAATGAATATTTCATTAATTTTTCTATTTCTTTGAGAGTTTCCCAAAAGAGTAGGGCAGGGGAGTTTATTGACCGTCATTCTTAATTTGTCATCAGAGTTAAAATCGTTGCCTAAAAAGGTACAAAGGGGTTTAAACACTTAAAATTAACCGGGATTAAAAAAATCTAAACTTAGTTTAGAAGTCTGATGAATAATGCACTCTCCAGAATTCTTTTCTTATAAAATCTTTCTTCAAGCGACCAGAAAAAAACAGATTTTTTTTTCAAAGAAATGGGTCGCACATGGAGGGAGTTCAACTGGGATGGTCTCTGAATGGAGGTAAAATTAGTATTGAGCCTATCGGAATAAATTTCGTTCCATGAAAAAATGGCCGTACAGGGAGGTGGTCGCACAGGGAGGTTTCACTGTATATATATAATATGAAATACAAAGAAACTCGCAAGCTAATGTTAAACCTACGGGAGCGTACTTTTTCTCGCTTGCATTTTAATATTTTAAAAGGATTTTTTTTCTTAAGATAGTTTAGCTTGATCTTTAGCATTGCTATACTTTTAGGTTTCGAAATCGGTACTGAAAGTGAAAGTAACTTTATAAAAATAATTTAAAGCCAAAATCGAAAGTAAACACTAACCCGGTTAGAATTCAACCTCAGCTTTTCTAAGCAAAAAAATAAAAATAAAACTATTAATATGCAAGCGAGACAATTTAAAAACAACGCTCCCATACGTTTAGCATTAGCGATCCAGTTTCCTCGCGTAACTAGTGTAGGCTCTTAACGCTCAGGCTAATGTTAATCCTATTGGAGCGTTGTTTATATATTTTCTGCTCTAATTTTAATTATTAAATGATTTTTATTTTTTATAATTGTTAATTATTTATTTTTATTTATTTATTTATTTTATTTTATTTTTTTGCATAGGGTACCTGAGGTCAATAACTTTTATTGTGCGTGAGGAGATGGGGCGCCAAAATCCATGTTTTCCCCGTGCGCAAAAAAGGCTATTTTTGGCCCTGAACGTACGATTGATATAAGATTAAGATGTACTCAGGGTCATCGTTTTAGACGTTTTGTTGGTGGGGTAGAGGACCTCAAATTGTCAAGTCAAATTTCAGTATTTGCCAGTTCATTGAGAAGTAAAAATAAATACTTCTCGAAATTTGCCAACCAGTTTTATGATGTTACCAAATTACCACAATTAGAAAATGTAATATAGTTCTTATTTGTAAAAAACTTATTAATATTCCCAATTGTATTTGTAACTTTTGTCAAATGTATCAGAAATAGAAAGTGTTTTATAGTTTTTTTTTAATTTTTTAAACAAATTTGCTAACTAAGTTTGTAAATTTGCCAAGTGTAACAGCATTCGCAAACGATTGGAGCGGGGCTCACCTTCCTGGTTGTACTTATTGTGCAAATTATTAAAAACTTTTATTAGTCACTGTTTTAAAAGCATATGTGATTGTGTATTATACATGGGATTTTCAGATAAATTAATGTGAAATTTATATTCACATATTTTAGGATTGTGATTTATTGAGACTTTACAAAAACGATAAATGGCAGTGATTTTCATTTTTTTTTTTTTTTTTTTTTTTTTTTTTTTACGATGCAATTGAATTTAAACCTCTTTAGTAGCATTTTACGCACTCTCTCTTCCCCCAAAACAAAAACGCTTTAGCTCTCAACCATCAATACGGTGCTGGTCAATCATTGATATTTGTTCAGTAGTTGTAAGTTGATCGGTAGAAGAAAAATTTTTCCTAACTGCAAAGCTATATACTATTTTTTTAGTGTCCAGTCACCCACGTAGTTTAATTGCAGTGAGTAACACAAAGAACATCTTTGACCTCTGAACTCGTGTTTCCCTCTTGTGCAAAGTGAGATAGTAAGGAGCGTATCTACCTCCCCTCCCCATCCCCCCCCCCACACACACACTCCTACACACACCGAGACACACACTTGGTTTGGTCTAATCATAGACTTCTCATATAACTCATACTTATCTTTACTCTGAGGGTCTAATCTGGTCATTTGTGGGAATGTGCTTGTAGTTAAATGTTATTATTTTTTAAACTGATCCGGAATGAATGACCCACGCAAAAACAAGTGCGATAAAAAAGTAGGAAATTTTAATAGAAAACTCAATAAAAAGAGATGTCACGAAGCACGCCATGCTGGTTTTAAATTCATGAAAGTCTGGCTTCAGAACAGGCTCGGACTGGCCCGCCGGCCCATCGGCCCGAGGGCCGGTGCGCCCTGGTCCAGGGAAAACTTCGCGCCCCTAAGTGCCTAAGCCGCTCCAATAATTTTTCACTGGTTGTAGACATACATTCTGATTAGCGTACTAAATTTCGAGAATTCGTTTAGCGAGTAATCAACAATCACTAGACTGACAGCACAAGAGAAGTATTTATTATTATTATTATTATCGTAGCAATTTCAAGATCGGGAACCAAAAAGTACATCTTTGCATGCCATTGAAAGATAAAACATGCACCCAACGAGAGCTGTAGTAGCCATGGCGCCCTGGACTTAATTTCTTTCATAGCTTCTTTGAATGATATCTTTTAGATTTAAACCAAATATTTTGCATACTTTCAGTCCTTTTTCTTTTAGTACTTTGCGCCGGCCTCCTTTATAGCTGCCCCTGAATGCACCTATAATCGTGCTTTTTAAAAGCAACTTGAGTGAAAAAAAAAAAAGAGAGAAGTATATCAGAAGTCAAAAAACTTTTTGTATGGATTTTGTTGTTGATTGGAAAACACAATATTTTTTTCTTTTCGGGGAATACAAAGTTGATGATACTTTTAGATTACAATCCTGCAAGCTGTGGGATCTCGCGAGCAACGTTTTCTCATTCACAAAATCTACCATTATTTTCGGATAGTAATTTCGCGCATAGTTTAGGAGTAATCAGTGAAAATACATAAAAAAAAAATACATATGCATCGAAATGAGAACCTTCTCAAAACACTCAAGTAGGGAAACTTAAATATTTCCCTTCCCTTGATCTACAACAATGGTAAAAGTTTTGCAAATCATGGGAAGAGTGTGATGAGAATAGTAAATTTACTAAATTATTTAAGCGATTTTAGACTAGCAAAGTGACTGTTTTAGGGTGTACTTTTTCTGTAGAAACTTTTTTATAAAGTGATATCAATTCAGCTCTTTATGGATGCATAAAGTCATTTTTTAAGGATAAAAAATACCAATTGTTTTCACAAGCAAGTATTATTTTCACATGCAAATAGCCCTATATTTCAGCATTCCAATACCCTGTAATATGTGGTAGTTTTATAAAAGAACAAAAGAAGCATGAGATTTAGTTTTCAAAATTTCTATTGCCATACGGAGAGTATATTTTTGTTTTAAACATAAATGTCTTATAAACGAAGTTTACACACTGAATGTTTCTTGTGTGTATTGAGGGAGATACCTGCAGATACCACATTTAAAAATGCTACTTAGTTAATAATATTAATCGTAATAAAACAGTAGTAAATAAAAAGTAGTTGTTCTCAGATTGCAACAGAAATTAAATTTATGAGATTTTTAACTAACTTGATAACTAATTCATATTACATTAAGCCCTTAGCAGCACCGCGACAACTCTATTTGGCGCCTGGTGCGAAAAAAACTTATTAGCTTTTCTAAAGAACCTCAGTGCATCAATGGTGATCAGAAAAAAAATGTGGTTACTCCTAACTAATTCTGCTAAAAATAATCGTAAAAAAATATGTAGGTACCAATCGACTGGAAATAATATCTACTAGTTATTGTTATGTATAAAATATGTTTCTGAAGTCATCTACTTATTAAGAATTGTACCAACTTTGAAATTTCAAACAATAACACTCATTTTTTGACACCTTATATGAGTTTCTTGGATCGAGACAGCCCGGAAAAAGGCATATTTTATATGCATTATCTTAAATCTTGATGGGGTTAGAAGAGTTTAAATTTGAGTATAGTAAAGCTAAATCCATTTGAGAAACTTAATTTTTATCTTCATAAAAATTATCTGATTGATTTTTTATTAATTAATTAAAGATATACAGATTAATTAATTAATTATACAGATACAGATTTATTAATTAATTAAAGTTATACCGATTCCCAAACTTATTCCAGACTTTTTTTTTTCTATTCAAACATTTTTCTTAGTTGGAAAGCCATTATTAAAGTCATATTAAAAAATATATATAAGGAACAAACCACAATTGTTAAAACATCGATGTGTACAGCTCATTTGAATAATTAATTTTCGAGATATGGAGAAAATTTTCCTTTTCCATAATTTAAGGGGGTCGTATTCCGCTATCAAAGGTACCACAGAAAAAAATCGTAAAAACTTACCAGAAATATTTTGTAGGATTTTCTTTGATGTAAAATAAGTTTTTAATAAATTTATAATACTTGTAAAATTTTACTGGTGACTAATTGAGAGATTTTGGTACTTTTTCTTGTAAGATCTTCAATTTATTTTCCGAAATTTAGAGATAAACCCCTAACACATTTTGTTTTATAAATGTATTAAGTATTAAGAAAAGCATATAAACTATATCTCTCTCCTGGCTAGAAAGGAACTCAAATAGGGTGTCAAAAGTGGATGTTACCATTTGAAAAATCAACGTTCGTGTATTTTTTTTATATGTAGACAGCCTCCAAAGCAAAATTTATGAAATGCATTTAATAGTATATATTATTCCTAATCAATTGGTATCCTATGACTTTTTTATACAGTCATTTTCAAGAAAATTGGTAGGGGTGATCACTTTTTTTTCTGCAAGGTGTCTACAGGTAGAAGAAGAAAATGAGAAAGCTCTAGTCTTGATATCAGTAATCTACTACAAGGTAATATGTGTTCAACTTGCTGGAGTTTTAGATGTTATATGATTTGTTTTACAAAATTGCTTAGTAGGAATTGCTTGTGTAGGATTGATGGAGCTTTAAACATGCACGAAGAATATAGCGAAGTCTTCTATCCAGAGTTAGAGATATAATTTAAGCCATTATCATTTACTTGGTGCTATGCGAGTGTGTTAAACCTCGTCAAACCAGATACAACACAAGCAAGTAAAATTGACTTGATTCGCTAAAATTTTTGCGCCCTCTGAAAATCCAAGGTCTGCGCCCTTTACACTGACCCAGTCCGACCCTGCTTCAGAAGGACGAAAATGGAACAGAAGGTAAGAATACACATGAAGAATGTTTTAGTAAATTAATACGTTTTCAGAAAAAACAAAAATCCCCACTCAAAAATGAGATTATTTTTTACACATTCATAAACTCATTTCTATTCCTATTTGCCTGAAAATTACAGATGTTTAAGTGTCAGGTGCTTAAGGATCGAGTAGCGTTCTCCATTTTCCTAATATTTTTCCTAATTCGAAGCAGCTTGATTTAAAGCGGATTACTAAATGGATCCGTCTTGTAATTGTCAGCCTTCGAATTCGAAAATCAAAAGTCCAACTTTGATGTTATTTTATAAAAAAAATCGGAGTTTTTTAGAAAATAAAACTTTATTCTATTTCATAAAAGCATCGCAATTGCAGGGCTGCCACTGCCGAATGACACTGAAAATAGTAGCTTTAGTAGCCTCCAACGAAAAAAATGGTAGCATTTGTTGGAAAATAGTAGCCAAAATTGTCGCATACCCATCACATAAAAAAAGGGAAGAAAAAATGTATCCATAACAACTGAAAGGACTTTATGAATGTTAACATCTTATTTCACAGTTTATGCTTCTCCTCAAATCACTGAATAAAGAATAGAGTGATTTCTTCAAATGAGAAAGCAAGTTATCCAGAAAATAAGGCCCTAATGTTTCAGTTAGGAAGTAAGTAAGCTTGATTCTTCAACAATAAAAATTATGTACAGCACCAGGAACCATAGCAGTAAAAACTTCTTGCAGATTATCTCCGATACTATTTTCCATCAGGCCTTTCATTTCAAGAGTTTCTTGGAGAGAATGAAGAAAAGTTTTATTTGAGGGGCAGGGTTAGAAATAACGTGTGAGATATCGCATATCCCACACGGAAAAGGAAAATCCCACATAATAAAAAAATTCGTTTGAAGCGAATCTTCCAGATTTATTTCTTGCACAGGCATATGATTCGTAAGCGATTTCTTTTTTAATTTCGTGAAAGCCACGATTTTTTTTTCTTCGAGAATTCCGCAAAATCAGTTCATCAAACAGTCGCGAATTTTGCCAATCGGTAGCGAAAAATATCGCAGATATGAACAATTGGTCGTAGAAAAAAAAAGTTTTCCATCGGTCGCAAAAAAACTTGTACATTTCGCCTAAGGATTATGGAAGAAAATAGAAAATTTTGTCAAACTGTCGTGGACAGAAAAAAAAATACTCGCGAATTTAATCAAAAATTGAGCAAAAAACAAGAACTTCCTCAGTCGGTCGACAAAAGAAAAGACGAATTTCGACAAAAGATCGTGGAAAAAAATCGGTAATTTCGTCAAAATTCTCTGAAACAAATACCGAATATCAATTTCGTCAATCGGTCGTAGAAAAATCCACGAAATTTGGCAAACGATAGTGTGTAAAGAAAATCGTGAATTCTATGAAACGCTCGGCGGAAAAAAAATAGGAATTTTGGTAATTGATCGGGGAAAAAAGCGCAAATCTCAAAGGATCATGGGAAAATATCTTGAATTTTATCAAAGGTTGCGGTACAAATGGCGATTTTCGTGATTTGGTCACGGAAAAATCATCGCAAATTTCGTCAAAAGAATGCACAAAATATTACGAATTTCGTCTAACGATCAAGGAAAAAAAATGTAAATTTCGTCAAATTGTCGCGGACAAAAAGACAGCAGGGGTGATTCTAAATTTAAAAAAAAAAAAAAAAAAAAAAAAAAAAATCTGAAATTCACAGCAAATTTTCTGAAAGGTTACAGCAGAGGAGGGAAAGAGGAGAAATCTCCTCCCGGCGCCAATTATGCGTTCTTTCCGTTGTCCTTTGGCAAAATTCGCGTTTTTACCGCAATTCTTTGGGAAAATTCGCGTTTTTTCGTTATTCTTTAACAGAATTTGCTTTTTTCCGCAATCCTTTGACGAAATTTGCGTTTTTTGCGATCCCTTGGTGAAATTTGTGTTTTTTTCGCTATCCCTGGACGAAGTTTGCGTTTTTCGCGATTCTTTGAAGAAATTCGCGCTTTTTCCGCGATTCTTTGGCGAAATTCGTTTTTTCTGCGATCCTTTGAAGAAATTGGCGATTTTTTTCTGTGAACGATTGTCGAAATTGATTTTTTTCGACGACCTTTTTCCGAAATTCGCGATATTTTTTATGCCAGAATTTTCGGACAGATGGTCGATTTTTAAAAATTTTTGGAACCGAATGCCTTAAACTTTCGGAAAGAACAGAATCACCCCTGAAAAGGCGCGAATTTGGTCAAATAAACGCGTAAAAAATCGAGAATTTAAACAAATGATTGCGCGAAAAATCAAGTATTTCGTAAGTCGGTTTTGAAAAAAAAATCATGAATTTCGACAATTTATCGTGGAAAAGAATCGCGAATTTCGCCAAATGATATCTGAAACAAACAGCAAATACCATCAATCTGTCGCGGGAAAAATATATATCGCGAATTTCGACAAATGGTGGCGGAAAAAAATTTCGCCAATCTGTCGGAGAAAAATTCGAGAATTTTATCAAAGGATCGCGGAAAAAAAATCGTGAGTTCCATGAAACGAACGCCGGAAACAAAAACGCAAAATTTGGCAAAGGATCACGGAAAAAAAAATTTAGTTCCACGAAACAATCGCCCCCCCAAAAAATCGGGAATTTTGCAATAGGTCACAGGAAAAATTGCGAAATCTCCTTCAACGGTCGTAGCCAAAGATGGCGAAAAGAAATAACTATTTTCGTCAATTGCGGTGAAAATCGCCCCCTAATTGAAGAAAAAAATCGCGAATTTTGCAATTCGTCGCTGAAAAAATCGCAAATCTCCCCAAACAACCGTGAAAAATGTCTTGAAATTTACCAAAGGCCGTGGAAACAAATGTCGATTTTTGTCAGTCTGTCGTGGAAAAATCATCGCAAATTTCGTCAAAAGAATGGACAAAAAGTTGCGAATTTCGTCTAACGATCACAAGAAAAAAAATCGCAAATTTTGTCAAATGGTCGAGGACAAAAAAGTAAATTTGGTTTAAAAAAAAAATTGAGAATTTAACCAAATGATCGCGCAAAAAGTTACGAATTTTGTAAGTCAGTCGTGAAAAGAAAATCACAAATTTTGACAAACGATCCGGAAAAGAATCGGGAATTTCGTCGAAATATCTCTGAAACAAATAGTAACTACCATCAATTGGTCGCGGAAAATATCTATCGCAAATTTGGACAAGTGGTGGCGAAAAAAAAAATAAATTTCATCAATCTGAAAAGTTTGCGAAATTTGGCAAAGGATCGCGAAAAAAATTGCAAAATCTTCTTCAACGATAGTATAAAAAGATCTCAGAAAGAAAGAGGTATTTTCGCCAATCGATTGGTGGGAAAATCGCGAATTTTGGAATTCGACGCGGAAAAAATCGCGAATCTTTCACGCAACCGTTGAAAAAGTGCGTTTGGGAAGTTGACTTTGAAGAAAGTTTCGCTTTGAAGAAAAAGATCGAATATTTTCAGTAAAAATAGTCGCTTAATTCCGAAAAAAAGTCGCCTGTTTTCTTGAAATAGTCGCTTTTTAATGGTTTTCGGCCTAAAATAGTCGGCATAGCCGCCGGATGCTTAAAAAAGTGGCTTTCAGTAGCATTTTAGTAGCATTTTAGTAGCAAGTGCAGCCCTGCAATTGCATGTTAAGAAAACTCGGAATTTTATGAGAAATTGAGTCGGGCCGGACCAGGCCTGATTTAATTGATTTTTCCATGGGCCGGGCTTGTTTTTACTGATTTTTGTATGAGCCGGGCCTGGCCATAAACTGTGAAAATATAAACGGTCCGGGCTCGGGTGGAAGTTTTAATTTTTATGCCGAGCTGAGTCCGAGCCTTGAAATTGCGGTCCGTGCAGACCTCTATTGTGTCTCCCCAAGGCCTTACAAAGAGGGGGCTAAAGGAGCGGTCGGTGACCCCGGGCGCAAAATTTCTGCTGCGAACTACGGTTTTATTCAATTTTTGGCCGCCGATCATTTTCCAGGGAATTTCTTTTTCCCTCTTGATCATTTTTTTTTTCCTGTCGCAAAACATCATGAACTCTCTAACAAATAAGTGCAATTTTCCCTTATGTTATTTAGTTGTTCTGAATTTCTAAATTAAAATTAAACCTTTTAAAATTCCAAAATAAACGCGAAATATTTATTCAATAGATTTTATTTATGTTTCTGCACTTTTTCAATTTTATTACACCCATCACAAAGAGAAAGATTAGATTTTTTTTTTGTATGTGTGTGTGGGGGGGGGGGGGCGCAAAATTGAAAATTTGCTTGGGGGCAGTTTCACGGCCTTGGTGCCACCCCCCCCCCAAAATTTCTGGTCACGCTACGCCTATGCTTCGCTCCATAAACGTCTTGATTTCCACCAATTCAATATTATACGCTTTTGTTTAGCAGTCATGAGAGGTTTTGTTTTCGGTACACGAGATTCAAACTTAAATTTATGGAGACGTCTTAATGTTCTCGATGTAGAATTTTCAACTCCTTCTTCTTTCCATTTTTGGTGCAAGAATCGCACACTTTTAAAACGGTTTTTCTTAACTGTACGCTTCAGTTTCCTGTCATCTCTAGTAGATGTTTCTAGTTTTCGGCCGCCATTTCGGCGATTATTTTGAAATTTTCCATTTTTTAAATATTGTGTTAGTATTTTATTAACGCTTGATTGCGAACAGTGTAAAAAATTCTTGATTTTTACTGTGCCAATACAAATCCGCCATCTTAAGTTTAATAGATTCAGGAATATCACTCACACGACCCATTTTAAGACAAAAAAGCAAACAAACTGCAAAGAGAATATTGATTTTAAATAAAATCGTCTTAATTTAATCCATGATGCCACCAGTTATGAACTGGTGATAATTAAAGGAGAATTAATGTGAAATATTCTAATATTTTGAACCACTTGAATAAATATTCTAATATTTTGACTTTTCAAAATAATTTTTTTTCAATTAATCTTTTCAAAAATGATGTTAATTTTAAGATAATAAATAAGCTTAATCAACAATAAGTTCTTAATAAAAATATTGTTTGCATATTTGCATAAAAAGACATCAAATTTGCCAAACGATATTTTCAGTTTGTAAAAAAAAAGTCATTATTCTAATATTTTGAATATGAGCTGTAATAGTAGGAATTGAAAAATAACCGCTATTTTACTGATAATATCATTCAATCTTCCGTAACATGGTAATATTTTTAAAACAGAGCTCATTAGTATGTTTTTAGAGGCTGCAAAGCTTGAACGGTGGTTGACAGGCGTAGCTCGCAGGGGGCTGAGTCCCCTAATAAGTGCCCCAATTTGAAAATTCAATAATTCATTAACTTATGAATATGAAATGAGTGACATTTACGTCTGATGGGTCTTAAATTTCATGTACTGTAAATGTAAAAAAAGTTCAAATTTCTGTGAATAGATGGTGCTGCACCCTCTTAAACTACAATAATGCTCAAAATAGCATGTAAATCTGCATAAAAAAATATCAAGTTGTATTATTCTATTTAGCGACTGAAACACGAAAGGACAAATATTTTAATTTATTTGAGACAGTGCACCGCCATCTATTGATGGAAATTTGAACTATTTTTACATTTACAGTACATGAAACTTAAGACCCACCAGATATAAATGTCACTCATTTCATATTCATATTTATTATAGTTAATGAGTCCTTGAATTTTCAAACAGGGGCGTGTATTTCTACTCACCCTATATATATTGGGGCATTCTCACAATCTTTTGACTTTTATGCCCCTGAATAATAATTTTTATTTTAATACTTTTTTTGTGTTTTTTTTTTTTTTTTTTTTTTTTTTTCATATACTGGGGAGCATCCCATTGCATGATTGCATAACAATATTAACGAGATAAATAAGTTTTCGACGATGTTGGAGGTCGAAATACCTGGAAAACTCCTATACCATCCCGTGTCCCTGATGCTGATTTTTAAGTTTGGAGCAGTCTGTATAAAATTGTTTCAATAAAAGTAATTCGATGTCATTTTTTTCCAAAACTGGGACAATTGTTTTATATAAATACAGTAGAGCCCCGATTATCCGCGAAGCGATTTTTCTTTTTCTTTCTTTCTTTTTTTTTTTAAATTTCAAGCCAACAACAAGGAAAATACAATAAGCCCTACTAATAAATATAAACAGATTAATTCGTGTATTCGAAAGTAATAGAAGAATATTTCTAGTTTCGGTTGCCACGTTTAAAATACAGTAGACCATCGCTAATCTGAACTAATTGGGACCGATGCGTGTTCGGATTACAAAAAATTCGAATTACCCCGCAGAAAAACTTATGTTAAGGAAAGTACAATTTAGAATAAAGAAAGGGTGTTTCCAAAGCAAGAAGCAAAAACAAGTGACTGATTTTTTTAAAAAGGTTTAACACAACACTTTTTGTACAGTATGTATGGCATTGTTTCTTGTTTACTGTTTTTTATTTTAGTGCTTTAGACGTAAAGCAAATGTTTCTGCTCTACTGTGCATGTATATGTGATTTAAACGTTTTATCATGTTTTTTGTACACTAAAACATAATTTTTATGTTGAAATATTTTTTTTTTCGTGTTTGCACCTCATTTTCAGTTTTTTTTCGGATTATCCGCGATTTTTGTTATCCGCGATGCCCTTGCCACCCAATTCCGCGGATAATCGGGGCTCTACTGTATGTAGCAAAAAATTAATCTGCACACATTTTTAAGGTTGATATTATTTTTTGAACTCTGTCCCTGGGTTTTTCATCCTTACCGTCCCTCTTCCTAAACTTATACAGAAAATCACTTCAGATGCAGCCACAGAATTTTTTTCAATTTTTTTTTTCATGCAGAAGTATGCTAGAGAAAGAATGTCTAAAATTCTTTGACAGGAAATTTACTTCAGCATTTAAATATCAATTTCAAGATCGTGGCTTTATTGGTAGTCTTACCGTCCCCAAGGTTTATTCCTGCAATTTTCGACGTAAATTTAAAAAAAAAAAAATTAATTTAATCCAATGTTAACAACTTTCTAAAAATCAATGAACATTGTGGCTATCATCTAGTCTTAACCCTTAACCGGAAACGTGAAAATCCCGCGCACAAGGAGAACACATAATAATTTACCAAATAGTGAATTTAAACATTTAATCTTTAATAGTAATGCATCAACAGGACAGGACCAATTTTTTAATATAACAGCATAAAAATAAGTTTGGAATGTCGGAGAGAGAAAATATTAAGGGCAGATATGTAGACGCAAACATCTCACGGACGTACATTTTCGGTTAAGGTTTAACATGATTTGCCTAAAAATAGTTGGTAATTTTCCTTACCGTTCCATCCTTACCGTCCTTTTTTTCTCATTTCGTCCCTTTTTTCCTATACCGCCCCCCCCCCTTTTTTTACCTTACCGTCCTTTCTTTAACACCCCTTTAAGACAATGTTATACAAAAATTCTGTATTAAAAGTACTACATTGTTATTATTTCTTTGTTGAATGTCCTGTGGGTACTATGCAAATTCCTTATAAGTAAAAATTTAGAAGAAAATAGAAAGTTATAGTGGTAAAATGGTAAGGAAAATTAAACTCGCAAGTTCAACTTAAACCTCAATTAAATAAAACGTTTTTCGCTGCTGACCATTTTTTCTTTATTTTGAATCATTGAGGCATTCGTCTATCAGATTAAAATGTTATTTTAGCAAGTTTAAGTTCACCAGATTTTTATTTCCGAAAGTCAAAAGATTGTGAGAATGCCCCATATCTATACTAATAATAATAATAATAATAAAAACAAATCGCTCTGTGTGTGTGCGATGGGTAGCGAAAATTATGGCAGGTACGAGGTTCAAAATTTTTGTGAGGCTAGCCCAAAGTGTATCATTAGGGTGGTCACAAGAAATCAATTTTCGAATTTTTTCGGGGGGGACCCCCCAAAAAGTTGCCAATTGAGTAGAAAATGAGATTGGCTAAGTTTCAGCTCATTTGGATAATATTAACCCGTGCCTCATTGAAGTTTAAGTTTGAAAAAAAACGTGATTTTTCGCGAAAAAATGCTGTTTTTTCTTCATGAAATGAATACAATTAAACCTAGGAACATAATGCAGGTCTCATTTTTATAAAAAAAAGTTTTGCTTTGAAGAACCACACACCATTTTTTTCTAAAAATGTATAGATTTAAAAATATGCGCATTTTTCAGGACCAGACTTCACCTGAATCCTAAAAGTTGACTTTTTATGAAAACGCGAAAAAAAAAAAAAATTGTAACATTGCATTTCATCTGCTTTCCACCTTTTGTTTTTCTTTTTTTCGTTTGGTGAAGTCCAATAAAGTGTTTGATTTAAAAAAATTCCAAAGAAAAGGAAAAAAATCGAATTTTAAACTGAAAGAATTTTTTATAAAAAGGGAGGGCAAAGGAAGTATAGAAATGAGAGCAAATAATGCTCAATTGCATTTTATCATTAAAGTTGTGTTACAAGAAAGGAGGCATAATAAAGAAAATAAATTATTTTCCCTTACAACTGTCACGTTAACTCTTTCCGGCACAGAAAAATTCTGTTCGTAAAAGGATGAAATGATGGTCTACCCCGGAATTCACAAACGACATTTTTTGAAATTAAAATCACATTACTTTAACCTTTCATTGTAAAAGAAAAATTTTATTAAAATATTCTTCGTGCCGTTTGTAAGTTTGGAATTAAAATTAGGTGGTCCAGTGGTAATGGTTTAGATAAGGTGGCTTATGTTGACTTTTTTTACCAAAGTATTATCTAAAAATGAAAATGCAACTTGATCCGAGTTAAGATACCAAAGGCGGTTTGTCATTTTAGCAAGTGCTTTGTCTGTAACCTATTTATCAAATTTTCTGTAGTGAACAAGTGATTTTATTATTTGCAGGTCTTGAATTGGGGACTAAAGTGGCAGTGGAAGTATTGAAGCAACGCTTTTGCATAAATATTGATTAAAAATAAGAAAAGATCTCTGATACCTTCTTTTTCTAAATTTGTTATTGAAAGATGATCCCTGAAACAATATATTTTAAGAGAATGAATGGCCTGTGCCTCCATCCATCTGACATGATTAAAAGTACCAGGTGCTTTGAAAAAAAGTCTTTTGCAGGAAGGAGTTCTATAAAAATTAAACAAAGTTGGATAAATTCTTTATAATCATCCCTGAGCTGTTAATTTTTAAGAGTTCCTGTAAGAAAATTTGAAATTTCTTCTGAATTAACTATTTATACCTAGTATTTCATCTTCAGTAACATTTGTATACTTACTCTGGTTTAATTTAGACCACCCAATCAGATTTTTTTTTTTAATATCTGGCTGAGGGGCAGTGATTATGCCCATTTTACAATCAAGAACAGCTTTCTAAATTATGCTAGCGGCATAGTAAATACAGAAGACTTTTCCTTTAACAATTGCTATAGAAAAATGCAGGTTAACTCTGAGGCGACCTGTGTTTACTGCAGTTGTATCAAAAAATATTGCCTGGATTTTACCAACTTCCTCCCACTCTTCAACTGCTGAAAATACAGCTTTCGCTTGAATTGTTCCGATACTATTTTCAAGTTGAGGAACTCGTAGTAACTGTTCTTCATCCCCACAACTAATTAAAACTTTTATCCACTCTACATTTTCTTTATTCAAAAAATGGGGAAGCAGTTTTCCACCCCAGTGAACAACAGTTCTCTCTAAATGGGAATTTTAAAATCTGTTTTTGAGTTTTTTGTTTACGAAACAGTTATTTGCAGAGTCGATGTCTGTGGTTAGCTAGTGGATGTATCCTAAGTCTAGCAGCTTCTATGGCGTTCAGTTCATTTTGCGAATATTATAAAATAAAATACATAAAACTTGACAATTACTTAGCTGCTTACTGTCGATGATTTGATGAGACATGTGGCCAATTTAAAAAATCTTACATTTCTGAAATCATAACAAGAGGGGGAAGGGGTTTTACGGAATGTTTCGTCAATTCTAAAAATAGATAACCATAACAGATAACAAAAACAGCCTTGTAATAAAAAGAGAAATTCAGAGGTTCAACTGCAACACAAATCGAGAAGCTCTTTCTTACTAGACACAGAACTAGATAACTAATAATCAATTATAATTCGTGAAATATTTTTAAAGTTACAAAAATTGTTCACTTATTTTTGCCTATTAATAAAAATGATACAAAAAAATTATCAAAAGTAATAAAATTTTTAATTTGTCATTTTTTTACCTATGCTTCAAAAATGCAGAGTTTGAGGGTATGGTTCACTAGATGTCCTGAAAAATACTAAATGTTCATTAAATATAAGTTTTTATGAGAGTAAAAGTTCAAGGCAACAACAGTTTCTATGAAATAAAACAAGAATCAGGTTTCTAAGACAAATATTTTTCACGTAAGAAAAGAAAAACGACAATTTTTTGCCAAAAATTGCAAATTTTCATGAATTCAACCTCGATGAGGCACGGGTTAGTATTATTTATTTGAGCTGAAACTTTGCCAATCTCATTTTCTAACTAATTGGCAACTTTTAGGAGGGTCCCCCGAAGAAAACGTTAAAAAAATTTTCCCCATGTTGCTTGTGACCACCCTATGTCTCATGCACCTTGAGCTTCAGAATTTTAAAATACGAATAATTAGTTGAGAAATTAATTAAAAACCCCAAATTAAAAGAATGGAAAAGTATTCATAATTCAACAAAAGCATAGATTTTTATCAAACCGCAGAATATTTCTTCGAAAAGTTGAAGAGAGGGCGAGGGGTTAACAGAAAACAGCGCAGAAAACAGAAATATATATATATATATATATATGTAATGTCTTCACGCTACTCCCGTTGTGTTTCCTCTGTTCTGTGTCGATCGTGCCGATGGATGCAGGGGCGCGGACGGCAAACGCGTCCGTGCCGATTTCGGATCGCTCCCTCGGAGTTTCTATCATATTTCTGTAATCGCAGGCCGTGAATGTTGATTCGGGAGCTAATAAAAGTCTGATAAGATGCGTGTCTGATTAAAGGAAGACACAGTCTTTTCGGGGACCTGATTTATTAATCTTGGTTACATCCTTTTGAGAGAAATCAGGCCCCTTTGACATGAGAGCTGCTACTTTACTTCTTGATGGACATCGGGATCGGGAGTTAGGTGTATCGCAAAGCTATACCTGGAGAGCAAAGTTGCGTGGACTTAAGGCATTACTTAGATGGTAAAAAGCCCTCTCTTGCCGCCCGTGCAGCGGTATAAGTACGAGGTATTTTGCATTATTCCTGCTAGGGGACGTTGAAGTCAAAGGAGGCGTATTTAAAATTTAATTGGTCGCTAGCTGAATGATTGATTGCCCGGGCCAAAGGCGGTGGCTCAAAATCGGCCGACGGGTCGCCGCATGAACTTAAAATCGCACTTACTCAGCATCCCAACGGCTGGATGGATTTTAATGAATGAGGTCTCTATAAATTCGTCTTAACGGCCCGATGGTTATAGGCTAGGTTTTGTTTTTATAAATTCAAAATGGCGGCCGTAAAATACAAAATGGCGGTAGAGACGAAAAAAAAAAATTACGCTTACTATTGAGTGGCATATCATTGGATAGGTCTTTCAAAATGAAGACGATGTTTCATTGACTATTTTACAGTCAGAAGCTCCGTTAAAATATTATACAACCTGGAAGTTGTGTATGTATTGTGGATCTCTAGCTTTACTGCAACTCTAACCATCATAGACATCTATAGACCTCATCAAAACAGTGTTTATAGAAAGGAACTAACAATTAAACACAACTTAAAAGTCATCAATACAAGTAAATAAAAAAAAAATAGGTAAGTAATATAAACAAGTAATCCCAACAAAAAGTTTTCGGTAAAAAAAAAAAAAAGCGCCAAGCTCTCCTTAATGTTTCTGCCAGAAAAAGTAGTGATATCTGAAGTTCGCACAAGGGCACAAGTTAAAAGCCAAACATCCCAAATCTTTCATTGAAAATGGCTTCCTGCGACTTGGCCGTTAATGCCTTCTACAGCATTTCAAAATTAATGATTGGAAATTTCGCATTTATCAATTATTTAAATATTAAAATTAATATTAGTATGCAAAGAGGCAAATTCACAATAAAGACATTATAAGTAAAAGATTTCTGATAAATACCATTCAATTTCAACAAACAATAGTTTTGATTACAGATCATTTAGTCCACATGTGGTTTAATTGACATTTCGTACGGTCTAAAGCTAAAGTCATTAACGTAAAACCTAAGAAATAAAACAAAATTTACTTTCTTCAAATCTCACAATATGTTACATTATATTATATTGTATAATATTGAAATCTTGTGCATTGACGAAAGAGATTTTTTTCGTTTGAACATTTATTATAGTTTGTTTGCATACATTAAGAGGTATTCGATTTATAAACTGTTAAAAGCTGATACTAATTATGTTTTAGCAATTAGGGATATTACCTTCTGAATACAAGTATTTTGTTATATTTAACTTCTAAGCATTTAAATAGACTGAAGAGGTTTAAATGCTTTTTTTAAATGTGTATTTTATTTCTGTACTTTGTGCACAAAATGCCTAAAATAATCAAAAAATGTAGTTGTCATGTAGCTTATTTGTACATACTTTAAAATTTGAAAAACCCTCTCGAAAGCATTAACGGCCAAGTCGCAGGAAGCCATTTTCAATGAAAGATTTGGGATGTTTGGCTTTTAACTTGTGCCCTTGTGCGAACTTCAGATATCACTACTTTTTCTGGCAGAAACATTAAGGAGAACTTGGCGCTTTTTTTTTTTACCGAAAACTTTTTGTTGGGATATCACTACTTTTTGTATGTTTTTTCTAGTTTTTTTCTAAGCTATATTAATATAAAAAAACTTAAATTTCAGTACTTTTATGTTAGCCGGGAGCAAATCTCCTAATTAGCATTTTGTTTTTTCGCCAATAGTAGTTTTCATTTTTCCCATGTGTAAATTAGAAACAATGCTTTGATTTTCAAATAAAATATTTTGGTTTATGTTATTATTTGTTATTTATTTATTTATTTATTTATTTCTATGTTAAATATTCTATTAAATAAAATGAGGGAAATGCATCTATTTTAAATGAGATGACTGAAAAGTTTATATTTTTAAATGAAATGAATGCAATATGAACAACAAAGTTGGGGACAGTATTTGGCGATTTGACACTTGTGCCCGACTAGCATAAAAATACCTAAATTTATTTTATTGAGCTTTACAAATTCATACTTTTTTTTTTTTATATATTAAAGTACTAGCCGCCTCTAGCAAGCAGTATATACTCTATTAATCGCATGTTAAACGTTGCATCATGTTACTGTTATTCATAATTTAATTTACTTGCCCATTCTTTCGCCAAGTCGGAAGCTTTTGATAGAGAAATCAAGAACTCTTTACGATCATGGAAGCACATCATATATTTTGTGTTGTTATGTATTTCATTCTTTCATGACAAATATCTCTTAACTCACTTATGCATGTTTCCTTATCGATTCGTTACGATTCGTTCTCTTATGCGGAAATTTTTAATCGTATTAAGTAATCTTTTCTAATTGGGCTTACTGCCAATTATTGTATTTTAACTGATACGATTGGGTACAAGTGAAATGATTCTTATTAAATCCTTTGATAATATCTGCATTTTCATTAAACCACATGGATGCTAATATATTTTTGTTTCATGCTAACCTTTTCAATAGACTCGATTACGGAAGACTAGAAGGTCTACGGGCTCACTGCTATGATCCATTTGAAAATCTATCATTCTTCTCATCTAATCGTGTTGAAGAACTAGCCAATTTGCCATCGTTTTAAGTTTTTAGCTAATTTTATTCGAAACCTGAAAACTAAAATGTGAGGAACCGGATTATAGAAGATTCCTTCTAACGGTACATATCGATTAACAGGTTACATATTATAAAATTATAATAATCATAAGGAGAATTGTCAGTTTCGGTGCTTTAATAGTTTCCGTAAATTCTATTTATATAATACAGAATTTTCAGCAGAGTAAAGATTAACAACATAGTCACAGTATGTATAATAACAGTACAATATATTAACAATAGCAGTGACGAAACTACTGGCACTTTGGAAATATTCGTACGTTATATTATTTAACTATTCAGATGATATGCGGAAAAATATAAATAGATGGCTCGCATTAATAATTAACTCATTGAAAAATAGCCACAAACGTCAAATACTCGCCAAGCTTGGCGACATTTAACGAAGTGTCACCAAATTTGGTAATATATCATGACAATTCCCAAATTTGGCGACAAAAAATGTTTTGTTTGTTCTGACGTCATAATGATGCATATGTATTATTTATTATACACATGCAAATGTATTACGTATTATATGCATATGTATAAAGTTCTTTAACATCACTAAAACGCACTTAAAGGAATAGTGTTCCATAAATAGTAGGGAAAATTGCCAAATTGACCAGAGTGCTATTGAGATTAGAATTCCGACATTTATAATAGACCGGGAGGCGTCTGCACACACCCTCACCTCATCGAGTCTACAGCTGAAATATTAGGATTAGTTAAAACTAGATTAGTACATTAAAATGCAACTGGTCTGTTGAGTCATATCTTGGTAGAAACAACCTGAAGACCTAATTTTAGTGGCTGACTGATAGGTTTACTATTGTATTTTCCTGCATCCGAAAGTATGGAAACATGGAGGAATGGGTGCAGGAAAACACAATGGAAAATCCACCAATTAACCGGTAAAATCGGGTCTGTAGGTGGTTTCCAGAAAGATATGACTTGGCAGACCAGTTACATTTCAATACACTAATCGATATTTAACTAATCCTAAAATTTCAGCCGTCAACTCGATGAGGTGATGATCTGTGCAGACGCCTCCCGGTCTTTAATAAAATTTGTTTTAAGGAAGTAAAAGATAGGACAGATAAACTGAAAGATTTGCCTTATTAAGATTTTTGTAAAAGCATATAAAATTTCATTCAGCTTGAAATCATGTAATACCTTTATAACTCAGGCTAATTTTCTGTAATCGAGTTTTGGCAACCAACATATCTGATCTATAACTATAATCTTTCTTTTACAGATTTAAAATTAACAATAAATTAACAGTAAGTAGGCTAATAATACAATATAATAACATTAGCAGCGGACTTCGGACACCGCATCTGTCGCACATCGTTAAAGACAGCTTTATTAGTTACACATTTCATTTAATTAAAAGCAGATTTTTAAACTTTCATATGAGAATTAGGATATTTTTCCACTATAGGGACCTTGGCGTTTTTTAAAACTCTTGGCGCAATTCGGACTTCAGAAACTGAGATATGTTGCCAAATGATATAAACAACTATGAAAACAAACCTGATGAACTTTTATGTAATTTATATATGTTATATATATATATGTATATACATATAAACATTTTATTTATACACGTATAAAATATTGTTTTTTATATAAAAATTATTTATGTTGGTGTACAAAAATAAATAAACGGGTTCCTTACATTAAATAAATTGTATACATATGGAAAAAATTGCTTGTGTGTATGACACAGTAGATAGGTTGCCAGAAAATACGTTATTATCAAATTTCTTTTCTCGTCAAGGCTATTTTCTCTATTTCGCCAAGGCTATATATCGGAAACATACCGAATTGGGGTTATATTTTGTTAAATGTTTTATTGTTTTAATATCGTGAACATATCATAACCTATACTGATTAAAATTTTTAGGTATATTCATTTTTTTCTATTTAACAAACATATTTGGAAAAGCATATATATAAAGTTTTATTCTGTTTGAAATTACGTGACCCCTTCAAAACTCTGTAATCGAGTATTGGCGACCAACATTGGCGCAATTAAATGTGAAGGAACTGTTTACGGCCAAATCAACACCCCCTGTTTGAAGGGTTTAGAGGCGGAAATTCTGTGTTTTCAGATTTTTCTGGTTAATTGTGCTACAAACCCGACTTACTTGTGAAATTTCATGATTCTACGACTTTTAGAAGTACCTTAGTTATTTGATGATGCGAAGTGAGTCAGTGACAAAAAAGCGCTTTTTCGGAATTTAATATTTCGAAAACTACTAAATACAGAAACATGAAATCGTGGAATCTTAGTTCAGTTTGATCATAGGAACATGTGTATAAAAGAAAAAATTCTATATCTCTCCCTAAAACGACGTTATGAGGGGGTGAAAAGTATGCCGAAATGGTTCAGGAAAAGGTAGCTTACGGCTTGTGCGAACTTGGCGGACGCACTGCCGTGCTCCCAGATATAAAAAAAATCCCTGCCGGCTCTGGCCTACAGACGGAGGTAGATTTCGATGTTAAGTACTAAATTCACCAACAAAACTTAAATCAAGATTAGAGATAAACCCAGTTCCTTCACTAAGACTGAACTCTAGAAAGCTAAACATTTTATGAAAATTCTAATGTACACGAATACACACACGCATGTATATGGGATAAGTTTAAAAATGGCTAAAACAAATTCAGAGAACCTCAAAGTGTTAAAATATATCAATATTTCCAAAGTCGGGTTGTTTTATCATGTTTTATTACGTTTCTTCAAACTCACATGACGTTACATATTCACCTGCTGAGGTCCATTATATTTCCAATATGACGCGATATTTTTTTTTTTTTTTTTTTTTTTTTTTTTTTTTAATTCGTCAAACTATTTATTTCATTTTGAGTTTCTATGCTGAAATTTTTCTTGCTCTAGAAAACTTATGACGTAATATTCAATTTGTTTTCAATTCTTCAAAATATTTATTTAATTTATTTTTTCACGTGAATTTCTTGCAGTAGAAAAGCAATTGTTGTGGTGAAAATTTTATTGTTTTTTTTTTTATTGTTGGCAACTACTATAACGAAAAATATTTATTTTTTTCTGTCATATTTGTGTAAGAGCTGGTTTTATCAGAATCTTGTTAAGACGGTATTAAAAATTTTTAACCCCCCCCCCCATTTCCATTCCCTTGGGCCGATTTTGCCCATTTTCAATCCCCGCCCAGATATTAGCCATCTCAAAGTTGATGGCGAGTTTGAAAACGATCCGTGCATAATTGCGACTTTTATCGTGCGGACAAAATTTAGTACATACATACATACATACATATATATATATATATATATATATATAAACTTTTTAAGTGGAGGTGGTTTTGGGTTCCTAGGGTCATATAATGAAAAGTTATGAAGGAATTTTTCAAAAGTCGCACCATGGTAACGACCGCAATAGGTAGTATTTCTTACGAAACCTACTATTGGCTTTGTTATCGACGATTTTCATTGACTTACGTTGCGTGGACTTAAGGCATTACT
The DNA here is from genome assembly GCA_963932465.1 of Maratus speciosus. Classification (NCBI taxonomy): domain Eukaryota; kingdom Metazoa; phylum Arthropoda; class Arachnida; order Araneae; family Salticidae; genus Maratus; species Maratus speciosus. The sequence continues at coordinate 103,044,559 of OZ010792.1, forward strand.
TAAATGGTAAAAAGCCCTCTCTTGCCGCCCGTGCAGCGGTATAAGTATGAGGTATTTTGCATTATTCCTGCTAGGGGACGTTGAAGTCAAAGGAGGCATATTTAAAATTTAATTGGTCGCTAGCTGAATGATTGATTGCCCGGGCCAAAGGCGGTGGCTCAAGATCGGCCGACGGGTCGCCGCATGAACTTAAAATCGCACTTACTCAGCAAAAGTATTCTTATGAAATGTGACAAAACGATCTCTGAAAGTTATAAGATGCGATGCTGAAAAACTAATTTAACAGGGGCAAAGGCATTCAATCAATTGAGACACAATTACTAAAGCATTTAAAAAGTTTTAATTTTAATTTCTAAATTTAAATTTTTGTTTTTTAAAACGGGGATTTCAAATTTTAAAAGGGGCAAAAAGGGGAATTTTAAAAAGGGGTTTAGCTTTTATCGTTTCATATATATATAAAGGGCTGTATCTTAAATTCTACTGAGCCTAAAAACTAAAAAATTACACAGTCAGATGCAGAAAAAATTCCCCTTTCAGAAATTCTGAAAATTAGTTTCATACTCCTGTAAATAATTGAAAAATCCATTTATAAAATCTCTTTTTTATTTCCTTTCAAAAAAAAACACTCGATTTTGGGAAATATTTCATAGGGAGAACAGATGTTTTGAAAAGCAGATTGGCGGGCAGTGGCATTTATAGATAAACTGTAAAATTTTTCAAATATTGAATTTATAGATTTAATTTTTATGCATGCGGGCGTAGAATTTTTCGCTGATTTCAGATATGTAAATTTCTTCCCAGTCGCTCAATTACAACCTTAGATATTATTTCATTAATTGGATGATGCTTTTATATTCTCAATTTAAAAGCACGTTTTTCCAAACCACAAATGATTTTTATGCTAGGATTTTTTGGGAAGTCGTCAAATTTTTTAAAATACACCATTTAGAGATTTTAAAGCTATGCATCTAGCTATTATAACTAGGGTTAGCATACGCTGCCGATTTGGATCCCAAAATTCTTCAAATCATCAAAATTTCATTATTACCCGACTGAAAAGAAGGGTTATGTGTTTCACGTGTATCTGTGTATTTGGATTTCTTTATACCCTCGAAACATCCCAACGGCTGGATGGATTTTAATGAATGAGGTCTCTATCAATTCGTCTTAACGGCCCGATGGTTATAGGCTAGGTTTTGTTTTTATAAATTCAAAATGGCGGCCGTAAAATACAAAATGGCGGTAGAGACGAAAAAAAAATTACGCATACTATTGAGTGGCATATCATTGGATAGGTCTTTCAAAATGAAGACGATGTTTCGTTGACTATTTTACAGTCAGAAGCTCCGTTAAAATATTATACAACCTGGAAGTTGTGTATGTATTGTGGATCTCTAGCTTTACTGCAACTCTAACCATCATAGACATCTATAGACCTCATCAAAACATTGTTTATAGAAAGGAACTGACAGCGATGACCCCCTCGGGAACTCAGCTTTCGCTTTAGAGTGTTAGTGCAATCCCGAGGGGTAGACCACATCCACTCCTCCCGACTCTCAACCAGAGTCTGAGAGGGAGCGTCGGGTCCCTGATCAAGCTGCTGAGATTTATTTCGGTTACTATGAGATTTACAATTACAATCACAATTGGTTACCCAATTTTTCTGGGCGAACCGAAGATTTCACATCGAAATATATGACTGCATGTAGTGATTACATGAGGATCATTTCACCTAATGTGATTGCATAATTGTTTACAATTTTTTTGGATATATATACGTCACAGTACATTTAACACACAATATTTAACATGACAATTAGAAACACATTACAACACAATATCAAATACCTACTATTTACATGACTGTGTGTAGTGATTACATGTGGATCATTTGAATGTGATTGCATAATTATTTACATTTTTCATGGCTTTACAGGGATTTCACAGTACATTAAACACACAATATTGAACATCACAATTAGAAACACATTACAACACACCTACTATTTACAATTTGCGCATACAAGAGTTTGGAGAGATGCACAAGATAAAAATTCAAAAGTGATAGAAGTTTCTGGCAACCGCTAATAACCCGTTTCTCCCTCCATGCTACACCCTAGTGATGGAGTCGCACTAGAATGACTCTGGATTTGAAAAGATGTACTCGTTTGTTTCTATAAACCTCATGCATTGTATGATCTTGTTGAGTAGTTGTGGTTTCTCTTTTACATCCCGCCACCAACTTGCTAAATTCATACGTGTATGTTTTTTGAGATGATAATGCGATGTTAATGTACAGTATAATACATAGTGTAACGATGTTGACGGCAAGCCACAAATGCATAGTGGGGAGTCTCTTTTGTTAATTTTGTATAAGTGTTCCTGAAAGGGGCCGTGATTTGTTAAAAATATGTGTAAGTATCTGTTGTTTACGAAATACTTGTGGTCAACCAATGGCAAGAAATCCTTCGTATATCGGTTTGTGTCTGAATCCGTCCAGCGTTTTTGCCAATTTTTTAACAGATTCTGCTTTGTCTGTGATTTTAGTGAAGAAGCTGGATATGGTAAAAATGTATGTATTAGTGTTTCATCCGTTACTGCCGATTTTGCCAGTTGGTCAGCTGCCTCATTGCCCTCAACACCTGAATGTCCTTTTGTCCAATTGAAGTATATGTCTTTTACTGTTGTTTGTAATTGTTGAAGAATTTTTAGTATTAAATAGTTTGTATTGTCAAAATTGTTTAATGCTTTTAAACTTGATAGGCTATCCGTTATGATTAAGTATTGAGAATGTTTGTCCGACTCTATCCACTCTAATGCTGAAGAGATCGCGAAGAGTTCTGACTGGAAGACGGAGTTATCCTGGGACAGTTTCGCTCTCCAAGTATAGATTTGCTCGTTTTTTTCGTACACGCAAAATGCCGAGGCTGTGCCTTCGGACATTTTGGAACCGTCCGTGTATATTGTAATTTTGCCTACATAGTCGTTTATTTCACAAATTTGTATTTCACTTGTTAGTGGTGATGTTTTGTATTTTGAGCATTTTGGATAGTATAGTGGAGCAAAAGCCTTTTCTGTTGACTTGCCGAGACGAATCGTCCCCGAATACTCCGCCTCCGCCTCCAACTGCAAATCCAGTGGGGGAAGACCTGTGAGGACCTGCAGGGCGTTTGTTGACGTATTGCGATATGCTCTCGTTATCAGCAACAAAGCTTTCCTTTGTGCCGAGAGCAAATGTCGACGACCGTGATATTGCGCCATACGTTGAAACCAAACAGCACACGCGTAGGCCAGTTTCCTTTGTAAGATAGCCGAGTACCAAATCTTAAAAAATTCCGGAGGGAGTCGACCTGAGATTGATGAAAATTTATAAAGATTTTGAGTTATTTTTCCGATTTCTACTCTCTTTTGTACCACATGTGGGAGAAATGATAATTGTTTATCTAATATTACCCCCAGGTATTTTAGTGTTGTTTCTGATTTTATTGATTTACCTTGAAGTTTAAATGTGGGGCCCCGCTTAAGGTGTTTGGGTTTGCCAAAAGTTAATGATGAGGATTTTTCATGTGAAATTTCTATTTTGTTGGTTTCTGCCCAATTCTGAATAAATTTTAAAGCTTTCTGACCTTTTTGTTCAAGTTGCTGTCTCGACTGTGCCCAGATCAGTAATATCACGTCATCCGCGTATGCCACCAGTTCACAGTCCTGTACATCAAAGGTCCCCAACAGAGTCTCCAACAGAACCAACCAAAGAAAAGGACCCAGACACGATCCCTGCGGGCAACCCTTACTAAAGAAGTACAACAAAAATGGTGCCATCCAGTCCACCTGAGCTCGCGTACCCGAAAGGAAGGAAACGACAAGATTAATGAGTTGTTTAGAAATACCTAGTCCTTGCAATGCTAGGATCACCTGGTCCCAAGGGAGGTTGTCAAATGCTCCTCTGAAATCCAGTGACACCAGTGATGTGTATTGTTTATTTTGTTTGTGTTGTTCTACTAATGAAATCACTTGCTCCAAAGCCGTTTCCGTAGATTTATTTTGCGTGTAGCCGTGTTGCTTACCCGATAGGAAATTCGTTTTGTCTAATGCGTGATGTATTCGTCTTAGAATTAATTTCTCTAAGATTTTTCCGAATATTGGTAATAGAGTGATGGGGCGATATGAGGAGCTCTCATTCAAGGGTTTTCCCTCCTTTCTAAAATACACGAGCTCTTCCAATTTCCAGTCATCAGGAAAATAGTTTAACTTTAAAAGACTGTTGTACATATCCAACAGAATATTAGGAATTTTTGAAAAGATGCACCTGACCATCCTGTGATCAATTTGATCAGGTCCTGGCACCTTGTTAATATTGAATGAGAAAACAACATTTCGCAACTCTCTTTTCGTGAATTTTGCCTGGTCGTGCGAGTTTAGTCGCTGTGGTAGTTGCTTTGGAGTTTCATCGCCAAAAATGTCTCTCGTTAGTTTTAAAAGGGTTGATGACCTGGAAGTGGGTGACAAATAATCAAATTGGTAACTGATATGTGAGTCCTGGAATCGCTGGAAGGCCAACTTTTTCGTTAAACCAAAAGGATCCGTCTCTCTGCGACACAGGTTTGTCCAAGCTTTTTCCTTCTCCGATAAAATCTGTTTTTGATAAATTGCCCTTTCCCTTTTGTATTGCTGGTTTATATTTGACTCGTAGTTTGAATTTTTTGCTCTTTTTAAAAGAGCTGCTACTTTATTTCTTTGGGCCCTCAATTGTGGAGACCACCAGGAAATTTTAAATTTCTTGAAGGGGACTTTCTTTTTAAAGGATTTATTGGCTTGTAATAATATTTCTTGTTTAAAAGTTTCGTATTCTTTGTTAAACTGGTCTATAGTTTCTATCTCATTAAAGTTAATCTGTGAGCATTTTTGAGTTAGTTGTTCGGAAAATTGTGTCAAAGGGATTCCCTTTGTTTTGAATCTTCTTCTTGGTAGTTTGGGTATTGTGAAATTTAGCTCTGTTTCTATTGGGTAGTGGTCTCCAAAAAGGGAAGGAATTACTTCCCAGTGTTTTATGTGTGAAAACATAGCCTGCGTGCAGATGGACAGATCTGGCCTCCCCAGGTTCTTCCCCGACTCATACGTTGGTGGGCTGGATGAAGAGTTTAGAATAACTCGTTGATACGCTATGACTCTATCGATAAGAACTTTTCCCCTGGTGTCTTCACTCCTATAGCCCCAAAGCTGACTGTGAGCGTTGAAATCACCGAGAACCAACTGCAATGGGCTCTGATTTTTAGAACCCAGCCAGTTCTCAATATCCTCATCAAAGTCAGCACTCGGGGGGCTATACAGGCTGCCAATGCTTAAGGTTAAAGGCTTAAGGTCTAAATTTATAAAAACTGAGTTATAGTGTTTAGATGAGAGACTATGTTTTAAGTTTTGGTCTAAGATTAAAATATGGGCTTTTTTAGAGCTTGAACTATAGCATGGTGTAGTTCGAGGAAGTGATAGAGGTCTATTTTCATAAAGGTATGCATCTTGAAGACAAACCAGGGAATAGTCCGAGTCTGAGAGGAATTTCATAAAAGCAGCGGTTTGTGATCTGTTCTGTAAATTTTGTTGAATTAATTTGAATTTTTACCTCTATAAGACAATGGCGCTAGCGCTGCTTGTTTCTTTCGGTGATACACGCTGCAGGATGGATCGTAAGATGGATGTTTTTCATATAGTCCAGCTTTCCTATGGTCCCCCTTGTAGTAGTCGAGCACTTTTTTGCAGTTAACACACTCTTCTTTTTCTGAGGCACAATCCTTGATGTTGTGGCCTTTGTCACATTTAGCGCAGGCCTCTGCATTCTGGCACAGTCTTGCTGTATGCCCTATTTCCTGACAGTGATAACACCTTTGAATGAAGACATACCGTCTTACCGTGCACCGGTTAAATCCTATGCACAATTTTCCTGCCATTAGTTGCAGTGCATCTCTCTCCAGTAGCTGCAACACCAAGTGCGAGGTTTCCTCGCCCTCTCTTCCTTTCAATACTCTTATCAGCTTATATTGCACCTTCATCCTCAGAGCTCTTTCCAAAGCCGGATAGAGTACTTGTTTTTCATATAGCTCTTGTTGCTCTTCTAAGTTGTTCAGTGAACTGTCTGCTTCTCTTTCGACGTTTTTCTGAGTGACTACTGGGGCTTCTGGGGCTCCAAAGACTATCACTCGGGCTGTTTTCGGGTTTGGTTCTTTAATATCCAGTTTTTCCGCCATATCTTCTGTAGTGCAGATTTTATCTTTCACCTGTTCTAGGTCAAATTTGTTTTTACATGTTATTATTATTTTATTTTGTTTAGTTGTTTGGCAGTCTACTGGTGGTAATTCAGCCATATTCATAGAATTGAGAACTTTCTTTATTATTGGCATTTTTGTTTCCTTGTCTTTTGGTGTTAATATTAGTGTCGGTCTTTCTTGTGGGAGCGGTGGAAAATTTGTCATTTCTGCATATGTTGGTCGGTCATTTTCTATTGCTGTTTCTCCCTCTCTGTGATTAATTGAGACCTTTCGGTTTTCTGCCTGAAGAGTGGTAACATGTTCGACGAGTCTTTTTTCCATTTGTTCATGGTTCTGTTGTATGATTTTGTTCACATCATTGATCAATTGATCTTCTCTTTCGATTTTATCTTGTTTTGTCTGTTTGATTAACTCTTCTTGGAATTTAATTCTCTCGCTGAGTTTCGTTATTAAGTGATCTTTTTCTTCTGTCTGTTGTTTGAGCTGCTTAAAGTTTTTGATTACTGATGACATGGTATTCTTTATCTTTACTTCTTTGTTTGACGCTAACTGCGTTTGTAGTTGGTGCATGAGTTCTAGTACCTGGTCTGCAATTTTCGACAACGTGTCTCGTTCTTGGTGTTCTTCCTTCTCAGCCTTGTCGTGTTGTCTTACGCTTTCTTTCTCTATTTCCACCGCTTTCTCTTCCAAAAACTTTCGGTATTTTTGTGCATTTTCATTACTTCCTTTGTCGCGCTTCTTTTGATGTCTAACCATCTGATCTATTAAAACCAGTATCGTCATTCGTGATGCTGTTCGGCATCAAATGGCAGCAGTTCATCTCCCGGCTGGTAATTTTTGTTTGCTCGCTGTGGTAGCTGTGCTTCTTTGTCGTTAGACTTCACCCCGTCTTCATCTGACTCTGTTATGACAGAGGAATCATTCCTTTGCGACTGAAACTCTTTTTCATTTCGCGGATCGCCTTGTTTCATTGTGAATATATATTTTTATAATATCAGTAGATAAAAATACTTCTGATTTTCTCTATTCTATTGTTACTTTTTCGGTCCTGATTATACTGTTTGCACAGCGTTTTCTCTTAGTATAATTAATTCACTTTTTCAATTATGGCCCAGGCATCACCAGGACCCAACCATGCTTTTTGAAGGAAAGTAGAAATAGAAGAGTTTAAAGTAAAAATCAGTGACCTAGATCACCGTAAATGACTAAAGGTAAAAAATTAATGATCGGACAGCGGAGGGTTTTTAGTAATCTTAAGGGAAAAAAAAAATATGTAGAGGCTTTGGAAGATTAGTTACATAAACTAGGGGACATAATTTTGAAAAAAAAAAAATAAAAAAAAAATAAATAAATAGATAAGTAAAAATAAATAAATAAATAAATAAAACGAGTTTCAATGCTCATATACCTCATTGCTCTCGATGTGCCATTTACAAACATTTTTCTCTTGGTTACTTTCAAGTTTTTTTCATTTAATCTTTATTTACATTTATGTACACATTGTTGACAAGTTTATTCAAGTTTCCTGTTTCTCTCCGCCAAACCTTACCAATGATATGTGGTATGTCCTGTGAATGTTTTTCACATTTGATAATTACGCATTTTGCCATAGGTAGTTGCACAAAATGTCTAATATTAACTGTAGACCAGTCCTGCAGTTTTGAGGTTTTTCGCTGAAGTAAAACCAGACAGGGAATGTTAACAACTAAATGAACTTTTTAAGGCTTGCCTGTGATTGAAAGAAGTTCATGCTGAACTTGGTATGATAAAAAAGTAATGGTGGGGGAAGTTGGGGGAGTAAATAACGTCAGGGATCATAAGTGTTCAACGAGAATTTTAATTTGATATGTCACCTGCCATGTTTCAGAGCTTATTTAAAAGAAGTTGAAAAGTTAACCATTTTAGAGTCCCCTTACAATACCAAAATGGCATGTAGCATATGCAATTGTGAATTTAATCTATGAAGTTTAAAATACTGGCTTCCTGTGCGACTCTCTATAAGATTTTGATAAATGACTGAAAATGCACCTTAAAGAGCCTACTACCGCCTAAATTGTGAGTTGAAAAAGAGGATGAGATCATAGATGAAGAGCTTGTGTCATGACCTTTCTGTGGACACCAAACTTGGGGGTTTTCAAGCACCTTCCAAAAAACGCCTAAAAACGCCCCCTGGAGGCTAAAAAAAGAACTAGAAAAGGAAACGAAAGTCAGGGTTGTGGAGCTTAGGTCAAGACCTAACTAGAGATATGTCACATGACCCCCCCCCGTAACAAAATTTTTAACCCCCCCCCCGGGTCCCTCCAGGTGACAGCTAGGAAAAAATGGAGATAGCCAATCGATGCCCCTCCCAAAAAACATCTGACATACGTACATGAGCCGCCTCCGAGCAATATTTCGCTTAAAAAAGACGAATTTTGAAAATTACTCTTTGTAAGTTCCGGTTTGGAACAATTGCCCTAAAGAGCCTACTACTGCCTAAAATATGAGTTAAACTAGTTGATGAGATCATAGATGAAGAGCTTATGTCATGACCTTTCAGTGGACACCAAACTTGGGGGTTTTCAAGCACTTTCTAAAAAACGCCTAAAAACGCCCCCTGGAGGCTAAAAAAAGAACTAAAAAAGGAAACAAAAAGTCATCAATACAAGTAAATAAAAAAAAATAGGTAAGTAATATAAACAAGTAATATAAAAAAAATCCCTGCCAGCTCTGGCCTACAAGCGGAGGTAGATTTCGATGTTAAGTACTAAATTCACCAACAAAACTTAAGGGTCATTCCATGTCAGTTCAGGCAGGCATGTAACCCACCATCACAGATTTTGATGAAACTGCGTGTGTTTGTTCCTTTTATTAAGATATGATTCCCAGTATTTTTTTTTTACTCCTTGGTCAAATAGTTTCTGAGAAAAAAAATTGTCAAAATTTTGAAAACTGCCATCAGTTGGCATTCTTGACTGCTCGATTTTCAAATGTAGCATGACATAAATATGATCATATTTCAATATCTATTCCACAAATCATCTTCAAATAATTTATGCATAATATATAGGGTACGTATTTTATGAAAAAATATACTGTTACGCTTATATAACATTTTAAGTGTGTCTAAAAAAATGTTTAATCTTTGAAGTCGTGATTTTTTTATGAAAAATAATGCATTACCTAAAATAGCATTATTAACAAAAGGCGGTATTTTTATTAAATTTATTTTTTGTGGGGGATATACTTAAAGGTGTCCTTTACCTGATTCTGAAATAAAAGTAGTGGGATTTTGGGTGTTTTTAGTAGTATTTCATATTTAAAAATATTTTGAGGCGTATTTCAAATCAAATCAAGCAGAGTCATTCCATGTCAGTTCGCCTAAGATATTTAATTCACTGTCACAAATTTCAATGAAACTGGGTATGTTTATAGCTCATTTTAAGACAGGATCAAGGAAATTAAAGGTGATTACAAGTAAAATATTTTTTAAGATTAAAAAAAAAAATCTAAATTTTGAAATTTTTTTACAAATGTTTTTAATAGCAGATCTATATTCAAAGACTGCATAAAAAAAGTCATTTCAATATAAAATCACTAAATAAGTTTCAAATAATGTATATGTGGCGAATAATGTAGGCAGATTATTATTTATTGTTGTTTGTCATGTTTAAATGCTAAGAGTGTGTTTAATCTTGTGAATTCTTAAAATCAAGAATTTTGTGAAAAATAATGTGTTAATCAAAAATTTATTATTAACCGAAGGCAGGCTGTTATTACTTTTTTTAATTGTACGTAAAAATATCTTTTCAATAGTTATAAAATAAAAATAGTGAAAATATGAGCAATTTTAACAAAATTTTCATAAAATGTGAATGTTTAATGATAAATATTGAAGCTTTTTATGCTAAGATGTACTAAAATGACTACGATATCGTGTATTTCTACTCTTGCTTAAATATAATACATACAATAATAAAATAACAAATATTATTTACAGCAATAAAAATTAAATTAAATAGTACCAGCTCCTTTACCAACACTACATTGCTCAACAGCCGACTTAAAATCAACAGCCCGCACTCTTATTGAAAAATACTTTCAACTGTTCAAATAATAAATAAACTGCATTTAAAAAATTTAATATCAACTTATTATCTTAAGACGATAATAATAACTAAACAACATGATGAATTTATAAATCAGCTTTTAATTGAAAAGTCATGAAATGGTCCCTTTAAATATTGTTGTTCATCGAGTCAATCAAAACAAATTATATAAAAAAAAAATAGTGAGCCTAATATGCTGACTGCAATGACACTTCTAAGAAAACTAATTAATTCATTACCATCTGAAATCAAACCCGAAAGATCAAAAGAAAAAAAAAATCATCTGTAGTGTGAATGTGACATACTCAGTGGTTGTTGGGGTATGTCTTTGTGACATTTTCACCTGTACTTCAATAAAATATAAACATGTAAGCTTTTTTCATTCATCCAAATTAAGTAAAACAATTATAAAATTTTGTTGTCATTACACCAGATGTTAAATTTTTCGTTAAATACTATTAGATAAGTTCTTTACTTTTAGACATTATTGAAATAATATCATAAAATTTGCTATATGTATTTTCTGTAAGTGTATAAACAATATATATATATGCTTTATTAAACATAAATGAATAATTTTTAAATAATTTGTTTGAGAACAGGGATATATATACACACATATATATGTTGAAAATCCATCTTTCAGCAATATTGTGATGAAATAAATCAAATTACCGTAATTTCCGGTGTATAGCCCGCGGATCATACAATCGTGTTTCGACCCAGAAATTTTTAAAAATAAAATGTAACTTTTTAGATCACAGTAAATATTGGTCTTCAAATACTGAATAAAATTTCTGGGTCCCAACTGAATTGTTTGATCTGCGGGCTATACACTCGAAATTACGGTACATATCATTAGAAACTGAATAAAGTTACAAAAGTGCAACTCATTAAGTTTTAAATATTTTTTTAGATCTAGTTATTTGAAAGATATAAATATAATGGATTATGCATTTTTTTGCATATATTTAAAGCACAATACGTCAAAATTTTCTTCAACAGAGTGAAATTTGGTTTTTTTTTCAATATTAGCAGCTCAATGCTAAATTTTCAATATTAACAGCCAAATATGAGTTTAAAGATTAGGACTTTTATTTTGAAAATTTCTATTGGGCGGTGAGGAGCTAGTGATTTTTCTCTTTTTTGGAAAGGGATAATTGCTTTTCGCCCTAGAAGTTTTACTAAAAAACAATATTGTTTATTTTTTTCCTTAAGAAACGAACATAAAAGATAATTTGAAAAATAAAATAAATGTATAAATAAAAATATTTCCAGGGATGATACATTGGATAGGTTTTACATTTGAAAATATTGATAATTTTAAATATGATTTAAATACTACTAAAACCACCCAAAATCCCACTATTTTTATTTTCAGATCCAGTTATCCAGTTAGTATTATGTACAATTTAAAATTAAAAAATTAGTCATAGAAACTCCGCCTCTGATTGATAAAGATTTTTTAATAATTTCATTATTTTTTGTAAAATATTTTTGATTTCAAAGATTATACAATTTTTTAGACACATTTAAATATTTTTTAACATTACAGCAATATTTTTTTCATAATCTACATACTTCATTTACCTTGCTTAAATTATTCGAAGAAGATTTCTTTATTAGTTATTGAAATATGATTTTATATATAAAATGAGGCCTTTGAAAATTGAACAATCATTAATGGCAACTCGTGGCATTTTTCCAAAATTTTGATAATTTTTTCTCATATGTTCACTATTTTTATTTTATAACCCAGTGGTGGAAAATTGGCGCAGAGGAGGAGCCTATTGACACCACTAAATTTTAGTAGAATTTTTCGGATTATCCAATGACAGAATTCCTGAGCTTTTATTAAGGTGAGGAATACAATAAAATATTAGCGGTGTCAATAGGCTCCTCCCCTGCGCCAATTTTCCACCACTGTATAACCATTTAAAAGATATTTTTACGTACAATTAAAATAAAGCAATAACACCCTGCCTTCGGTTAATAATAAATTTTTGATTAACACATTATTTTTGACAAAATTCTTGATTTTAAAAATTCATAAGATAAAAGACACTCTTAGTGTTTAAACATGATAAAAAAACAAGAAATAATAATCAGCCTACATTATTTGTCACATATACATTATTTGAAACCTATTTAGTGATTTTATATTGAATTTTTTTTTTTTTTTTTTTTTTTTTTTTTTTTTTTTTTTTTTTAATGTAGTCTTTGAATATCGAACTGTCATTAAAAAAATTTAAAACAATTTTTCAAAATTTTGACATTTTTTATCTTAAAAAATATTTTACTTAGGATCAAGAAAATTAAAGGTGATTACGTCTTAAAATAAGCTATAAACAAACCCAATTTCATTGAAATTTGTGACAGTGATTAAATGGCTTAGGGGAACTGACATGGAATGACTCTGCTTGATTTGAAATGAAATGCACCTCAAAATATATTTAAATAGGAAATACTACCAAAAACACCCAAAATCCCACTATTTTTATTTCAGAATCAAGTAAAGGACACCTTTAAGTATATCTCCCATAAAAAATAAATTTAATAAAAATACCGCCTTTTGTTAATAATGCTTTTTTTGTTAATGCATTATTTTTCATAAAAAATTCACGACTTCAAAGTTTAAATATTTTTTTAGACACACTTAAAATGTTATAAGCGTAACAATATATTTTTTTCATAAGCTGCGTACCCTAAATATTGTGCATAAATTATTTGAAGATGATTTGTAGAGTAGATATTGAAATATGATTATATATATGACATGCTACATTTGAAAACCGAGCTATCAAGAATGCCAACTGACGGCAGTTTTTCAAAATTTTGACAATTTTTTTCCCAGAAACTATTTCACCAAGGAGCAAAAAAAATTACTGGTGATCATATCTTAATAGTAAGAACAAACACACGCAGTTTCATTAAAATCTGTGATGGTGGGTTACATATTGATATTTTACTGCCTGATTTGACGTGGAATGCCCCTTAAATCAAGATTAGAGATAAACCCAGTTTTTTCACTAAGACTGAACTCTAGGGAGCTAAACATTTTATGAAAATTCTAATGTACACGAATACACACACGTATATGGGATAAGTTTAAAAATGGCTAAAACAAATTCAGAGAACCTCAAAGTGTTAAAATATGTTAATATTCCAAAGTCGGGTTGTTTTAACATGTTTTAATACGTTTCTTCAAACTCACATGACGTTACATATTCACCTGCTGAGGTCCATTATATTTCCAATATGACGCGATATTTTTTTTTTTTTTTTTTTTTTTTTTTTTTTTAATTCGTCAAACTATTTATTTCATTTTGAGTTTCTATGCTGAAATCTTTCTTGCTCTAGAAAACTTATGACGTAATATTCAATTTGTTTTCAATTCTTCAAAATATTTATTTAATTTATTTTTTCACGTGAATTTCTTGCAGTAGAAAAGCAATTGTTGTGGTGAAAATTTTATTGTTTTTTTTTTTATTGTTGGCAACTACTATAACGAAAAATATTTATTTTTTTCTGTCATTGTTGTGTAAGAGCTGGTTTTATCAGAATCTTGTTAAGACGGTATTAAAATTTTTTAACCCCCCCCCCCCCCCCATTTCCATTCCCTTGGGCCGATTTTGCCCATTTTCAATCCCCGCCCAGATATTAGCCATCTCAAAGTTGTTGGCGAGTTTGAAAAACGATCCGTGCATAATTGCGACTTTTATCCTGCGGACAAAATTTAGTACATACATACATATATATATATAAACGTTTTAAATGGGGGTGGTTTTGGGTTCCTAGGGTCATATAATGAAAAGTTATGAAGGAATTTTTCAAAAGTCGCACCATGGTAACGACCGCAATAGGTAGTATTTCTTACGAAACTACCTAAAAATATTTTAAGTCGATTCCTACTTAGGTCAATAAGAGAATTTTTTTTTCTCCATTCTTCTTTCCTGTTCAGTAGGGCTTAAAATGCCTTGATCAAGAAGAGGGTTCTCTCGATTATTGAAAATTAATTAATTAAATTTAATTAATGAATTAATATTTAAAAAAAAACTGGATTAACATCAATTGTCATCCAGTATAAGTTTAAAAAAATGTATTTGAACTTGATAGGATGAATAATAAGTATTTTATTAACGATTGAAAATTTGAACAAGATATATATGGCGAGAGAGTGAGCTAATAGTAGGAATTGAAAAAAAAAATAGTTTCACATTGATGAGAAATAATTAATTAGTTCGCTTTTTACGCAGTCGGGTTTTAGGTAGATTTCGTAAGAAATACTACCTATTGCAGTCGTTACCATGGTGTGACTTTTGAAAAATTCCTTCATAACTTTTCATTATATGACCCCAGGAACCTAAAACCACTACCACCTAAAAAGTTTATATATATATATGTGTGTGTGTGTGTGTGTGTGTGTGTGTGTATGTATGTATGTACTAAATTTTGTCCGCACGATAAAAGTCGCAATTATGCACGGATCGTCTTCAAACTCGCCAACAACTTTAAGATGGCTAATATCTCGGCGGGGATTGAAAATGGGCAAAATCGGCCCAAGGGAATGGAAATGGGGAGGGTTAAAAATTTTGAATGCCGTCTTAAAAAGATTCTGATAAAACCAGCTCTTACACAACAATGACAGGAAAAAATAAATATTTTCGTTACAGCAGTTGCCAACAATTAAAAAAAAAAACAATAAAATTCACACCGCAACAATTACTTTTCTATTGCAAGATTTTCACGTGAAAAAATAAATTAAATAAATAGTTTGACGAATTGAAAACAAATTGAATGTTACGTCATAAGTTTTCTAGAGCAAGATTTCAGCATGAAAACTCAAAATGAAATAAATAGTTTGACGAATTAAATATATATATATATTGCGTCATATTGGAAATATAATGTACTTCAGCAGGTGAATATGTAACGTCATGTGAGTTTGAAGAAACGTATTAAAACATGATAAAAACCCGACTATTGGAAATATTAACATATTTTAACAATTTGAGGTTCTCTGAATTTGTTTTAGCCATTTTTAAATCTATTCCATATACATGCGTGTATGTATTCGTGTATATTAGAATTTTCACAAAATGTTTAGCTCCCTAGAGCTCATTCTTAGTGAAGGAACTGGGTTTATTTCTAATCTTGGTTTAAGTTTTGTTGGTGAATTTAGTACTTAACTTCAAAATCTACCTCCGCCTGTAGGCCCAAGCCGGCAGGGATTTTTTTTGTTTTTTTAAATTTAATTGTTTATTTTAAAAGTTGAATTGCAGGAGGTTGAGTTTTTACAGGACTGATGAAAAAAAAATTCTGTATGAAACATCAGTTTATTAAAAGAAATTAATCAATACGTGTCACAGTGTTATGTTTAGAAAACGCTATTCTGCAGATAAATATTAAGGAAAGTAAATTACTGTAAATGCAATTTTCGCATTTGAAGTATCATTTTAACAACCGGTTCGCCGAACTCAAAACAAATTAACAACCGGTTCTACCGAACCGGTACGAACCGGCTGAATCCCACCACTGCAGCCGTATCTTTAAACGCTGTTTAATAATATAAATTTTTTTATAAAAATAGATCTGCAAGTTTATGCTTAAAAAATTCGATTTTTAAAAAGGAAAGGAAATGCTGAAACACTGATTTGTTAAAAATAAGAAAACTCGCAAAACGATCGATTTGGAACTTTCAGATAAATTATAACACATAATAAAGATTTTAAAGAGTTGGGGCCATCAAATTTCTGTGAGGGGGAATACAATTTTTTAGGGGGGAGGGGCGATTAAATATTTAAATTCGTACAGTTTTCAAAAATTTCAGGTTCATTTAAGAATATTACTACGGGCCGGGCAACGCCAGGCGGCTCAGCTAGTATATATATAAAATATTTGTACTTTTTTATTTCATTTTCTCAACTTGAATTATTATATTTCTATATATATTGTGAGCGGTAATATAATAAACAAATTTAGTGGTTTTGTTAAATGACATTGTTAGTGAAGTAAAAGGAAAACTAAACTTTAAACTACACAATGAAAAAGTGAAGAAAAAACATTTTTCCAACAACTTCACTGACATTTTGTGATACAAACATATACATCGTTAATTGCTGAAAGGGGTTAAATAAAAACCTTAAAAAAGGGTTTTATGTATAAACTACTACATGTTTTGACTTCACCTAAGACTTCATCAAATGAAATTGTGCTACAACTGCATGATATACAGGGTGTCCGGTCTCAACGGTGTCCAATGGCTAATTCCTAAACCGTTAGTCATAGACATATAGTTCCAATTACAAAAATGTTTTATATCAGGTAAAGAAATATTTTAAAAGCGATTTGGGTCAATAATAAACATTTCTTTAAAAATTACGAAATTAAAATTTTTATACGGTCCCCCGGTCCTATAAGTTATATTTAGTAAAATTTTCCTATTACACTGACAAGTAAGACAAAAAAAGCCCCATTCATATAACACTAAATTTGAGCGAGTTATGAAACTTTAAAAATACATGACTTATGCCACTTATCTGCTCTGAAAACAAATGAGTTCGGCTTGGCTTTGAGGGGTCACATACCAAATGCTTAAAGTATTCGAAGATCTTATTTCGTGTGTATTTGCGCCTTGAAAAAAATCGTACAAGTATTACGATTAAGTTAATATTTATTAAGTTTCAGATTGACTAAAATAACATATGTTTTATTTTGTCAGGATTTGACTGATTTTTTTAATGATTT
The DNA here is from genome assembly GCA_963932465.1 of Maratus speciosus. NCBI lineage: Eukaryota > Metazoa > Arthropoda > Arachnida > Araneae > Salticidae > Maratus > Maratus speciosus. The sequence continues at coordinate 103,061,654 of OZ010792.1, forward strand.
CTTTTAACAAATATTATGTTATTTTTATAAGTTTTTATGTTACTTCAACGATCGTATGTATGTTTTTCCAGTTCAAAATTTGTACTCGAACTTTAACTCACTTTTAAATATCCGATCGAGATTACATTTTACATACTGACGCAAATCCAATAACAATCTAATATTATTATGGTTTTCGGTGCTTACCATTTATACTTATTTTACAGGATAACACAAAAATTTCGGATAGATTATCGCCAAGAAGTTTAAGAAAAAGTTTTAGATTAGATAATACAAGACTGCGATTGTTGGTTTTTTTGACTTTTATGTATTTTTTAGCACTGAATCCGAAAATTACATTAATTTTTAACCATCATGTCAGGATATTTCGCAAATCATAAATTGTCAAATTTAAAGAATAACAAAAATCGGATACTATAAAGTAGAGGAGATGGTTGTGTTTTTTAAGTTTTGATAATTCATTTTTACGTACTTTTTAGGACTGAATCTGAAAATGAGCTTCATTTTTAACCACCACGTTAGAATTTTTTTGCAAATCGTAAATATGTAAGTTAAAATATAGCGAAAATCTCATACTATAAAACATATGTAAAGCTTCTTTTGTTTTATTTTATTTTATTTTATTCACTAATTTATTCGATATTTTTGCTTATCCTGGGATTCTTACAGCTAAATAGCTGAGAGGTCCAATGAGATGAGGGATGAGATTCAATTTTAACTTTGAACTTTTTAACTTTGAAATTTGCAGAAAATTCTGATGTGATGGTTAAAAATGAAGGTCAATTTCAGATTCAGCGGTACAGAATACATAAGAATCAATTATTAAAAGCTAAAAAACATGACATAACCCAACTTTTGCAGGCTAGGGTAATCTAATAATATTTTAAAATACGTATCATTTTGTAAATAATTGAGGCTGTTAATTTAGCATAATTTTATTTAACAAAAATTCTGTTTTTTTTCTTTCTTCTTAAAAGTTTTTTACAAATTGTATATTTTGCATTAATATGTCAGAATGATTAAAGATTTCAAATTTATATTGCAATGTTAATTTTACTCTCAACGATTTTTTAATATATCTGACGAAATTATATTTCGACTAAATTTGTGAATGACCTCCAAATTGCAGCAAAAAATATGCTCCAACTTTAAACAGCTATTACTCGGTCAATTTTAATCGTATAATAACGGGACTTTTTGTGTATTACTTGTCAGTGTAAAAGGAAAATTTTACTAAATATAACTTAAAGGACCGGGGGACCGTCTAAAAATTTAAATTCCGTAATTTTTTAAGAAATGTTTTTATTGACCCAAATCGCTTTTTAAATATTTCTTTACCTGATTTTAAACATTTTTACTTTCTTCTATCTTTACAAGAAGAAAGTATTGGATTCGTGAAAATTTTCGACATCCGGTTTTCGACGGCTTTATACGTTTTAGAATGTGGTGAACACGATTTGATGTTTTTTAGAAAATGTCTGTCTGTCACTCTGTCACTCTGTGAGTCTGTATGCGACAAAATTTTTGTGGGTGCTCTATCTCAAGAACTAATGCACGGAATTTCACAAAACTTTAGATTTAGTTAGACCTTAATATAAACTGGACCTGATTAGATTTTGGGGAAAATCGCCCAACAGATGGCGCTGCTATGCGGCATTTTTCCCGATTTCAGCAATAGCTATATCTCAAGAACTACTGCACGGATTTTCATAAAACTTCAGATACAGTTGCTCCAGGATATAGTTAGCCGCTGGATAGTTTTTGGTAAAAATCGTCTTACAGGTGGCGCTGCTATGCTGCATTATTCATGATTATCGCAATAGCTCTAACTCAAGAAAAAATGCACAAATTTTTATCAAACTTTAGATTTGAATAGTCCCTGATATAAATTAATGCTGTTTAATTTTTGGTGTGAATCGCCCATTAGGTGGCGCTGCTGTGCTGCATTTTTCACGATTTCCGCAATAGCTGTATCTCAAGAACTAATGTATGGATTTTCATCAAGCTTCAGATTCCGTTAGTCCCTAATATAAAATAATGCTAATTAGTTTTTGGTCTAAATTGCTCAACTGGTGGCGCTGCTATGTGGAATTTTTTACGATTTCCGCAATAGCTCTATCTTAAAAACTAATGAACGGATTTTCATCAAACTTCAGATTCAGTTACACGTTAACATAAGTTTTTGATTATTAGATTTTGGTGTAAATCCACCTATCTGGTGGCACTGATATGCTGCATTTCGCATGATTTACACGATTTTAGTGATAGTCCTATCTCAAGAACTAATGCACAGAATTTCATGTCATTAGAATCCTCATGATGAGCATAGATTGCCATTTAATTTTGGCTCTGTACTAGAGAATTTTGAAGTATTAACATGTAGGGGAGATGGGGGCACATGTGAACACGTGGCACATGTGAACATCGCAGTTTTTCGATAGTTAGTATAAGCTTTTTTATTTGAAAAAAATTAGTAAAGATGATAGCATCCGTAAAAAAATTTTTGAAGCTCTATGACATTTTGTTTGTCCTCTGTAGTCAAAACACTGTTTTTAGATCTCAAAAGTAAAATCATTGCTCCAACTTCATAAGCGAATAATTTTATTTATTTATTCATTTATTTGAATTTGAGTGTTTTACCATATACTATGAATACTAATAAACATTTTTGATAAAATTCTTTTTCTTCTAAAATTGAGAAATGTTAATTATTCATCAATTTAACAGAAGCAGCAATGTGGGGCACTTGTGAACAGGCTAGTTGGGGCAGATGTGAACAGTTCATAAGTACCCAGGGGTCGATTTAGAAAAAGAAAGTTGCATAGCAGTAACTGCTATACAAAGTCAGTTTTGAATAGCAGTTAGACACTTTTGTATAGCAAGTAAAAAATAACTAACGTAACTTTTAAATCTTGAAAATTTACTACAATTTTTTTTTTTTTTAAAGCGTACTTCCATTGTAAATAAACACTTGGGGAGGATGAAAACACAACGTATGTCGTGTAAAAACACCTTTAAATTTTAACTTTAAGCAGTGATGCCGCTGTACTTGAAAAAACCTGGGTCCCCGGGACCCAGGATTTCCAAAAATCTGGGTCCCTTTTTTACAAAAGCGGGTCCCCATCAATAATAATTTATATTTTAAAGGAATAAATGAAAGTTGTTTATTAAGATAAATGAAATGCATTAATTATTGTTTTAACAATAATTAAATAATGAATTAAAACCAGCATTATTTGCACTCAAATAAGATATTTTTAAAAAATATTAAGAGAAATTTTCTTTACTTTTTTAAAAGTAAAAATGCAAGATACAATTTTAATTGTAAAATAATGTTTATTTGAGAGTAGAAGATACCAAGTTCCACTAACAAGTATCACTAATGTTCGCATTCTTTTAAAAAGAGGCAAGGCGGGTTTATTGAAAAAGATATTTTTGCTGAAAAAAAGAACACTTATGTTAAGTAAAGGTGTACTTTTCGTTGAATGAATGGGTGCTTTCATTATTATACTTCCCATTGAATTATTTGTCAGCATAGATCTGTGTTGGAATCAGACATTTTCCTTGGAAGGGAAATGTATATCTAAATCACTAATAAGTATCAAATCTTAAATGTTCTGAAGGCGGGAGACATTTCAATGCAGTAAGAACGAGGGGGTGGGGGGGGGGTGATTTTTACTGGTCCACCTAATGAATATAAATATTATCAAAGTACACTGAAATCATGCTGTATTTTTAAGAATCTCAAAAAAGAAATTAAATCCCATTTTATGAATTTTCTACCTATAAGTTTAGTTTGCACATCTTTTTTGGTGCTTTGACTAAATTCACGTTTTTTCCGCGTTACTTTGACGAAATTCGCGTTTTCCGCGATTTTTTGACGAAATTTGCTATTTTTTCGCGATTTTTTTGACGAAATTTGCTATTTTTTCGCAATCTTTTGTCGAAATACACTATTTTGTCTCAGCCCTTTTACGAAAATAGCGTTTTTTCCGCTATATTTTCACGAAATTTGTGCTTTTTTCGCGATCCTTTGACGAAAATCGGCTTTTTTACGTTATTTTTTGACGACATTTGCTATTTTGGGGGGATCCTTTGATGAAAAACAACTATTTTTTCGCGATCCTTTGACGAAAATCGGCTTTTTTCCGCGATTTTTTGATGAAATTTGCGCTTTTTTCGCGATTCTTTGACAAAATTCGGCTTTTTTCTGCGATTTTTTGACGAAATTCGCTATTTTTTCGCGATCTTTTAACGAAATACGCTAATTTGTCGCGGCCCTTTTACGAAAATCGCGTTTTTCGCAATATTTTGATGAAATTTGCGCTTATTTCAGCGATTTTTTCGCGATTTTTTGACGAAATTAGCTTTTTATTTCGCGATGCTTTGACGAAATACGCTATTTTTTCGCGGCCTTTTTACGAAAATCGCTGCTTTTGCGCGATATTTTGATGAGATTTACGCTATTTTCGCGATTCTTTGACGAAAATAGTCTGTTTTCCGCGATTTTTTCATGAAATTACGCGTCCCACGGGACGCGTAAGAGCTATTTTTTTGCGTCCCGTATACGATTTTTCGCGTAATTTACGCGCTATAGCGCGTCCTCGGCATCCCTGCTTTAAGTGTACATGACATAACAAAGGGTGTGGGAAATATGCATCGCAATGATTGCGATTTAATGCATTTCTTGGATCGCATTTTAGTTAAATTTGAATCGCAAATTGCGATGCGATACCGCTTAAATCGAACCCTGTAAGTACCCCAATAATCATTCTGTGATTCTGTTTCTTTCAGTTAACTTAATGAGAGATAATGTCAGTTCCATTATCTACAATTTTCCTGAAATTGAAGATGTTTTCCTCTCACAAAGTTGATTTTGTATTGAAACTTCCACAAACACATCTTTCAGCAAATACATAAAGAACAACAGGCTCGTCTACGTTCAATTGTACTTTAAATAAATTTAATGTTTTCTAAAATGCAATAAGTGTTATATATTATTTTACTAAACGGTTTACAACAATATTTTTTATGCATTGTTAATACAAAAGTATTACTTTGAACAACTTTGCAAATTTTTCTTTTACATTTGTTCTAACCTTGCAATGATGGCTTACTTCCATCTCTAAAACATTTATGTATATGATGCTTTGAATGGAGATAGATACCAGTAATATTTTAACAAAGTACAATTATTAAACTGATAACTACCGTAAAATCCCGATTGTGCTCCCCCCCTCTTTCAAAAGCAAAAGAAGTTGGGAGGGGGGGGGGTTATAGTCGAGATTTTTTTTAATCATTAAAAAACCCTTCTTTATCTATAATTTACAAGAAAATAAGGCAAATACAGGAGTGAGAATCTTTCGTATTTCGGCAGATTTCCGATAAATAGTATGTAAATGCCCCCTCCCTAAAATTTCCCCCAAACAAAAACCCTTAAACAAAATTTAAAAGTTTTAATTTCTTTTTTTAAATTGCTTCTTTATTTTTTTATTTTATTGCAGCAATACTTAATGAATCATCTAAGACTCTCCCCACCAAATCTACTTATTTTCATTTTATAATCTTTTGCTTAAACATATCACGCAGAAACTAGAGAAATATACATATATATTTTTCTTTATGGTGAATTTAAAAGGTAATATAACTAATGATTACTATGACAGATGAATAAAGGAATAAAAAGCACATTAAAAGATATTTTTTCCTTGTGTTCACATGTGCCCCACGTGTGTTCACAATTACCCCGCTGATGGGGCACATGTGAACAATTTTTTGATTTTATAAAACTATTAAAAAATGTAAGAAGAACTATACAGGTGATTTCGAAAAAAATACCATGTGCAAAAGAAAGTTCTGTTTACTATATTAAGTAGTTTTTGTTTATCGAAATTAATCCAGTTATGAGAAAAAGCTATATTTATGCGAACTGTTCACATGTGCCCCCATCTCCCCTATGAGATAGAAGAAAGTTGTGGGATTGGCATATCCGACTAGTTGTAATTGGAACTATATGTCTAACGGTTTAGGAATTAGCCATTGGACACCGTTGAGACCGGACACCTTGTATAATGCAATGATTGAAGCGCTATCATTTATGTTTTTCACATGCTGTCTCAAATTATTCATGATAGAAAATAATGTGACAGTTTATATATAAAACTTTTTTACTGTTTTTATGATTTTTATTTAAGGGGTCTTGTACCTTTTAAACGCGTCGAAAATTAACGAAAAACTTCAAAGTTTGAATTAGTCTACCTTCAAAACCTTTTTATGTATAATCATGAAATTTTGGATATTGATTAAACAGATTGTGCTTTGTAATATATTATCAACAGAAATTTATTAAACCTTTACAGAATTTGTATATTGTTGAAATCAAAATAGCTCTTTTTTTTACCCCATAAGTCATTGCGCGAAAGATATCTTGAGAAGGTATGTATGGATTGTCATGAAATTTGACAAATATAATGAACAAATATGTGCGTTTAAAATGATCTACTTTTAAGTATTTTGAATGGTAATATTTTTAGTTATGACTATTTTTATTCATTAAAAATACAAAATTTATATTTTTTTGTACGAAAATATTTCTTTTTATACAGTTAATGAAATAATTTTAACCTAAGAGTAGATCATTTTAAACACACATATATGTTTAGTATCTTTACCGAATTTCATGCCAATCCATACATACTTTATCAAGATATCATGCGCTCAATGACTTATGGGGTAAAAAAAAGAGCTATTTTGATTTCAACAATACACAAATTCTGTAAAGGTTTAATAAATTTCTAATGGTAGCATATTACAAAGCACAATCTTTTTAATCAATATCCAAAATTTCATGTTTATACATTAAAAGGCTTTGAATATAGGCTAATTCAAACTTTGAAGTTTTTCGTTAATTTTCGACGCGTTTTAAAGGTACAAGACCCCTTAACACCTTTTACCAATTAAGAAAGTATATTATCTGTCGGTGATAGGAATTGTTGTACATTAAAATTTCATGTATTCTTAGAATTCTCAAGATAATTAAAATAAAAGTAAAAATGCTATAACAGATAAAAGCCTTTAACCCTCTGAGTGTCTGATAGTTTTCTGCATTTTTATAAGAATACTCATAAAATTTAGATTAATTAAAATTTTCCTTCACTAATTGGTGTTAAAGTACTTTTCATAGTTTTCATCTTAAATATATAAACAAGTAAAGTTTATTTTATTTACACCTTTTTTTAATGTTTTTACTTTCTTCTATCTTTACAAGAAGAAGGTATTGGATTCGTGAAAATTTTCGACTTCCGGTTTTCGACGGATTTATACGTTTTAGAATGTCCTGAACACGATTTGATGGTTTTTAGAAAATGTCTGTCTGTCACTCTGTCACTCTGTGAGTCTGTATGTGGCAAAAATTTTGTGGGCACTCTATCTGAAGAACTAATGCACGGAATTTAATAAAAATTTATATTCAATTAGTCCCTGATATAAACTGGTCCTGATTAGTTTTTGGTGACAATCGCCCAACAGGTGGCGCTGCTATGCGGCATTTTCCCTGATTTCAGCAATAGCTATATCTCAAGAACTACTGCACGGATTTTTATAAAACTTCAGATTCAGTTAGTCTAGGATATAGTTAGCTGCTGATAAGTTTTTGGTAAAAATCGCCCAACAGGTGGCGCTGCTATGCTGCATTATTCATGATTATCGCAATAGCTCTAACTAAAGAAAAAAATGTACGAATTTTCATCAAACTTCAGATTCAAATAGTCCCTGATATAAAATAATGCTGTTTAATTTTTGGTGTAAATCGCCCAACAGGTGGCGCTGCTGCGATGCATTTTTCACGATTTCTGCAATAGCTGTATCTCAAGAACTTATGCATAAATTTTCATCAAGCTTCAGATTCAGTTAGTCCTTAATATAAACTGGAGCTAATTAGTTTTTGGTGAAAATCGCTCAAATGATGGCGCTGCTATGTGGAATTTTTTACGATTTCCGCAATAGCTCTGTCTTAAAAACTAATGAGCGGATTTTCATAAAACTTCAGATTCAGTTAGACGTTTACATAAATTGTTGGTTATTAGATTTTGGTGTAAATCACCTAACCGGTGGCGCTGATATGCTGCATTTTGCATGATTTACACAATTTTAGCGATCGTCCTATCTCAAGAACTAATGCACGGAATTTCATGTAGGGTAAGGTGCCCTATTATCGTCCTCCAGTCACTTTTAGGCTCTTGGAAGTTGTAATTTTCAGTGAAAATCTACCAAATTTGGATTTTACATAGACTAACTAACCACGCATATAGAAACGTAGGTAAATATCGTACAAAAAATTTTAACAATGCGAAAAATTGTTTTTTCAAAAGTATCTAAAAAATGCAAAAGAAAAAAAAATGGTTCCAGTTTCGTTCCCCCAAAAAATCCAATACACCGAACTGTAACATATAACTAAATCAAAATTTTTTCTAAATGAGTAAGTAATTTAATATACATTAAAGTAAGGCACAAAGAAATGCACTAATTATCAGTGGAAGAATAACGTAACGAAACATTAGCATAGTTTCCAACCTCCCGATTTTTTTCATACCAATATTTTTATTCAGAAATACTTGCTTTATACAATAGCAGTTCTATCGAAATTAAATAAAGAAAACATGTTTGTAAGATTTTACTGGTATCCAAAAAATCGGTTGATTGGCAACTATGCATTAGCCATCCAAACATGAGGAATAAATTAAGAAAAATGTCATGAAAAAGCAGTCCTAATTTCGTCCCAGGGACGAAAATAAGAACTGCAAGGGGGACGAAATTGGGACCAGGCTACTTCCCAGTATTACGGATCTTCAATTACCGTAAGATGAACTGAGCGTCCTAAAACTCACTATATGCTACTTTCAGAATCTTACCAACGTAAAATACATGCAATGAATAAGAAATAAATACTTACAGTACAGTAAATAACGTTCAACAAACGACGTAATAAGAACTCTGGTCTTCTAAAAATAGGAAATTTACCGTCTTTAATTTATGTATGCGTCTTGGCGAACGAAACTTTCAACGCTGACCCCTTTTATCTTCCGTCCCCTGGGCCTTTTCGTTATAAGTGGCGCCACTTTCGCAGAACCGGAGAAGTTAAGGGGACGAAATTAGGAGAGGGGACGAAATATGGGCACTTTACGCTATATTTAGAATCCTCATGAGGGGCCTAGAGTGCCATTTAATTTTGGCACTGTACTAGAGAATTTTGAAGTATTAACATATATGAGATTGAAGAAAGTTTTGGGATTGGCATATCCGACTAGTTTATTATTGATATTCACATAATTTAGAAAAAAAAAAGCGGTATTTATTTACTGCTTGCATTTAAAATTTACTTTGGGGGCCACACTTGAATCCCAGACTATAATCGAAGGAAGTGAAGCCTATAAAATGTCCGTCTAGATGGCCAAAGCCCAGCTGGTGTTTGTATGCTTCTGCGTCTGGTTATTAGGAACAATTAGAACTTGTATATTTATTTGCTTAGAAACTTCTAATGACATGTATGTGTGTGCAAATTCACTTCAACGGCAGCCCCAAGATAAGTCAGGGGTAAAACGACTGTTTCCCTACACTATCAGAAAAACTCGTCTATAGACATTGAATTATTCCTCGTTTTTTAACAAATAATTTCCGTGCTCTAAGAAAACATGTTTTATCCATGAATTCTCCCCGAAAATCTGAAAAAGAGGGCAGAGGGGCGCCATTTCAGAAATTTCTTGGAGTGTGTGTGTGTGTGGGGGGGTGGGGCAAGGATTTTTTGAGGGAAGTTATATAGATAGACGTAGGATCCGGGCGTCTCCCACCCCCCCTCCCCCGAATGAGAGCCGTAACCTGAATCATGCTTACAAAAACAGTAAAAATTTTGAATACGAAAACTCAAGAACCAAAGAAATATTTCATTTTAAACAGGTTTCCATCTTAGCAGGTAAAATTTCAATGTCTTGAATATCCAAAAAATTTCTTTTTTGACTGGATCCTATTATAGGTTCCATTTTTACAGGTATCCTCAAAGACTGTTAAACCATCCACTCTGTAGTATATCTCTGAAAAAAGATATATTACAGTATAACTTGTGAAAACGAAGACTGTCTATAACAGAATTATTTCTCGAAGGGAAAAAAATTCAAATTTCGATGAAAAAACATCATACAATTTTACTTGCTAAGACAGAGACCTATCTAAATTGGAACTTTTTTCTGGTCCCTTTCGACTTCTTTTTTTCAGGTTTTACTACAGGGTCGCCATTTCAAGTTTCCTGTCGAAAGAAAGGGAAGAATTTTCCTTGTGGAACAGGGAACGTGCACAATTGCACAATTTTCACAGAAAATGGAAAAATCCCGCACAATAAAAAAGCTCTGCGTGATTTTCTCCTTAACTTCTTTCAAGGACACGTGATTATTCTGCGAATTTTTTTAAATTTTCATGAAAGTCCACGATTTGTTTTTCTTTCGAATTCCGCAAAATCAATTCGTCAATGGATCACAGAATAAATCGCGAATTTTGTAAATTAACAAAACAAAAATCCCCAAATCGTCGCGGAAAAAACGCTCATTTCTCCAAACGACCGTGGTAAATATTGCTAATTTCCCCAGAGATTGAGAAAAGGAATGCAGATTTTGTCAAATGATTGTACAAACTAAAATCTCGAATTTTGTAAAAGGATTGAGAAAAAAATCGCGAATTTCGTCAAAAGATTACGCAAAAAATAACGAAAATTTAGTCAAACAATCGAGGGGAATTTCGTCAAACGGTCGGGAAATAAGACACAAAATTTCATGTAACTATCACGCAAAAAATCAAAAATATAATTAATAGGGGGTAGAAAAAAATAATCACGAATTTCAACAAATGATCCTGAAAAAGAATCGCGAATTTCGTCAAAAGATTGCGGAAACAATTATGGAATTTCGTCAGTTAATCGCAGAAAAATATTGTGAATTTCAACAAATGGTCGCGAGGGGAAAAAAAACCGATTTCGATAACGGTTGCAGAAAAAAAATCATGAAGTTCGTGAAATGGTCACGGAAAAAAATCGCAAATGGTGTCAGATGATTGCACGAAAAGAATCATGAATTTCAATCAGTCATAAGATGCTAATGAGGTTTACCATGGCATTTCTGTATTGAATATTAAGTGCGTAACATTAATAGTTCACTTACAGGGGCACTCAAAATAATTTCTTTACATATTATGGTCAAAGGAGAAAAATCGCTTGCAGTGTATTTTAAAGATGCTACCAAATATATTGAAATTGATATACATAACTGAGGTTTACTATAAGATGCTTACTATAGAATATGGTGTTGGTAGCATTTATCGTTCATTTACAGGGACACACAAAATAATTCGGTTACAGTATTGTCTTTAAGCAATAACTTTCGGATCTGCTGTAATTTCGGTATGCGTTTTTAAATGTAGCTTTTGCATGTTTCTCGACGTGTATGAATTATACAGATCATGTACAGGGCTGCACAAAAGAATTCTGCTTTTCGACGGAAATTGCTGAAGGGAAATTTCCAACTGTGTTATGCATTTCCTAATTGAACTAATTTTTTCATACTATGTAGAATATATATTAATCTATAGATCATATACAGGGCTGTACAAAAGAATTCAGATAATTTTGCGAATTTAGATGGAAATTTTTGAAATTGTGTTTTCAAGTGTGTTATGCGTCTTTCAAATTGTTTACTTAGACATCATCCTTCACCTTATTAAACAATGAAGATTTGTTACATTATTCTGAATGCGTTGGAAAGTGTTTCATAATCAAGTCCTGACGTATGATTTTTCTTTTTTGTTTTTTGAACAATTAAAAATAAAAAAAATTTACTTAATTAAATTTCAAAATCCTAGCGGAGGGGGGGGGGGGGGTCAATGATCCTCCCCTAACGAAAATTCTGCGTACGCCTATGATTTTAATCATTAACACGCTGTCGTCTCAGATCCAAACAACTCTTTTAATCGGAGAAAAGTGCTAATAAATGTAACCTATGACGAAATTCAGGGACGCGTTCTAATGGGTTAACGTTGCATGGCAGACTCCTTTCACTTTGAAGCATGCCAGAACATCTCGGCATACAATCCTGTATGCCTTTTCCTTTTCTGGGCCGATAAACGTCATCTCTGCGTCAACAGCTATTAATCTCGTTCGAGGATGATGGTTGCCCTTTAATCTAATAGAGCTCGCATGATTCCCTATAAGTCTCCATACTTCTAATTGACTACATATCATGGGTATAGATTTATTCAGAGTAGTTTGACAAATTATTGCACACTGTACAATAATTTTACACGACTAACAGAATTAAAACAAATTTTGCACGACTGTACAATGCACAGTCGTGAAAAAAAAAAGTAAACTCCCCCTAACTCTGCAACAAAGTATTGTAGAAGAAACTTACTGGTATCAAACGATTGGAAATAAACTCTGCTTTTAAATGATGTGTATGTCGTAGGCTAATTGAGAAATCAGGCTCTTTGCAAAGAAGCCAGCCAATTGGAAAATCATCTCTCTTTTTCCAATTAGCCTGATATTTTTCAGGCTTATTGCAAAGAGCCTAGACACCGTTAGGCTAATTGAAAAGTGACCACTTATTTCCTAATCAGGATGATTTTTTTAGGCTTATTAGCCCATAACCCGACCCGAACCCGAAAAATAAATTACAACAGACCGTACCCCGATCTGAGTAAGACAAGATAATTTCATACGAATTGAATATTTCCAACTGAGCGAAAAAATGCCCAGGCTGGGAATCGAACCCAGATCCTTGGCTTACAAGGCCATTGCTTTTCCGTTTAAGCTAACTGGGCCGACAACCAGCCAGCATATTTCGCTCAGAAAACCTTGTTGGTAATAACATCTGGTCTGTCATGTAGACAGCCAACGGAAAAGCAATGGCCTTGTAAGCCAAGGATCTGGGTTCGATTCCCAGCCTGGGCATTTTTTCGCTCAGTTGGAAATATTCAATTCGTATGATAACTTTACCAATCAGTTTGATTGTGTTAAAATAATAGTTCAAGATAATTTCAGTCTACACACAACCCGACCCGAACTTAAAAATTCCATTTGAAAAAAAAAACCCGGACTCTGAGCCGAATCATATCTGAACCCGAGAAAACTATTCCAATGAACCATAACCGATCCGAGCAAGACAAAATAACTTCTGAGGACATGTAACCCGACCCGAACCTAAAAATTCTATTTGAAAAAAACCCGAAATCTGAACTCGACAAAAATATTCCAATGAACCATAACTGATCCAAGCAAGACAAAATAATTTCTGAGGACATGCAACCCAACCAGAACCTAAAAATTCAATTTGATAAAAACCCGAAATCTGACGCGAACCAAATCTGAACCCGACAAAATTATTCCAGTGAACCGTAACCGATCCGAGCAAGACAAAATAATTTCTGAGGATATGCAACCCAACCAGAACCTAAAAATTCAATTTGAAAGAAAACCCGAAATCTGAGGCGAACCTAATCTGAACCCGACAAAACTATTCCAATGAACCATAGCCGATCCGAGCACGACAAAATAATTTCTGAGGACATACAACCCAACCAGAACCTAAAAATTCAATTTGAAAAAACCCCCGAAATCTGACGCGAACCAAATCTGAACCCGACAAAATTATCCCAAACAAACATAAACGAATCCGAGCAACACAAAATAATTTCCATGGACATGTTACCCGACACGAACCTAAAATTCCATTAGAAAAAAACCCCGAAATCTGACCCGAACCAAATCTGAATCCGCCAAAAATATTCCATTGAACCATAACCTGCTTCGAACAAAGCGAAATAATTTCCGTGGACATGCACCCCAACCCGAACCTAAAATTTCATTTAAAAAAAATACAACATTTGAACCCGACAAAATATTCCAAAGATCGATAATCGGATACGAGAAAGACAAAATAATTTTCGTGGATACGCAAACTGACCGCAACCTAAAAATTCCATTTGAAAAAACGCGAACAAAATCTGAACCCGACAAAAATGTTTCAAAGAACCATAACCGGATCCGAGCAAGACAAATTAATTTCCGTGGACACGCAACACGACCAGAACCTAAAAATTTCATTTGACGTCAACCTAAAATTCGATTCGAACCAAATCTTAACCCGACAAAAATATTCCAAAGAACCATAACCCGATCTGTGCAAGACAAAATAATTTTCGTCGACAGGCAACAATATTCCGAGCAATACAAAATAATGTCCATGGACACGTACCCCAACCGAACCTAAAATTTCATTTGAACAAAACCGACATTTGAATCCGTCAAAAATATTCTAAAGATCCATAATCCTATACGAGCAAGACAAAATAATTTCCGTGGACATGCAAACCAACCCGAACGTAAAAATTCCATTTGAAAAATTCCGAACCAAAGTTGAACCCGACAAAAATATTCCAAAGAACCATAACTGGTTCGGAGCAAGACAAATTAATTTTTGTGGACATGCAACACGACCAGAACCTAACAATTCCATTTGAAGTCAACCTGAAACCCGACCCGAATTCAATTTTAACCTGACAAAAATATTCCAAAGAACCATAACCCGATCCGAGAAAGAGAAAATAATTTCCGTCGACAGGCAAGATGATTCGAACCTGAAAAATCTAGTTCAACTAAATCCGAAACTCGACCCGAACCCGGGTTATGGTAAGTTTTCGGGGTGACTCCAAATGGAACTTTTATGTTCGGATCCGGTTGCACGTCAACGGAAATTATTTTGTCTTGCTCGGATCGGGTTACGGTTCTTTAAAATATTTTTTCTCACTTTCAGATCGTGTTCGGATCGGGATTCAAGTTGACTTCAAATGGAATTTTCAAATTCTGGTCGTAAGGCGTGTACACGGAAATTAATTTGCGTTGCTTGGATCGAGGTACGGCCTGGTGTATTTTTATTTCGTGTTTTTGTCGGGTTTCGGGTTAATATCAAGTAGAACTTTCAGGTTCGGATCGGGTTGCATGCCGACTGAAATTATTTTGTCTTGCTTGGATCCGGTTATGGTTCTTTCGAATATTTTTGTCGGTTTCAGATCTAGTTCTGTTCAGATTTCGGATTTTTTCTAATCGAAATTTTAGGTTCGGTTCGGGTTGCGTGACCACGGAAATTATTTTGTCTTGCTCGGATCGGGTTTTGGTTTTTGGGGATATTTTTGTCTAATTCAGATTTGGTTCGTGTCAGATTTCAGGTTTTTTCAAATGGAATTTTTAGGTTCGGGTCGGGTGGCGTATCCACGGAAATTACTTTGCCTTGCTCGGATCAGGTTATGGTTCTTGAGAATATTTTTGTCGGTTATCATATTTGATTCGGGTCATATTTTGGGGTCTTTTTCAAACAAAATTTTTAGGTTCTGAACGGGTTGCGCGTCCATGGAAATTATGTTGTCTTTCTCGGATCAGGTTATGGTTCTTTGGAATATTTTTGTCGAGTTCAGACTTGATTCATGTCAGATTTCGAGTTGTTTCTATTGCAATTTTTAGGTTCGGGTCGTTTTGCGTGTCCACGGAAATTATTTTGTCTTGCTCGGATCGGGTTATGGTTTTTGGTGATATTTTTGTCGTATGCAGATTTGGTTCGGTTCAGATTACACGTTTTTTTTTTTAAATGGAATTTTTTGGTTCGGATCGGGCTCCGTGACCACGAAAATTATTTTGCCTTGCTGGGATCGGGTTTATTGTTCTTTAGAATATTTTTGTCGGTTATCATATTCCGTTTGTGTCATATTTCGGGTTGTTTTCAAACAAAATTTTTATGTTCGGGTCGGGTTGTGTGTGTGCACGGAAATTATTTTGTCTTGCTCGAATCTGGTTATGGTTCTTTGGAATATTTTTGTCGGGTTCAGATTTGGTTCGTGTGAGATTATTTGTTTTTTCTAATGGAATTTTTAGGTTTGGGTCGGTGTGACGGTAATAAAATGTGTTGTGATCGTAAAAGGGTTAAAGTACACGTTGTGAAGTTCTTTTAATAAATTACTATTGATTGTTAAAGAAATAATAAAACTGGAGAGTTCTTACTTGAAATGTAGACATTGAAGAGGCAAACTGGTGAAAACAAATATTCTTTATTTCTTTCGTTAGTAGCAGTAGAAGGTTATGAAAATACTTGCTTCTGGTCACCATTTTAAAATAGAAGAACTAATCTTTTAAGAAGAAAAATAGCAGCCAACATGGAATAAATCCATGGGATTCCTTTTAATGAGAGCAGCACAACTTTAAAGGATTAAACTTTGAGAAAAAAACACATCCACTTAAATAAAATATCAAACTCATTCGGCCAAAAAAAAGCGGCACGACATTCGAACGGCCGGCCAGCGGGCTGGCGCTCCGCTAAAACTACGTTAACCCCTTGGGGACGAGCGACACGTATACGTGCCGGAAATAGGCCTAAGGATCCTCGTTCATCCTCACCAGTAAAATTTTACTGTAAAACTTGTCTTATTTAGTCCGAGCATTTTCCCTATTTGAATAGGCACAAACTTCTGTTTTTTAAAACCGGTAGCAAAGTAATAAATATTTCGTAAAAGGCTCCCGTCGCGAAGGGGTTAAAAGACTACATCTTTTTCAGACAACATCAAACCAAATTCTGAATTTAAAATTAACGAGTTTTAGTATTTAAATGGTGAATACGGGGTTGACAAAGTAATTAAAAGGCAGATTTTAAATTGATTAGCTAAATTAACATTTACGGGAAATTAATGAAAATCGAATTACAAGCTGCAGAATTCAAAATGTTTCACTGATTGGAAAACGAAACCAAACGATTCTCCTGTCAGCGATCGGCGTCAAAAGAGGGCGGCGCATAATTTCAATGACGTCATCATAAAGCAAGTTGACCTCCTCGATACGAGAGCTCCAAAGATGTGCTCCTAAAATAGCGGAATGCGCATGCGCAAGCTGCCGATCCGCTCCCAACGCAGATATGAATATCGGCGGTGAAAAATGAACTTGCTTTACGGTGAGAGATAAAAGCGTCAACATCGCGGCGTAAAGATTGGGTTCAAATGGACATCGATGCAAAAAAACTAGCTGAAAGGAAATAAAAATAAACCAAATTTAAATACTGTGAGAAGTATTCTCACATTACCTCCCTTCACCGAGAAAATTTTGTAAGACCAGGAGATGTAAAAGGCAAAATCGATCAAAAACCTTTTATAGAAAATGGGATGACAAAATTTTGAACTGCCAAAGCGAAAAAAAAATCATTAAAGTCGAACAATAAAATTTAAAGTTAAGGTGCTGGGGAAAAAAATTTGTGATGGAAAAAAAAAATTGGTGACCAAAAGTAAGAGAGAAGAAGAATATACATTGCATAAAGTACATTCATAATCCAAAAGTATACAATACATCAAGTATACAATAAAAATGCCAAAAATACAGTAACATTGGCAAAACCTTCTATTTGATCTCATAAAATTATCATGATAAAAGTATTAACATATTTTAAGTTAACAAACAAAATTGAGATCATTGACTAGTCAAAACAAATTTTGCTATCTTGGTACCAAATAAAAACAGAATTAACTTCTGATAAAAGTTGCAAATACAAAAGCAACAAAAAAAGTCAGGAAACATTTTGTAGTTTGACTTTTACAACATGCCTAGGACTTTTTAATTTTAGAATTATATCTAAAAAAATAAAGAGTTTTCTTTATTACTCTTAACATGAAAGGAAATGAAATGGCCATATATAAATAAACTTTCATAAAACATAATGATATCATTTTAGTGTATCAAACTTAGTATTTCATTTAAAATAAAACAGACAACCAATTGTATGTGATACCAATTGTGTAATTGAGTCATGCACTACTCAATCACCCAAACAAAGTATCCCGTAGAAACAAGTTGCTATTTCAATCAAAAGACATGTCATAATTAGGTGTCATAAATCCCATCTTAGACACAATTTCTTTAAACTTTATACTTTACTCTAAATAAAAATTTCAATATATCAGTCATAAGAATTCTTAATATATACATATATATATATGAGACTCAAAAGAATTTTACTATATTATGAGATAAATAGACCATGGTTTTTCTTTAAAATGTGAGAGACTGGTGATCACCAAAAAAAAAATTTAAGTACTTCCATATAGAATGAAAGAAAAAAATTGACAAAATCATGAGTTTATAAAACTAAAATACCATGTACCAGGAATATAATTTTTAAATAATCATTTAAAATATAATATAGAAATCAAATTATTACAATTCAATGTTAAGCTCACAATGATGATAATGAAATCATCAGCAGCACCGTAAACAAACAAAAAAAATTATATATATGTAAATATTGAAGTCCACAACCATGTCGATGACCATCATGCCCTAGCCATCAGCATGTCCATGAACAAAAATAAACACATATAAGAACTCCTACGTAAAATTTTAGGTGGCTTGGATCTCCTAACAAGGCTCCTAACATCTTAGGTAAAAAAATTTTTTAAATATAAATAAGAATATAATAACACTGTGTAACTGCAGGTGGGTAAAGGCAATGTTTTTGGATTCAAACCAATGTTCATTGAGTCCAGAGCCATATGGAACAAGGCTATTAAAGATAACTTGATGTCACTGAAAGTTTAGCAACACAACATGAAGTGGTACACTGGTACTAGTATTTCACTTTAAGGTTGTACACAAGCACTAAAATAGATAATTGCATACACCAAAATAGATGCTGTCGAAAAAAAACTGGAACATTCACATAATAATCATCAAAATAGATGATCATTTTTGGATGATGACACAGAAAATTTGAACATGCTGACACAATATGAGAATGCATTGCATTCTTTTTGAAGCACTAACTGACAACATCGTACTCAACACAGCAGAGCAATCATAACTCCTGCGACACATACACGAATCACTTTTGCAGAAGAAGGATGAGAAGTCGGCGGTGCACTTATGATGAAATGTTATGATAGGACATAATCGGTATTTGAGGTCAAGAAGCACTTTTTTTTTGTAAAAAAAAAATTTCACTAGATGATTTATAGAAAAAAAATTCTATATATATATAAATGCGCTGGTAAAAATTTCCATCTAGAGTTGTGCTTTTCTGTAATCTTCTTGTATTATTTGTAGGTATGAAGAGAAGACATTAATAAATTTCACTTTCTTCATAAAACATTGAAAACTTCAAAATGAAGATCATTTTTACTATTCAATTCTTCATAAAACAAAAAAAAAAAAAAAAACTTCAAAATGAACGAATATTTTTTTTTTTTTTTTTTTTAAATCAATGAGGCAAATGGCAAAATAAAAACTTAGAGGCTTTGGGTATGAAATAAGATTAAAGTAAAAAGCACTATGCACATAATAAATAAATAAATATGGGAACTTTTCAAAATAACTTGATCTTGCATAAACACTGTAACAAATATTCACAAACTTCTTATATTAATTGAGAATTTACACTTGATTATCAACGAGCAAAAATTTTGCAATGTGAGGATGAATTACTACACACAAGCAAAAATTAACTCTGAATAATTTTAATTGCACGTGCTAGAATATTTGGAGAAAATGCAGCATAAAATTATGTTATTGAAGGTAAAACACATCAGTAATTTTCAGGTAATATAAATTTAAACTTCCTTGTTTTGAGAAGACTTAGAATAATGATATGGTATGAGTAACTGAGTTCTAGCAGCAGACAAGTCAACAATTTCACTTGATGAGGATATTTACTCTCACATGAGAAACGTTAACTGACACAGTATTATAATCAGTAATGAAAGTTATTTATTTATTTATTTTTTGAAGAGAACTAAGTAGTAAACACTATTTGTATCTTCACAAACCGAAGAACTCTAATAAAGTGGTTTCATAAATGGATATTTTGCCTATAAATGAACAACATCTTCACCAGGCATCTTATGGCTGGATACGAAACATACACACAAAAAATTAAACTATTGTAGATGTAGGAAACTTTTGAAGTAGGTAGGTAATTTTATAATTTTTAGCTTCCATGATAACATGTGCAACAACAGAGAAGAGACCAGAAGAAATGGATGTCACACAAAACCACTGACCACCTTCATCAGGTAAGAATAGAAGAAAAGTCAGAAGAATGTCATTACAGGTAATTAGAAAAATTTCTAGCAGCATATACAGGAACAGTCATAATTAAATATGGCAAAAGGCACATCACTTAAGAACTATTGATAGTTAATATATATTATATAAAAGTAATCTTCACTATTGGCAAAGAAAAAATATTTTTCTTATGGTGAATGGAATTTTTAAGTAGAACTGTTACAGGATTGAAGAAGCCCCATTTCATTTTAAATGAAAAAAAAATTAATGTTGCTCTTTTTATTTTTATAAAGCAACATGAGAATAAGGTATGATGATGTCGATGTGGATATGTCATGCATAGACTTATAAATTTGTGAAAGAATTGAATTTGCCAAAGAGAATTGAAGCAATGAAAATTTTGAATATTTTCAATTTGTTAGCTGAGAGTTCTATAACAACATCAACAGGTAAATTTAAAAACAGGAACAGTTCTTTAAATATTAGAGATGAAATCAAACTAGTCCACAAGACAACATGCTAACCATACATATCAGCATATTTCACAAATCATCTAAGGAGCAAGTCTAAGAACTTTTCAAAAAGGATAACTGTCCATAAATTTTCATATTATATTTTTGTTATTCATAGAAGCAGGCAATACTTCAAAATAATCATACAGGATAATTACTACTATAAACTACTTGAAGAATTCCAAACTTCAGTTGGAGAAAATAGATGTAATTGATGAGATGAGAACAGCTTTAAGTGAAGAACAAAATTTCTCAGCAACAAGAATTAAAAATAATACTTCAATAAAATTTCATTTTTTTTTAAAATAAATATATTGAAATTCAAATTTATAATTCATTTAAAGTGCCATTACTAAGTAGAAAATTTAAAAAAAATAACCCAAAAGCCATGCCTCCTAAAATATCATATGTTCTTGAGAACAATTTTTGCCAAATTTCAAATCATTTAAATTATTTGAGAACATAAATTCATTTACAAAAATATTTCAATTTCAACAATTATTCTTCAAAATTATTTTCAATTCCAAAATTTTCAATCAATTAAAAAAATATGTAACTGCCTCAGAATTCTATTCTTAAAAACAGAATATTGCTATTATTTGCAACAACATAAAATTCATTTTCAATATTGTAATTATATAAATTCATTTCTTGATTGAATAATAATACATTCTACAAAATATAGTAAAATTTAAATATGAATTCTTTAGAATATTGTAAGAAAAAAAATGCAACTATTTAACATAAAAATGGCATAACTCAAGAATCTATAAGAACAAGAACATCAAATATTCTAAAATATTTTCATAAATTATATCCAATAAATCTTGAATTAAATAAACCATTTTCCTTTTTTTAACTAATGAGAACAATTCCTCAAAAAGAATTTACTTGACTTTCTTGCATAACGATCTTAATATTTTTTCAAAAATTAGAACAAGTTTCATGAAAATGTAGCTTCTATTAAAATATTTCAACCAAAACTCTCATAATTCCTAAAAAAAGAACAAAAAGTTCTAAAAATTTATCTTCAAGAATCATTATTTTCAAAATTGCAATAATCCCAAAGCAACCACTGTTGCAATTCGAAAGGTACTACGGCGCCAAATGTGACGGTAATAAAATGTGTTGTGATCGTAAAAGGGTTAAAGTACACGTTGTGAAGTTCTTTTAATAAATTACTATTGATTGTTAAAGAAATAATAAAACTGGAGAGTTCTTACTTGAAATGTAGACAGTGAAGAGGCAAAGTGATGAAAACAAATATTCTTTATTTCTTTCGTTAGTAGCAGTAGAAGGTTATGAAAATACTTGCTTCTGGTCACCATTTTAAAATAGAAGAACTAATCTTTTAAGAAGAAAAATAGCAGCCAACATGGAATAAATCCATGGGATTCCTTTTAATGAGAGCAGCACAACTTTAAAGGATTAAACTTTGAGAAAAAACACATCCACTTAAATAAAATATCAAACTCATTCGGCCAAAAAAAAGCGGCACGACATTCGAACGGCCGGCCAGCGGGCTGGCGCTCCACTAAAACTACGTTAAAAGACTACATCTTTTTCAGACAACATCAAACCAAATTCTGAATTTAAAATTAACGAGTTTTAGTATTTAAATGATGAATACGGGGTTGACAAAGTAATTAAAAGGCAGATTTTAAATTGATTAGCTAAATTAACATTTACGGGAAATTAATGAAAATCGAATTACAAGCTGCAGAATTCAAAATGTTTCACTGATTGGAAAACGAAACCAAACGATTCTCCTGTCAGCGATCGGCGTCAAAAGAGGGCGGCGCATAATTTCAATGACGTCATCATAAAGCAAGTTGACCTCCTCGATACGAGAGCTCCAAAGATGTGCTCCTAAAATAGCGGAATGCGCATGCGCAAGCTGCCGATCCGCTCCCAACGCAGATATGAATATCGGCGGCGAAAAATGAACTTGCTTTACGGTGAGAGATAAAAGCGTCAACATCGCGGCGTAAAGAATGGATTCAAATGGACATCGATGCAAAAAAACTAGCTGAAAGGAAATAAAAATAAACCAAATTTAAATACTGTGAGAAGTATTCTCACAGTCGGGTTGCGTGTTCGGGGAAATTATTTTGTCTTACTCGGTTCCAGTTATGGCTCTTTAGAGTATTTTTGTCGGGTTATGATTTGGTTCGGGTCGGGTTTCAGGTTGACTTCAAATGGCATTTTTAGGTTCTGTCGTGTTGCGTGTCCACGGAAATTAATTTGTCTTGTTCGTATCCGGTTATGGTTCTTTGGAATAATTTTGTTGTGTTCAGATTTGGTTCATGTCAGATTTCGGGTTTTTCTTCAAATTGAATTTTTTAGGTTCTGGTTGGATTGCACGTCCTGAGAAATTATTTTGTCTTGCTTGGATCGGTTATGGTTCATTGGAATATTTTTGTCGGTTTAGATTCCGGGTTTTTTATATAGAATTTTTAGGTTCGGGTCGGGTTGCGTGTAGACTGAAATTATTTTGCCTTGCTCTGATCGGGGTACGGTCTGTTGCAATTTATTTTTCGGGTTCGGGTAGGGTTATGGGTTAATAAGCCTAAAAAAATCATCCTGATAGGGAAATAAGTGGTCATTTTTCAATTAGCCTAACGGTGTCTAGGCTCTTTGCAATAAGCCTGAAAATTATCAGGCTAATTGGAAAAATAGAGATGATTCTCCAATTAGCCCGGCTCTTTGCAAAGAGCCTGATTTCTCAATTAGCCTACGACATATATAAAATTTGCTCAGGGGGCCATCTACATATAAAAATGAACCTAAACTTTTTTTTTCTTTTTTTTAAATAGCAATACCCAACTTTGACGCCATAAATACATTCTACACCCTTGTACGATTAGTTTTCGAGAAATTAATTGTTTTAAAAAGGGCCTATTTTAGGGCTGTATCCAAATTGAAGTTCCGTACTCGATTGTTGAAATGCTACAGAATCACTATATCAGTTCTATTAATGCATTGTTTCTTGCCAATAGTACCATTTCACTCGCTTAATATGTTTCGATTATTGTCAACCCAAATGTTTCAATAAAATGAGTAAAATACATTTTTTTTTTCAAATTTTGCTTTTCGGCTCACCATAGACGGTCCCTTAAATCATCATTTTGACGTTTTTTAATCATAATTCGAAAACTTTTTGGTATAAAAATTTGAAATTTAGAATTTGTATAAAACAGGACATAATAAATATAAATATTAAAAAAAAAAATGTCGGTTTCAATTCATACTTTTTTTTCGAATATTAATTTCATAACTCAGATTCTAAAATTTTTAAAATTAAAAATTCAATGCATTGATGTTTGGAATTTTTAGTATTATAACCACACAAGAAATTTATCTTATTAGGATTATAATTTCAAGAGATACTAATAAAAATATGAAATTGTAATTTAACATTAGAAGCTCTAAATTTGAATGTTTATAATTCAGAAACTTATTATCCAAATGACTTGAAATTTCGTTTTTTAGACATAGCTTGAATCGAAGATTTAAAATATATTGTCAAAATTGGGTGTTGCCATTGAAAAAAATTAAAGTTTGGTCCGATTTTGATTTGTAGATGGTTCCCTACTCAAATTTTATGTACATCATTTAAAAGTAGACTTTATTTCCAATCGTTTCGTACCAGTAACTTTCTTCAGTTACATTTAGTTGCAGAGTTAGTAGGAGGTGTTTTCTGGAAAAAAAAAAAATCTTCATTCATCGTTGCTTATATTTGCTGGATTTTTCGGTGTTGCTTTTGGCAAAAATGCACAGACTCTCAGAGTTTCCTGTAAAACCAGTTTTTCCTTTAAAAGAGTCTTTACGCAAGTAAACAGAAAGTAATGTACGTTTATCACGCCTGAAAAAAAGGCTACTCTCACTGTATTTAGAGCGGCCCGGCAGAATTAAGACAATTTTTTCAACGGACCGGGCCGATAAACAAAATAAACGGGTGGGGCCGGCAAAAAAATTGAACTGGCCAGGCCGATAAAAAAAAACTTAGCGTGCCTACTGGCCCGATATAAAAATTTAAACGAAGCCAATAAAAGGCGAGTTATTTTCAATGAATGTGACTTTCGCGGGAATAAGTATATAAAAAATAATAAATAAGCATATAACTATATAAAAATATTTAAATATAAGCGCTACACAGATGACAACATCAATAAAAAACAGGGCAGAGGTAATTTGAAGATTTGAAATAAGACAAGGACATCGTCCCTTCATTTAAACTATTTCTCTATCTCAGAGAGATAGCTCTTTCTGACCTCGATACCACTGCATCTGCACATTCAAAAATGTGTTCGCAGATCCTTCCAGCTATTTTTTGTTACCGTTGCACTTTTTACGGCTGGGCATCACTTAGAGGTCTGCACGGGACCGGGCTTGGCCCGGCCCGGCAAAGTGAAGGCGATTTTTCAAACGGGACGGGCCAGGCCGGCAGAATTAGGACAATTTTTTCAACGGGCCTGGCCGAGAAACAAATTATAGCGGGCCTGCTGACCCGCTATAAAAACTTAATCAAAGCCGATAAAATATGAGCCACTTTTCAGAATGTGTAGGGCAGGCAATATATTTTGTAAAAATATTAATAGCGATAATAAACTTCTGTTAACGTAATCTTTGGAAATAAAGCTTGAGGTGGTTCTCAAATTCATTGCTCAACAACGCGAAACTTTGACATATTTTCTGACTAATTTTTATCTGTAAAGGCATAAAATTGACAAGCCTGACTATTGCAAGGGTTTGGAATCGAATAGCTTTTTCTATTTTTGATAAATAAATTGCTTGTCGAGATATAAGAGATTCTTGTCTCGTGGCTGCAGGCTTTTCTCCTTTCCCGTGCTGTCGCTTCCGGAAATTCGATTCAAACGCTAACTTTGACAGTTTCTCAAAGATATCTTACATTTATATATATCTTACAAAAGTGGATAACGCCATTCGATTGCATAGTTTCTGAATAAGAACACCTGCCAATCTTATGCATTTACGAAAAGAAATGAATTCAGAAATGTGTCAGAAAGTAGCTCGTTTGGTTTTGAGGAAAGCCTTTATAAATGATAGAGACACTTTTTCACAAATCTACTTTTTATTATACAGCTTCAAAAGTTATGATGTTTTTAACCCTCCTTTTTTTCTAAACTACATTAATTTTTTAATGAATCCTTATTTAAAGTTGAAACGTCTAAGTAATCATTCTATTGTGTATTTTCTGTCTTGCGAACACGTCATAATTTTAAAATATACTGTAAAATTATCCCATAAATCTGTATGCAATATCCTTTAAAAGAATCTTAATTATATGTTAAGAAAAATCTGAGTTTTTTGTAGAAATTGAGTCGGGCTAGGCCGGGCCATATATAACGGTTTATTCTGATAAGGTGCTTCCCTGATTAGATTTGGAAGTTCATTAGTTAAACATAAAGGAGGGAACGGGGGATGTAATACCCCCTTAATTTAGATGAATGGGATTTTTTTTCTGATTTGCTTCAAATTTGGTATACAGGTTTATTTCGATAAGGCGCTTCCCTGATGACATTTGGAGGCTCGTTTGTTAAGTATAAAGAGCGAAAACGGGTTGGGGACAATCCCCCGCCTTAATTTTTTTTTTTCGAGGGGCATTATTCCTTGAAATAAGAGTATAATATACAATTAGTGTGGATAGTCTGTGAGCTCAATGCCATCAGTTTAACTGGGCACTTTTATTTTTTATTTTTTTTATAAGTCTCATCTAAATATAGTAGGAGTCAGTTATGTTTATTTATTTATTTTATATTAATGTAACAATCCTGTAAAACAAATACCTGTGAATTGTCCTATTTACGTTACGAACTTTGCCAATGCTCTTCTAAAATTTTTCTTTTTCCTTAAAACTTCTGTTATTTCACCTATTCATAAACCTCAAACTAATCTGCAGGATCCTACTAACTTTCGTCCAATTTCACATGTTTCTTCTCTCACAAGGGGGGTGCTTGTCGCCGATTTTGATAAGAGTGGTATCGTTGGAAAGGTCTTGTCGTGAGAGACAAAAAATCAAATGGAACTAGCCGTTCGAAATGAACACCGCAGGAGCTGCATACCGATTTACACAAGCATTCCATCAGCAGATAAATAAATAAATAAGCATTTTTCCAAATCTTTAAGCATTTTTACACTGACATCCACTTTCACCATGGAGGAAAGAGATAGATGGAGATGCAGTAAGGTGGCTTAGGGTGACGCCAAAAAGTAACCCTAAAACCCGCTACAGTAGGCCCAAACACAAGCACGTTCTTTCACGAAGAAAAGGAAGAAAACTTTTAGTAATACAGTTTTTAATTCATAATACAATGGAATGCTGCTTTAGAATGTTTAAAAATAAACAGATCATTTTCATTTAGAGAAAAAAATGCACGGGTGATGTCAAAGAATTCGCTCCCTGTTCCAGGTGCTTGTTTTGTTTGCCTAGTGAGAGCCTTTAAATTTGAGCGATAACGCGCATCATATTGCAAACCCTTTTTTACGGCATACTGCCACTCCATCTACTATCTCTATAGTATCTATAGTATCTATAGTATCTCTTTCCTCCGTGTTCACCAATAACCAACTGATCAGCCAAATGTCTTAAATGGACCTACTGTCATACGGTCTACAACGTCTTTACTAATCGCAACATTTGTGGCATAGCGGACTTTTTCTGTGTTAATAAGTCCACATTCATAATATTCCATCTCAAACAGTAAATTTCTTTCATCGCCTTATACAGCAACGGATTGTCTACATTAACCTCATTACAAACACATTAGTTATTTCCTGCTGATAGAGCTAATCAGCAATTTTATCAGAAGATTTATAACTATGGGAATATAGAAAATTCACGATGCGGATCCTTTGCATTATAAGAAAAAGAAAAGAAAAGCATTTTAACAAATACACAGTGAAATTTCTCTGATTTGAAAAAGAATACTTATTTAATTATTTATTCTTTGTACAAATTAATTTGCAGCTCCTGTGGTGTTCATTTCGGACTGGTAAGTTCCATTGATTTTTTTTTTTTTTTTTTTTTTTCACACGACAAGACCTTTCCAACGATACCACTCTTATCAAAATTGGCAACTAGGACCTCAGGCAATTTCCTTGTCAGTAAAAGTTTTGAAGTCCCAGCTTGACGATATTTTATATGAAAATAACTTTCTATTTGAACTGTCCATGTTCGTACGGAAAGAATTGCGAATACCGTATTAAAATTCTCTGTGTAATTTTTAAGATTACTGATTGTCGAAATGCAAATGCCAACATACAGATAATCTAACCTATATTTTTATAACAAATTAATCCGGAGCTATGTAAAATTTACTATATTTTGTGTATGTTTTGTCAGTTGATTCACATTTACAAGAAAAAACGATAAAATACATTTACAGTAATTAATAATGCATGCAGCAAAACACAGCCTTCAGTTAATTTATTGATGTCGTTTATGTATTTAAAACTATTTTAATTCGATTTATGAGCATTTTAAACGAACTTGGATAATTAAAGTCACGCTCAATAAATTAAAAGTCATTGGCATAAAAGTGTTAAAGAGAACACAACCCAAACATTACCATACACAATATAAATCGATGTACGAGTATTTACATAGTTATTTGTAGTTTTGTCAACAGTCCCACAATTGAAATAATTATATTCATAATAAACCAAATTCCACTTTTGTTCTCATTCTCCATATTACCTTCCATCAGCTTTCATTCCGCTATTTGATTCCGAGCATTGCTGTGCTCGTAACGATTGATATTCCAGAATGTAATCCTCTTCACTTCAAAATAAACCTCTCAAATTTTCAAAACTTAAGTAATTGTTGCCGCAGACCTTGATCTTTATTCTCCTTACGTTACTGGAGGCTATGCCACAATTCGGAATATTGTTGTTAAATGTCAAGTAATTTCCATTTCAATGATTATATATTAATAAACAGTTCAGGAACCGCCTTTGAAGTAGTGTTGCCACCACTAACAGTTAATTCCTGCTGATGGAGCTAATCAGCAATTTTATCAGAAGATTTATAACTATGGGGATATAGAAACCCCACGATGCGGATCCTTTTCAGTTTAAATAAGAAAATAAAATGGAAAACATTTTAACAAATATACGATGGAATAGCATTTTATTTGCAAATGAAAAGAAAATCTTTTATTTTTTAAACGATATTTGTTTTCCCCAAAGCTTGATCAATGGCGTAGCAATTAAAAAAAAATGGGAGAATCCAAAGAAGTCATCTACTATCTATATTATAAGGGACAAACGTGTCTGTGTGTAACCCTGACGTCATTTTGCAAGGACAAACGTGTCTGTGCGTAACGCTGACGTTATTTTGCGAATGGCAACAGCAGACGATTAAATTTCGCTTTTACTATAATTTTTTAAAACTTCTAAATATCGTACATTTTCAATTTTTACACCGTTGAATAGAAAAAATAATTTACTTACAACTGCAATTTGTTTTAAAACTGTATTGCAATTTACTAATTTTTTATGATTTTTAAAATAATTTTTAAGCATTAAATTTTTTAAATCTCTATCTCTATCGCGTGCAGACGATTATGAAAGAGAAATCCGTTTGCACTTAAATTAATATAAATAGTTTTTGGCATTTGTTTTCGACTCATATTCTATAACGAAGTTAAACCTTCATCAATAAACTAAAATAATATGAATGAAGCAGACATGTAATCGAACGACGTTCTTAAGCAACAAAAATGATCAGAATTAAAAAGGACTGCTGTAGGTAATGAAATCTTTGAAAATTTCTTCGGCTATTAACTGATTCGAAAGTATCGTTTTTAATAGATTTCAAAACTTTATTTGAATGCAAAATTGATACTTTTCAAATAAAAATGCTTTTCCGGTGTTAGTGGACAAGTTAAAACATACATATTAATATAAAAAATGGTTTTCCCTAATATCCTGTAACCAGGGAGATCCGTGTTGGATCTGCTAGTATGTATAAAATGCAAATGGAAATTTCGTTTCGGCTGCTTACAACTTGAGTTTTGCTGATTGATTTTGATGGGACTTACACTGTTAGTTAGATAAATTTTTAGGGAAGGTTTTACGTCTCTGAACCTATATGATTGTTTCTGTTGAAAGTATTTTAACACTGTCACCCATTTTTAGAATTGTCTTTTGGGTAAACGAAACTATTTCCACACTATAAAAAATGTTTTTTAATCCACAAAAATATTATGTAACGACGAACAAAAATATACAATAAACCTCTTCGAGTTACCCAGGATTTCAAAAGGCGTTTTTTATCTTTAGAAATCCCAGAAACCAATATATTTTAGAGATTTAAAAATAATTTATAAAAAAAATTTTTTTCTTTTTTGCTTCCATTGATTTTTCCGAATAATTTTTATAATGTATTAACCCTTTGTATAACTACGTTGCACATCTGCAACATATCCAAAAGTCAATGTTACTTATATAGTGGGCTTTGAAGGACGAATTTATTTTTTGCTATTATTTCAGCAGTTCATAGAATTGGCCAACAGACGGAAATTATGAGTAACTTTTTCACACCAAAGTTTTATTTCTCTTTTCAGCAGTTTTGCACCGTTATTGCTAAAATGAACTTTGTAAATTTTGTAAAATTCAAAAGGCTGGAGAGGTCCAAAAGTAGCTATTTTACAAAGGTAAGTTCGTATATTTTGTATTAGAAAATTGACAATATTTAATAGAAGTATGTAATTTTCTGTTTATTGCAGATGTGAAAAAAATATCTTTTAGTCATTATTTTTGTATTTTCAGGTTCGATTTTTTTTTTTTACATGCTTAAAATGATGTATTCTGACATAAAAAAAAAAAAAAAAAAAAAAAAAAAAAAAAAAAAAAAATGTGATTTGTTTCGCTCACAAGGGCTCATAACATCATTGTACTTTTCACATAATGTTAATATATATATTATAAAGCAAAAACATGTCTGTGAGTAACGCCGACATCATACTGATGGGGGAAACATCTGACCGATAAAGGTCGGTTTTACTAGCAATTTCTTTTAACTTCTAACCATATCACAATTTCAATATTTACACAGTCGAATAGGGGGGGAAAATGTCTTTCAAATGCAATTTGTTTGAAAACTGTATCTCAATTTACGGATTTTTTTTATGGTTTATAAAATAATTTAGAAGCCTTATTTTTTTAATATATCAGCCCGATTACGAAAGAATAATCCGTTTGACATAAAACAATATGGATAGTTCAACATTTGCTCCTGGCTAATATTCCATACCGAAATTAAAACTTCACCAATAAATAAATAGATAATATGATATACTAAAACAACTAAAACATAAATTTAACAAACGTGTAATCGAACTACACGCTTAAACCACTGAAATTATCAGAACAAAGAAAAGTTGCTGTAAGTAACGAAATAATTGGCGATTTCTTTTGGCTATTAACTCCTGTTCTGTGGTTAATACGAAAGTATATCTTTTAACAAATTTCAAAACTTTATTTAAATACCTGATTGATATTTTTCTTTTAAAAATGCTCTCTGGTGTTATTAATGGCCAATCTATGAAAATATATTAAATGAGAAAAATCTATTAGATTTTTAAGTAAAAAAAGTAGTTTTCACCCATTCTGTAACCGGGTTGGATGCCATTGTTTCTATAATAAATTAAAACATAAATAAATAAAAAAAAACCTTGCTGGCTTTATGGGTTCTTCTTATCGAAAAAATAAAATAAAATTGATATTTAAAATAGATCAATATACATTAAAATTTGCTAAATAAAGTTGTACTTAGGATTTGCATAACACATTTAAACAATTTTAAAACAGAAATTACTGAGAGTGGTACTAAATATAGATTCTAAATTATATTAAAACAATCAAAATATTTTATAATTTCTGTTTTGATAATATCTGGAGTCCAAATTGAGCCTTATTCAGCGATCTCTCCTTTGTTCAATGATTTTATTCACATTTTACATTTTAACCTCTTTTCTTCCAGAGCAGATAACACTCACTTTATCGGAAGATGTGAGAATATATTCTTATTCGGAATATTAAAACACCGAAGTAGCATGAAAAAGAAAGCATACTGCGGTATAATATCAACAAGCATGTAAAGGTATAATATAATATAATAAATGTAATATAACATAATATATATAATTATATTTGATTTTTATTCACATTTTATATTTCAACCCCACCTCCCTTTTTTTCAGAGCAGATAACATTCGCTTTGTCGGAATATTTGAGAACATTATCATGATTTTAGTGTATATTCTTAGTTAGAATATTCAAGCACTGAAGTAAGCATGAAAAACAAACAAACAAACAAAAAAAAACAGTATACTACGGTATAATATAATATAATATTAATATAATTATATGTGATTTTTATTCACATTTTGTATTTTAACCCCTTTTCTTCCAGTGCAGACATCATTCCCTTTGTCAGAAAATTTGAGAACATTTTCATGATTTTCGTGTTTCTCTTATTCAGAATATTGAAACACTGAAGGAAGGATGGAAAAAAATGAAGCTATACTAATCTAGAAGAAAGCTAAGGAATTCGCACTATTTAGAATATTGCATTGAACGAGAGGCTTTTTCTATTAAGTCGTAAATATCTTGATAAAACTTAAATGGACATTTCGCGGCACATCGAAAATCCACTCACGATACACCGGTTGAAAACTACTTACTGGCTTACATGCTCTGGTGTTTTAATCGTTTACTGTAAAACCAGTTTCTCCTTGAAAAGAGTCTTTACGCAAGTAAAACAAAAACTCATGGAGGGTTACCTTTTTACAGTTTAATAGAGGGAATGGTTTGCTTATTTGCTTGCGCGTTTGTACGGAAACCACTAGACGTAGAGCTGAAAGGAAAATAAAACTAAAAAACAAAACAAAGAAGTATAACTACGGTATAATATAAACAAGCATATAAAAATGTATAATATAATAAATATATAAGTAACATATAATTTATACATATTATATATTTATAATATAATATATTCTATACTAATAAAAGAAAGTTTCGCTCTGTGTTTCTATCTCTGTGTATGTGTGTCTGCGATAGCTAGCGAAACTTTTTTCACTTTTATTACTAGCATCCCTTACCTTCTACTTTTATTTTATTTTTTGCTTTGTAAAAGATTTATAAAATACTTCCAAAAAATTATAAAATATGAAAAAATCCTATAAAAATTTATAAAATTACAAAAATGTATCTTGTTACTGTAATGCTATACTTAAACTTCCTTTTAGCTTTTTCTTTTTTTAATGAGTTCTTTTCCCTTACAGCTCTGTTGAAATTTTATATGTATGCCCTCCATCCCTACTGCTACCAGCTATGAATTTGCCCTAACAGTTATCTTCCATCACCTTATGTGTCGGGACAAGGGTCCCAGGCTCCTCGAGTAGATTGTCTTCGAAACGATGAATTTAATTGAATAATTAGTATAAATTTCAGCTTGGTCTGTTGTGCTATTTATGAGTTTTTTTCTTTCCCTTTTTACTTTCTTCTATCTTTACAAGAAGAAAGTATTGGATTCGTGAAAAATTTCGACTTCCGGTTTTCGACGGATTTATACGTTTTAGAATGCCCAGAACACGATTTGATGGTTTTTAGAAAATGTCTGTCTGTGAGTCTGTCTGTCACTCTGTCACTCTGTATGTGACAAAAATTTTGTGGGCGCTCTATCTCAAGAACTATTGCACGGAATTTCACAAAACTTTATATTTAGTTAGACCTTGATATAAACTAGACCTGATTAGGTTTTGGTGAAAATCGCCCAACAGGTGGCGCTGCTATGAAGCATTTTTCACGATTTCTGCAATAGCTATATCTCAAGAGCTACTGCACGGATTTTCATAAAACTACAGATTCAGTTAGTCCAAGATACAGTTTGGTGCTGATTACTTTTTTGTGAAAATCGCCCAAGAAGTGACGCTGCTATGCTGCATTATTCATGATTATCGCAATAGCTCTAACTCAAGAAAAAATGCACGAATTTTCATCAAACTTCAGATTTAGTTAGTCCCTGATATAAATTAGTACTGTTTAATTTTTGGTGTAAATCGCCCAACAGGTGGCGCTGCTGTGCTGCATTTTCACGATTTTCAGAAGAGCTGTATCTCAAGAACTATTGCACGGATTTTCATCAAACTTCAGATTTAGTTAGTCTTTGACATGAATTGACGTATAAATTAGTGCTGTTTAATTTTTGGTGTAAATCGCTCAACAGGGGGCGCTGCTATGCTGTATTTTTTGCAATTTCTGCAATAGCTTTATCTCAAAAGCACTAACGCTTAGATTTTCAACAAACTTCAAATTCAGGTATACCTTGATATCATTTAGTGCTGTTTATTTTTGGTGTAAATCGCTCAACAGGTGGCGCTGCTATGCTACATTTTTCAGAATTTCCGCTATAGCTCTATCTCAAGAACTAATGCATGAATTTTCATGAAACTTCAAATTCAGATATACTTTGGATATGAATTGATGCTAAATTCATGTAATTTCTTGTACTATTTAAATGATTTAATTGACGTGATTTATATGGAAGAAAGTTTTGTGATGGCCACAACATACTAGTTTATTTTTCAAATAACTTTATTTTAAAATGATAAAGTGTTTTGTATCTATATAAAATTATCTTTAAAGCGATGCATAATTTATTTAATTTGGATTGAAATTGATTTTGCATATAAGATTATACTGTCAAAATACAAGTTTTAAAAGGTATTTCAGAAGTTTTGAACCAATATGCATGTAAAATTTTATGTTTTCCATGCATATATTATTAATCTTTAACTTTATTTCGTGTTAATTTTAGAATTAATTTTTCGAAATTATAAAAACATTTCTCTCATCAATATGCGCAGAAATATGTCAAAATAAGGATTTAAATCTAACAACTGAGAAAATACATTCAAATTAATGTTGCGAAGATTAGAAATTTTATTTTCTTTAAAAAAAAAAAAAAAAAAAAAAAAAAAAAAAAATCTCCCAAGTGCTGAAAATGTTCCAATAAAACCTATTAATCCAAATCCTTGAAAGTGAAAAAAAAGCTAACACTCTTGTTGAAGCACTACAGAAACGCAGTTTATTCTTCCACTTATAAAGTGGTGGCCCCATATGCTCAGGTGCAGACAAACTTTTGTTATTTCAAACGAAAAGCACTGTTAAACGAAAAGACACATGCTCGCTCTTTATGAGCGTGACCAGTTATTAAGACCCACGCAAGTTTTCGTCAATCAATTGTCTTTCGTCGTTTGCTAATGTTATTACTTCTTATAAGATAATTTTCAATAAAATTCTTTTGAGGTTGTTATTTTTCACGCGTAGTTTTTAAAGAATTCTACATTGATTCGCGTAAATAAAAACGAGAGATACATGCTCGGTTGACTATTGTTAAATAACAGAATATTGGAATTTAAAAATTTATAGATGTAGAGGAAAAGCTGTGAACCAGCAAAATTTAATTTACGAGTAAGCTATATACTAATTAAACAATAAAACTTTATATAAATCACCATAAAAATATAAAAACACACAGGACGCGTTTCGAAATGGAAATTTTAACAGCCCTTGGTCAGCCCAAATTAACGCGTATCCGTAAGCAGACAAGGTCACAAACGAACTGAAGGATAGAGAGTAGAGCTTACAAAGATTGTGACAGGTGGCCGTCCCGTATGTTTTTATATATTAATGAGGATTCATGTAAAGTTTTATAATTTAATTGTGTTTTGTCGCCAGTTTTTTGGTGCTGTTTCATCAAGCTATATTTTAATTTTGGTTACAGGAAATTCATTGAAATTACTTGTTACAGGAAAACTAACTAGCGGTTTTCACTTAGTCATAAAAAGTTGTTTAGATACAAATTCTATAATATTATGTAAGTCTTTATGTTTTTATTTTAACTTTTCTTTTAGCACCAACTTTCAAATCCGCCCACGAAATCTAACGATATGCTTTTAAAATTAGGCAGATGATAAAGAATTCGTCGGAAAAGAGGCTATTTTTTTTTCCAAATGATTGTTACAGAGACCAGCAAAGTATTCAGTATTAACTAAATATTCACTAGCAAGCATAAATGTACTGAGCAATCCTTCTAACTTTATTAAACTTAAATGACGTTGAATACAATTTTTATGTGTAGGCTCTAGAAAAAAGCAAGTTTTCGTGCAATGAGTTTTCATCATATATGTATTATTTCTGTTGTCAACACCCCTTTTTCTCCTCTAATAGGTAGCGTACAACGATGAATGAGGTAACATTGGATAGTATTTTTCGCCCACATCTGAAGTAGCATACTGAATTTAACTAATATGTAGCGTACAACGATGAATGAGATATCATTGGATAGGATTTTTCGCCCACATCTGAAGTCGCATATTGAATTTAACTAATATGTTGCGTACAACGATGAATGAGGTATCATTGTATAGTATTTTTCGCCCACATGTGAAGTCGCATACTGAATTTAACTAATATGTAGCGTACAACGATGAATGAGGTATCATTGGATAGTATTTTTCGCCCACATCTGAAGTCACATACTGAATTTAACTAATATGTAGCGTGCAACGATGAATGAGGTATCATTGTATAGTATTTTTCGCCCACATGTGAAGCCGCATACTGAATTTAACTAATATGTAGAATACAACAATGAATGAGGTATCATTGGATAGTATTTTTCTCCCACATCTGAAGTAGCATACTGAATTTAACTAATATGTAGCATACAACGGTGAATGAGGTATCATTGGATAGTATTTTTCGCCCACATCTGAAGTAGCATACTGAATTTAACTAATATGTAGCGAACAACGATGAATAAGGTATCATTGGATAGTACTTTTCGCCCACATATGAAGTCGCATACTGAATTTAACTAATATGTAGCGTACAACGATGAATGAGGTATCATTGGATAGTATTTTTCCCCCACATCTGAAGTCGCATACTGAATTTAACTAATATGTAGTGTACAACGATGAATAAGGTATCATTGGATAGGATTTTTTTTGCCTACATCTGTACAGAAGTTAGGTATCATCACACATATTATTTCTGATGTTAACATCTCTTTTCTATGCACATACAAAATGCACAACGATGAATGGCGTATTATACGAACGGCTTTGGAACAGGCTTTCGACACAGTACACTTATATTTCGCTAAAAAAAAAAAAAAAAAAAAAAAAAAAACTGTAATTTTTGCAGAAAAAAACTGTTTTGAAGAAAAAACAGTTTTTTTCTGTAAAAGAAACTGAATTTTGTGATTTTTGCAGAACAAATCTGTATTTTTTACAGAAATAAACTGTTTTAATGAAAAATTACAGTTTTTTTCTGTAAATTAAACGGTTTTTTACTGGCGCCAAAATTGACAGTTTTTTCCTGTCAATTTGGCAGACTTTTTTTTATAGTGAAGTTGTTTCATTAACAAAATTTGTAGCTAATTATAAATTAATGAAAGTGCATCAGAAAATAAACTCAAAGACTGTAGTGCGAAAATCTCGCACAGGTCTACAGGTATTGGTGAATTATTATATGTATAGTATAAATTTCAAACGTGTCTTTGATTAAAAGGGTAAACCAAGTAATAAAAAAGATCAACATTTTATGGGAAATGTTAAAAAATATTTCTTCAAGACGTGTAAAAACATTTCAGAATAATGATTGAAATTAACTACCCAGCAGTGCCTTTTTTTTTTTATCCCGGGGCAACATAGATTTTGGCGCCCTACTCCTCTCTTCACGCACAATAAAAGTTATCGATCGCAGGTACCCTATGCAAAAAAAGAAAAAAAAATCCTTAAAAAATAAAAATCATTTAATAATAATTAAAATGCTAGCAAGAAATATGTAAACAACGTTCCCATAGGATTAACGTTAGCTTGAGCGTTAACCATTTGTGCCTGGATTTTTGTTTTCTCAAATATATTTGTAAAATCCCTTTAAAATGTTGCGAAGTGAATTGGAAAAATACTAAAAAACTACTTGGATGTGCCAATCCCAAAACTTTCTTCTATCTGATACATCTTAATATTTCAAAAACTAGTTACACATGTTAATACTTCAACATTATTAGTTCAATACTATACCAACTTTGATTTTCATCTTAAATTTCTGCTTCAGTCGATTAAACGAACTAAAAACGAGTTACTCTATATCATGATATTTGTTAAAATTAATAGTTTTTCCTTATTCTGTTGTTATCAGATGTTTGCGAATAGCCGGCTGAGCAGGAAGCGAGTTCCCGCCTCTGCACGAGACGTCGATGGAAATAGAACTACGAAAAATCAAGAAAAGTATACAAAAATCGCTGTCACAGAGCCCCTTTACCGCGCAATATTTCCAAATTCAAGGAGGACCTATTGGCCAAAGCCAAAAACATGCACAAAAAATTTGGTTCAATTGTATGCATAATTTTATACATTTTTCGATGGTACAATAAAGAAAATGGCACAAACATCGCTATTACAGCGCCCCCCTTCCGGCAGATTTTTTTTCAAATTCAGGGAGGACTTGTTTTCCATAGCTAGAAACGTACACAAAAAAATTGGTTCAATTCCATGCATAAATTCATACACTTTTCGATGGTACAATAATGAAAATGGCACAGAGATCGCAATTATGGCGCCCCCTTCTGGCGGAATTTTTTTCAAGTTCAGGGAGGACTTGCTTCCCATAGCCAGAAACATACACAAAAAATTTGGTTCAATTATATACATAACTTCATACACTTTTCGATGGTACAATAATGAAAATGGTACAGACATCGCAATTATAGCGCCCCCTTCCGGCGGAATTTTTCCAAATTCAGGGAGGACCTTCGTGCCATGACCAAAAACAAACACAAAAAATTTGGCTTAATTCTATGCATAACTTCGTGCACTTTTCGATGGTACAATATTCAAAATGGCACAAAAATATCGCTATTACAGCGCCCCCTACCGGCGAATTTTTTCCAAATTAAGAAAGGACCTGCTTGTCATAGCCAAGAACTTAAAATTTTTTTTTTGGTTCAATTCTATGCATAACTTCATACATTTTTCGATAGTATAATATTCAAAATGGCACAAAAATCGCACAAAAATCGCTATTACAGAGCTCCCTAACGGCGTTTTTTTTCCAAATTAAAGAAGGACCTGCTTGCCATAGCTAAGAACTTAAAAAGTCTTTTTGGTTCAATGCTATGCATAAATTCATACATTTTTCGATGGTACAATATTCAAAATCGCACAAAAATAGCTATTACAGCGCCCCCTAGCGGCGATTTTTTTCCAAATTCAGGGAGGACCTGCTTGCTATAGCCAAAAACTTAAAATAAAAATTTGGTTCAATTCTATGCATAACTTCATACACTTTTTGATGGTACAATGGCGACAGACAGGCGGACACACGGACAGACTGACATTTTCTATAAACATGTTTTTTGAGATCTCTGACCCCTAAAACGTGTAAATCCGTCGAAAACAGGAAGTCGAAAAAAATTTCGATTACAATACTTTCTTCTATTGAAGATAGAAGAAAGTAAAAATTACGCTAAAATTTTTTTGTATTTATTTGATAAAATGTAAACGTACTAAATATGGGAACATGCATAATGTTTGTAATAGTATAATATGCATAATTATATGTTTTGTCTAAATTTATATAAAATGAGCTTTTAAATTTTATATTATATAATTAGTATTTTCATGAACTACTAAAAATATTTATATTTATTACTTTACAGAGACTAATAACATTATAAACATTAGTAATAATAAACTAAGAATAATCGTATTTGAGGCTTAAAAACAATTTGTTTCATAATCATCCTAAAAAAGACTTTACATAAATAACTGTCCCCTAAGGAGCTATTAAAAATATATACCCATTCGTGCTTAGCGCCCTATATTTTGTACGTTACAAAAATGCATAAAAATAGGCTTGAACATATAATTTCACAATTTAAAAAAATACATATTTCAAAGAAGTCTACAAGCTAAGATTAGGACTTATTTATTTGGATCCTTGGTAAAAAAAAAAAAAAAAAAAAAAAAAAAAAAAAAAAAAAAAACACAAATAAATTTACTTTTTACATTTCGCCGTCTTGAAAAATGAAAAATCTATAAACTCCGAAAAGAAACTTCATTTAAGGCAAATAAATATCAATCTTATGCTGTCATCTTTCGGAAACAGATAAAGACATTTATAGAAAATTATTTTATACAATGTTTATTTTATAAAAAAAGAATAAAAATTATAAAAATTTATTGAAATTCGAAGCGTCCCAAAAATAGTATGCTAGGCATAAATGGATTAAGAGACTACACTAGTCACGCGAAGAAACTAAATCACTAATCACGGCTTAATTTCTAACAAAAAATGTACCGGAGCTCTAATTTCCTGCGGTACGGGTACTAACAAATGTACAGTTCCCCCTTCCCACCTGTCATTACAATCTGCATATTTAAATTTCGTACATTTATTTACAAAATTTAAAGCATTTTTTTTTTCTTTAGCAAAATAAAAATTTTAACTATAGCTATCAGCATATACTTAGGTGTCAACTATTCCACTTTTTAGTTATCACTCCTTCCGAATAGTAATCTTTGCTTAATTTTAATATTAATTAATTGCAGAATTTTGCGATTAAATATGGTAAGGATTATGAATCGGAAATAGTGTTAGCACACAGAAGGGATAGTTCTCAGCTATGCATTTTTATGAAAAAATGAATGAAAGTCACAGAAATTAATATTTATATGCTGAAATTTGGAACAATATTTTTCAATTTCATATAAAAGGTGGATATTGTATAATCGATTCCTTCTGCATAACAATCTTTTGTGGTGAATCCCTGAAAATCAGATTAAATTAAAAATTTGACACCGTTATCTGAAAGATTCGATTCTTTTATAGAAAAAGGCGAAACACTGTTCGATTGCTTTCTGTCAGAATAACAATGCATGGCAATTATATCTACTTACAAATGAAAGTGTCTTCACAAATGTGCAGAGTAGAGCCTTAACATGGGCAGCGTTCATGATACAAAATAATAGAAAAATCACTAACATGATTTTTATACATGATTTATATAGAAAACAAAAATCTCAAACAAACAAAGCCCCCAAGCTGATGCAGAAAATATTCTTTTCAGGTTATATATATATATATATATATATATATATATATATATATATATATATATATATATATATATATATATATATGTATATGTATATAACCAGCCAATTAAAAATGATCCTACTGTCACAAAAGAAAATCGAAATGAAAGCAAATTGATTGTTCAGTCTCTTGAATGGTGCCGTATCAACAGGTCGCCGACATAAATTTGCAAACATCACTAGAATAGAAAAACACGATTTCTGTTTTCCCTTCATTCTGATCAAAATAGCATTAAAATGATTTGAAATAGAATATAATGCGTAATTTTAAAGGAGGAAAAGTTTTCTTTTTTTATATATATACATGAATAAATAAAATTTTGAATGTAAGACATATTAAACTTGAGTCAGTCCAAGCCCAAAAACTTATATAAAAATTGAGTTCGTTTTATCTCCGTCTCCTACGTGTGCGAAATATTACGTCACATATAAGTGTTTTGATAAAAAAGAATGCAAAAGTTTGGAGAAAGAAAGGAAAGGAAAGGGTAAGTTAGGTTTCGGTTTTTCGGAAGTGCTGTTGCACTGGGCTTTGGAGCCCTGTATTAATGAGCTCCGGTGAATTCAGAACACTATTTAAATATTTACTAAAAACAGAGTACTGGAGCTGGGCTCCGGCACAAATTAAGCCCTGTCGCTAATGTTAAACATATGATAGCGTTCCTTTTAAAATTTCTCACTTGCATATTAATAGTTTCAAATGATTTTTTTTCGCTTAAACTAGTAGAGATTGAATTCGAACTGGGTTAGTGTTTACTTTTTCGATTTTGGCTGCAGATTTGTTTGTTATAAAATTATTTTCACTTTCGCAAATTTGTAAAGAAAGCCCCCATAGGTTTAACATTAGCTTGCGAGTTTCTTTGTATTTCATATACATATATATATACATTTTTGTATGAAACGACAAACAAAATCTTCATTTGGCGCCCTCCTTCGCTTTTTGTTCTGGCGGCCGGGACACATGTCCCCTCCGCACATCCCTAGTTTCCGCCCTTCTACCCAGGCAATAAGTTAAAAAAAATCTTTTAATCAAAATCTTGAGAGGAAAAAAAAAATATGCTCTACAGAAATGCAGTTTATTCTTCCATTTATAAAGTGGCAGTCTGTTATGCTGAAACACAGCCAAACTTTCATTATTTCAAAAAAGTAGTGATGTACGATGTTCGGCCTTTATTATTTAAGTGACCGTTTAGACCTTTGCAAATTTTCTTCGATAAAACTAGTCAACAAATTTTAACTGTTTTTCTGTATCGGGCTTGTAAGTGGTGATTTAACTAATTTTAGGATGCTGAATTCGATGGAATACTTGGATTCTCTCTCAATCACACAGTTATTAGATACAGGGCAATTGTTTAAAGAGAAAAGTAAAATATTTGACAAAAATTGGCCATTTGAATTACAAACAAAACATAGTATTCATCATTTAAAATGTTTTCTTTATTGCTTAACACAAACTATGCACTAATTCGAGCATTGCACAATAACCCATAATTTTGATATTAACAATGTTATTTTTCGAAATATGATCTCTTTTTTGATAACAATGCTGAATGTTTTGATAGCAGACTTTTACAGCAGAATGCATCCAAATAAATGTTTTAACCTTACATTAGTCGTTCATTTCCTTATAATTTGGCCACAAAAAGTAAATTATAATTTATATTTCATCACGCATTTTACCATCTACGTATATAAAAATTAAATTCTAAAATTTTGTAAAACCCTTACGTGATAGAAATTTTCTGTTAGCAGCTTCGGATTCTACATGCAAAAATACAGAAAAAAGATACAAAATGGCTGTTGACTATTGTAATTGTTACCAGCCGTTTACTATTGTTATTATTCGATTAGGAGAAGGGAATTTTCAATAAAATTCTATTTTGACTATTATATTTTCCGTACAGTTTTTATAGGATTCTGCAATGGTTTGACAGAAGGAAAAATGAAAAAGAAAAAAAAAAAAAACACGCACAGTAGACTAATAGTTATACAGAAGAATATTGGAATTTTAAAATTTATAGAGGCATCTGGAAAACCGCGAACTAGCAAAGTTAGTTTAAATGGAAACTATACATTGATTTTTTGTTACACAGGAGATTTATTGAAGTTGTATGTTGCAGGAAAGGTAAATGATGTTTTTCAATCTCCGAAATTCGAAGAACTTGAAAAGAAATCATGTAGAGAAACTTTTTATGCTTCTCTTTTGGCTTAACTCTCAAAACTGTCCCAGTTAATTTATTGAAGGGTGCAAGTTTAACATGATTTAAAGAATTAAGGAGAGGGCGAATAATTCACCCCAAGACACATGTTTTTTGTTCAAATCCGCATTTTTTCATAATAAAATGTTTTAGGATTAAAAAAAAAAAGTATTCAGTCAAAACAAAATAAAAGAAATAAGTTGTAACTGGGCAATTGAATTGAGCAATCCTGGAACGAAAGATGCTAATCCGAATGAAGTTTAACCTTTTGCACTCTGTGACGTACGCAGCGTGCGTCATGCTATTTTGGTCATTTCCGACAATGACGTACGCATCGTACGTCATGATATCTGGCTGATTTTTTAATTAAACATTCCGAATTCCCACCAGAAAGTTTTAACTTTTATTTTTGATTTACGAGATGATTGATTTTCCATAATTAAAGTAAAAGAAAATTACCAATTAAATTTTTGGGGAGTAAATTCAAAATTTCTTTAAAAAAAAAATTGCCAGATGCGGCAACACTGGTGGCTAATGACATACATCCGCTAAAAGTGCCAGAGCTCAAAGGGTTAATGTAATTGTGTAGTTAGGCTTAAGGGGATACATACCCTTTAAACAGACGAAAAATTTGATTTCGGAGACAAATATTTAAAGTGGTCCCATGCACTGATTTTTGTACTAACCACCACAGTTGTTTTTATACTATAATATTTTCTCCATGCAATACAATATATAATTTGAATTAAACACTGTATAATTAATTAATTATAATTATTCTTTAATGTATTTTTTTTTCAAATTAATGATAATGTATATAGCTTGCGCGCATGACTTAAAAAGGCCTATACCCTCTAGAACTTTGAAAAATTTAATATAAGTTTAAGAATATTATAAAAATAAAATGAACTAAAATCTAATTTATAAACAAAAAAATTCTAAAGTCGTTTGATTTTCAAAATAGAAATATGAAAATTTTGATAATTTTTGTCCCTCGAATACATTCAACAATTTTTGTTAAATTTATTAGATTTTAGTTCAATTTGAACAAAATTATCCTGATACTACACGTCATTTAAACTGCAGGCTCAAAACTAACATAATAATATTCCTTTGTGTCGAAACTCGAAGCTGTTATATAAATCAAATTCGAAATATTTCACTCATAAAAACGAAGAAAGACACACACACAACAACT
This sequence comes from Maratus speciosus, assembly GCA_963932465.1. Lineage (NCBI taxonomy): Eukaryota > Metazoa > Arthropoda > Arachnida > Araneae > Salticidae > Maratus > Maratus speciosus. The sequence goes on from OZ010792.1 coordinate 103,105,879, forward strand.
CTAATAAATTCACACTAGATCTTAAATTAAAAAACTTCCTTTTAAAACGTATATTTACAGTTTATTTACAAATATATGGAGATATTAATATATTATTACTCTCAGTTGAGAGTTCCATCTTTACCGACAGGTTCAGTTCAAATCAATCTTTACGTCTACCTTGAAAAGAAAATAAGAAAACAATAAAAAGGGGTTGCCACAGCAGCCGACTGACAGAAAATGGCAAGTATCGCCATTGGCATTCTCAACACAACTGCCCCCGGCTGAACACTTAGTTCAGCATCTACATTAAACAATTTAATAAACATAAGAATATACTTACATACATGACAAATTTTCAGATAACATACATACATACAGCTACAGATATACAAGAAAAAGTAATAAGAATGCTGCAATCTAAGAAAGAAAATAAAACACACGAATTGAATGCAAATTAAACAATAATAAAAGTAAGTATGAGTAACAAAAGAAATTAAAAGTTTAAGAATAGTTTTTTTTAGTGTCCAAGTTTTTAGTGTCCTTTTTTAGTTAGTCCACCAAATCTAGTTCAAGATTATACAAGAGTTGCACTGGTCGTTTGAGATCGCCTTTTGCAGTCTGTAATACACCATGGAAGAAGGAATACTATTTCCAACTTCTTTGTAATACACATGATCTTATTTTAGAGTCACGACCAAATATGAGTTCTTTAACACGACCACATTTCCACATATGTTTTGGGCGCTTTTCATCATTAATTGTCACTATATCGTTAACTTTGAACTGAGGTGATGGATTTATGTTTTTCACTTGAAAAGCAGATCTAAGTTCTAACAAATATTCATTTCTCCACCTTTTCCAAAAGTGGTCAGTAATTTGTTGCTTATATTTATATTTTTTCGTCAACAAAATTTTATTGGGTTTCTCTTGCGTACAAATTGGTAATCCATAAGAAGGTAAGGACATTAATCATTTACCAACCAAAAAATGAGATGCGTTAAAGGTGATGGTTCAGCATTTTCATTGTAGAGATAACATAAAGGACGTGAATTAACCACAGCTTCTATTTCTCTAAGTATTGTTTCTAGCTCTTCATAACTGAGACAAGTTTTGCCTAGAACCTTTTTAAAGGTGTTTTGACTGATCTGGTCATTCTTCCCAGAAGCCGCCCCACCAGGAAGCCCTGGGAATTATAAACTTCCATGTTGTCTTATTCTTTCTCAAATAATCAAAAATTTCTTGCTTAGAAATTCTTTTCCAAGCATCTTTTAACACCAAATCAGCCTTAGAAAACGCCTTGGCATTGTCACTGTATATTATTTTGCAGAAACCCCTCCTAGAGAAAAATCTTCGTAGTGCTAAGATAAAGGTTTCAGTACTTAGATTGGTGACTAGTTCCAGATGTATCGCTCTAGTTACAGCAATACGACAATATAAGCCTTCCCAGTATCTTCAGAAGTTTTATAATAAATCGGACCGGCAAAATTTACACCAGAGGTAAAACTGGTGTTTTGATGATTCTGTCTTTCGGTAAAGGTGCTATTTCCACCTTTCCAGGAATCAGGAAATAGCATTAAGTTTTCGACATATCATGCACGATCTTAAGACGGATTTTACAAATCTTCTTCCTTTTAATATAAAATACCTTTCACGAAGGTGAGCTAAAGTGACAGCTACACCAAAATGGTACATTCTTTCATGAGCATCCTTAATTAGTAATTTTACAAAATAAGATTTACTAGGAAGTATATACGGATGTTTTTTCTGCTCTGTAACTTGAGAAAACTGAAATCTTCCGGATAAAACAAGTAAGTTATTTTCATCTAATTGTGGACTAAGGTTGTATAAAGAAGAAACTTTATTAAATGTTTTTTTTTTTTTTTGTTTAAGTGCTTCTATTTCAACTTTAAATGAAGTTTCCTGAGTTTGTTTAATCCAGTATTTTTCTGCTATTTCTATTTCTGAAGCAGTTAAAGGTCCTAAAATTTTAGGGTTTTTCGAATTGGCATTATGAATAAAACGCATTATCTAAGCAGTAATATTATACACGCGATTTAAACTACTAAACTTTGCCATATCAAATACTGGCTTAGGAGTAGAGTTTGATTCGTTACACAATAGTGTTAAATTTGCTTTTGCTTTCATTTCATTAAAAGCTTCGGGATCAATTTCTATAGCCCTTTTTGAAGGCCACATACCTTCCGGTAGTGATAACCAAGATGGGCCGCACCACCCTACTTTATTACCCATTAACTTCGATAAGTTTTCCCCTCGGGTAAGCAGATCTGCAGGGTGTTTTCTTTTCCGGGACAATAATTCTAGTCCTTTGGATCTGTCAATGACTGAATTTCAATGACACGATTGGAAATAAAGGGTTTCCAAGTTTGTAGTAGAACCCCTAATGCAACAAAGAGTTATTTCAGAGTCTGACCATAACTTATATTTAAATTCGAAATATGTAATACTCGTTTTAAATATTTCCACATTCTAGCGGCAACTACTGCACTGATCAATTCCAGCCGTGGAATAGTTAACCTCTTGAGGGGGGCTATTCTACATTTACTCCAAACAAAACTTGTTTGAATTTCACCAGTTAACGAAATGGAAAGCAGATAATCAACTGCTCCATACCCTTTGGGACTAGCGTCATAGAAAATGTGAATTTGTGAATTTTCAGAAATGTTTATCACACTAGGAAAATATTTTCGGGATATTTAAAATGTTCGTAAATGTATAACTTGTTAACACCAAGTGTCCCACTCGCATTTCAAATCTTCGGGTAGCTTACTATCCCACTCTAAACCTCTTTGCCATGTTTCTTGCAACAAGGTTTTAATACGTATTACAAATGGATTCACAAATCCTAATGGACCATAAATTTTAAGCACTGTTCGCTTCGTGAGATCATCGATATAACACTCTTCAAAGGGCTGCGCATCTAACATCAAAACATCAGATTTAGTATTCCAAATCAACCTTAGCACTTTTAAGATACTACCTGTTTTTTCCTCACTTATACATATCAGATTCCCACATTTCCCTAAGTTTAATAGAATTTGTTTTAAATTTTCCCAAATTCATCCCAGCTTCTCTAAGAATTTCAGAAGCTGTAACTGATAAATAATATGCTTCATTATCTAAATCTGATCCGGAAATTAAATCATCGACATATAGGGAATTATCTAACATATATACAACACTTGGATGTTGATCTCGGTATTTCTTTATAAGATGTTTAATTGTGGCAGACAAAATAAATGGTGAGCATGAAATACCAAATGGTACACGTCTAAATCTTAAAATTTTGAAAAAGTTGTTCGCGTCATTATCGAACCAAAGAAATTTAAGGTAATCTAGGTCTTCTTCAGCTACGGAAATTTGAAGAAAGTCCTTTTCAATATCCGCACAAAACGCAGTATTGAATTTTCTGTAATTAATGATAATTTCTAATAAATCTGGGTTCAAATTTGGGCCACTGTACAAATAATCATTTAATGATTTGTTGCTTTCTTTTGAAGAAGCATCAAATACCATTCTAACTTTAGTTGTGGATTTATCATCTCGCAAGACAGGTCGGTTAAACATAAAATAACCGCTATTTACAATTTTATTAGAGCATTCTTCCACTATGTTATTTAATTCCTGTTCAATCACAATTTCTTCATATTTCTGCAATAATTCCTTATCTTTAAGCAATTTTCGATTTAAGTTAATAAACCGGTTTCTAGCATTGCTATAATTACTTCCTAAATCTCTTTCATCATCTTTCCATAACAATTTAGCTTCGTAACGATGCTCAAGAAAATGCAAATTGTTTTCGAATTTTTCGATTATCTCTTTATCTAATTCAGAAATATTTTCTTCTGTATTCATCCTTAAAGTTTCTAACTCCCACAATGTTTTCAAATCATTTTGAATAGGTTTCATAACCTGAGTAGATAAGACTCCAGCTTGTTTACTCTCACTATTTTTATCTACGTCAATTATCCCGCAGAGAGAATGCCCAAATAAATTTTCACAGACGAACAATGATTTATTTATGGGATATGTTCTATCATTAATTTGATATAAATAGTCAGCTCCTATTAATATATCAACCTCACTATTTTCAAAATGTTCCCATCTGTCAAGACGAAATTTAGAAAGTTTTCTCTTAATTTTGATTGGAAGAGGAGGAATTTGTATCAAAGAATTGGTTATTAGCGCTATGACTAATGTTCAATTGTTATACTATGTTTTCTGTCCGCCAAGTGAATTAGCTTTAGCTTTACGACATCATAACATCGTTCTTCAGATTTTTTCGAACCGAAAGTATAGACAATTAATTTTTCCTTTCTAATGAGCTCAGGTTTTAATTTTGAAACTAAATTTTCTGTAATGAAAGTTCTTTGACTAGCAGAGTCAAATAACCAAAGTGCAGTTTCTGAATTTTCACCCGCTTCTACTTTTACATGAATTGTTTGCAATATTACTTCTCTACTGATGTTATTTATATTGCTTTTACAATGAGACACGGAGGAAATAATACTATCTGAATTTTTTGATACTTCTGTTTTTTTATTAGAATTACAAAGTATAGTATTGTGATATGTTTTGCCACACACTTTGCAATTTTCATTCGAAAATTTACAATAATTCGCGATGTGAAATTTACGGAAACATTTAAAGCACCTTCCTTCTCTTTTCAATTTTTCTCGCATTTCCGGAATGGTGAAATACTTACAATTTTCAGTATTGTGATCAGTCTGGTTACAAAAAATACACTTATTTTTAATATTTGTGGTTAAGGCAGAAGCTGATGGAACGAATTTTTTATAATTTTCTTATAATTTTCCTGCTTGTTGGGGATTGTTTTATCAAAATAGTTCAATTGTACAGTGGCCTCGCGAGATTCAATTTCGTCTTTCATAAAACTGATCAGCTCATTAACATCCCAGTCAGTATGTTTGAAACGTTTTCTGTTAAATTCCACCGCAATATCTGATGGAATAAGTTAAAGAAAAATCGGACATAACAAGTGCCCATATGAACTTGATGCAACACCTAAAGAATTAAGATTTCTTATTTGAATTTCGCAGTCATCATATAAATCTCTGAGAGCTTTAATATTACTAGAATTTCGTACAGGTTTCAAATTTAGTAGTTTAGTCATGTGACTATTTATCACCAGGTCATTACGACCAAAACGATTTTTCAATAACTCTATAGCATGAGCATAATTTTCCTTAGTCAGCGAAAAGCCTGCTATAGTATTTGCAGCACTTCCGCCCAAAAGTGACTTTAAGTAGGAAAATTTATCAGTCGGAGTTAAATGTTCATTATTATCAATCGCATTCGAAAATTGACTCCAAAATTCAAGCCATAAACACGAATCACCATAATATTTAGATATATTAAGTTTAGGAAGTTTTACCAAATTTTGATTCAGAATTTTCTGACTTTTTAGTAGAGAACTATTATTGCTACTACTATCACTTTCAATGTCTGAAGCATCTTGTTTAGTTTCAGGAGTAACGGTGTTATCATTTATAAATTTGGAAATTTTATATTTCCATTCAATAATATTTTCATTATAAGATTCAGATTTCTCGATTTCCTTTTCAAATTCAGTACCTGGAACCAGTGGTTCAATTTCAGAATTTAATGATTTTAAAGTTTTCATTTTATCATTCAACTGCTGCTTTAAAATATCCAGCTGTGATTTTCTATTCTCGAGATCTAAATTTTGTGTATTATCTAATAAATCCCTTATTTTATCAAATATTTTAGTAGTTTGACTACGAATTGTCAGGCCCTTATTATCGCATGGGCAAGTCGGGACTTTGCCCACGGTCCCCAGACCTAAAGGGGCCCCCAAATTCATATATTAAATTATAAAATATTTACCTTTTTTTCCAATTCTAACTTTTCTATAAGTTGAAGTTATTAAATTCCTTTTAAAATAATATAACAAGTTGCTAAAGTTATATAAAAGAGTTTTGCTCTGTACTAAGAAAAAAAAGAGTACTTTTATTAAGGTACTCAATTTAGAATGGACAGAGCTAGGAATTTTCTTCTATTTAAAATCCAAGGTGAAAAAATATTGTTTATGCATTACACCAAAGGGCACTTCATCTACTAGGCAAGGCCATTTGCGTTTAATGTATGAAGCCACTCGCCAGAGGCTACGTTAGGCTATATGCATTACACATACACAACACATATGACTGACCATCAGTTCTATTTGAATAATTTTGAAACGATTCGAATGGGCCCCCCTAATTTATCTTTGCCCAGGGCCCCAATTAGTCGGGGCCTGCGAATTGTGGCTCCTTTTTTTCTTAAGAGTTAACAGATCCATCGTAAAATAAAGAATTTAATCAATAAAATATACCGGGTGTCCCAAAAAGGACTGACTGATTTTAAAATTCAATAACTTCTAAACGGTGACAGATATTAAAAAAATTCTTGCAGGAGGGTTATGCATAAAGTCAAAAGTTTTATTACAGTGATTTTCGATTTTAGTTCGAATTACAAACAATAGATGGCGCTGTAAGCAATAGTCGCTAAATACAGGCTCGAGTTTTGGTCCTTTCTGTTGTTCCATGCAGAAAAAGGAGATGGAAATGTATTATGCGGGCCACGAAGTACCAAAAATCGAGCCTGAATTTAGCCTCTATTGATCACAGCGCCACCTATTGTTTGTAATTCGAACTAAAATCGAAAATCACTGTAAAAAAACTTTTGACTTTATGCATAACCCTCCTGCAAGAATTTTTTTAATATCTGTCACCGTTTGGAAGTTATTGAATTTTAAAATCAGTCAGTCCTTTTTGGGACACCCGGTATATTCAATGTACTTCAATTTATTCAATATAATTTAATTTGAGGTACTTACCTCATTCAATGATGAAATCCAGACATCAATAATTCAATCCTGGAGCTGAGACGCCAAAAATGATACGACACGTCATTTAAACTGCAGGCTCAAAACTAACATAATAATATCCCTTTGTGTCGAAACTCGAAGCTGTTATATAAATCAAATTCGAAATATTTCACTCATAAAAACGAAGAAAGACACACACACAACAACTCTAATAAATTCACACTAGATCTTAAATTAAAAAAAAATTCCCTTTAAAACGTATATTTACAGTTTATTTACAAATATATGGAGATATTAATAGATTATTACTCTCAGTTGAGAGTTCCATTTTTACCGACAGATTCAGTTCAAATCAATCTTTACGTCTACCTCGAAAAGAAATTAAGAAAACAATAAAAAGGAGTTACCACAGCAGTCGACTGACAGAAAATGGCAAGTATCGCCAAGTTGGCATTCTCAACATATCCAGTAAAGATAAATATAAAGTTCCTAATCAGTACCTTTAATACATTTGGAGTTATCATGCGCGCAAGTAAAAAAATATCGATTTTGAGAGAAATCAATTTAAACATAAATGTTTCGCTTGAAACAGACCAAAGCTAATTTACATTTTTTACAACAACAAGCGCAATTTTACGAATATTTTGATGCGGTTTGTGGCAAATTATTCAAAAAACGTTAGCTGTCAAATGAATTTAAAAAAAATCGATTTTTTGAAGATTTTAAAGGCTATATGTCCTTTTAAAAAAAAGCAAATTTCATAAAATGAATTTAGATATTGATGAAATACATTTTTTTTTCAGAAGTGGTTAAAATTGAAAGGTTATAGCCAAATTATTAAAAATACCATAGTATTTTGAGGAACGTGATAGTATAATTTATTCAATACATTCAAATCCTTTATTGCTAATTATTCCAGAAAAATGATTTAAAGTAACGATCGGATGAATAAATTTAAATTACCGAAAATGTAATTGCAAAGAAAACTTTACGGAATTTTTATTTTCTAATAAAAAAAATACATCTCCACGTGTTGAAAATGTTACAATAAAACCTATTAACCCAAAGTCTTGAAAGTGAAAAAAAGCTAACACTACAGAAACGCAGTTTGTTCTTCCACTTATAAAGTAGCGGTTTTATATGCTCAGATACAGGCAAAATTGTATTACTTCAAAAGAAAAGCATTGCTGAACGAAAAGAACACATGTGCTCACCCTTTATGAGCCCGACTAGTTATTAAAATCTATCCAAGTTTTCTTCGATAATTGCTGTCAACTTTTTACTATTCTTATTATTTCTTATGAGAAGGGAATTCGCAATAAAATTCTATCGTAGTTATTATTTTTGCTCATGTGGTTTTTAAAGGATTCTACATTGGTTCGAATAAGCAAAAACATGAAAAACATGTAAGGTTGACTACAGTTAAACAGTGGAATATAGGAATTTCAACATTTATAGATGTAAGGCAAAAAATTGTGAACCAGTAAAATTAGTTTACGTGGAAGCTGTATATTGATTTTAGTTACTGGAGATTTATTGAAGTCGCATGTTGCAGGCAAGGTAACTAGCTAACAACAGTTTTTTGCCCTCGCCAGTGGTAAAAAACTGGAAAAGAAGTCTTATTAAGACGAGAATTTTATAAATTTACATAAATCTTTTATTTTTATTTTTGCCTGAGTTTTGAAAACCATCCCAAGTAATTTAATGACGCGTGGAAGTTTAGCACCCACTAGAAGTTAGCAGGGAACGAAGAATTCACCTTTACACTGTAAAAAAAAAAAAGAAAAAAGAAAAAAAAAAAGATGTAATTCTATAGATGTAAAATTAGAAAAATCTGAATATTTACTAAAATTTTATCTGTACACTGTAAAAAAAAACAAAAACAAAAAAAAATGTAAATCTACAAAACTAGTTTTTGTAAAGCTACAGAAAACGCTTTTCTGTAGCTTTTCTGAAATGGGGAAAAAAATTAACATAATTTTTTTTCAAAAAAAAAAAAAAAAAAAAAAAAAAAAAAAATATGGCTTCTCCCCCCCCCCCCCCCCCCTCCCCATTCTGACCAGAAAATCAGAGTTCTAACTTTTTACGACTGCTCTTCCATCTTCGCCTAACACTTAATTTATAATGGCTGTTTCATAATAATGGAATCCATCAGTTCATTAGAAGAAAGTAATTTGGTTAAAGCGGAAACTCGGTTAAGCGGGACTCGGATAATCGGGACTCTACTGTATCAGTCAGACCGTATATTCCTCTCTCAAATGTTAAACTTATGCAATTGCAATGCACTGGTATTTTGCAAATTTCTCATCAGAAAATTAAAATTTTCAGTTTCTTTTTTTCATACATTTTAACTACCTTATATATTTTGTATACATTATATATACTTTACGTGTTCGTATAAAAATTATTCGATACATATAAAGCCTTCATTTACAAAAAGAAAAAAAAAATTCAGAATAAGGATTTGAATTAACTACACTGTAAAAAAAAAAATAAATAAAAAATAAATAAAAATCTGTAAAATTACTATAATTTCTCTAGGAAACTAGGATTCCTAGAACTTTTTATGTAACGGCAACAACAAGAATTCATGTAAAAAGATACACTTTTGCACCATAAATCAAAACATCTGTAGGGTTACTAAGAATTGTTTAGGAAACTGGGATGCCTAGAACTTTTTATGTAACTGCAACCCGGGTTACAGATAAAATTTCAGTAAGATTACTGTAAATTTTCGTAGATTCTTTTGTAAAATTACAGATTTCTGTAGCTTTACAAAAATTAGTTATTGTAGATTTACATCTTTTTTTGTACAGTGTACAGATAAAATTTTAGAAAGCATACAGATTTATGAAACTTTACATCTGTAGAATTACATATTTATTTTTACAGTGTAGGGAATAAGTAAATTCAAATTAACGTAAATGTAATTGTAAAAAATGCTTTGAGGGGTTTTATCTTCTTTTAACCCCACACCCCCCCACACCCCCCCCCCCCAAAAAAAATGCAATTTAACAAATTACAACGACCATTTGGAAAATTATTTTTTCAAAGACTAAAATTTAAGACATAAAAAATCGCACGGAGTGGATCATACATTACATACGCCATGGATTACATTTTTCGGTACTGTAAATTTTTAAACTTCTACGGAGCTGATAATACATTATGTACGCCATGGATTAAACATTAATATTCCTGGACCAATTTTAAATGAAATTTCATTTTTAAACTTCTAAACATCCCACAATATTACTTTTTACACCATCGTATAGAGAAAAAAATGTACTTTTAAATACAATTTTTTTGAAAGCTGTATCTCAATTTGTTTCTGAGTTATTAATTTTTTTTTTGTAGTTTTTATTAATTTTTTGTCATAGTGGCAACAGAAGTATCCATCTTTGTTGAAAGTAAAGGGAAAATACAGATTACTGTATAGACCAATCAGAAAACGAATAAAATGCGGATTCAACCAATAAAACGCTTCAGATATGTTTTTGATTTCCTGCCTTGAGCGAGGGCAATAACCATTTTTCCAAATGGTTAAAAAAAATCCACAAAGTGCTGAAAATGTTCCAACAAAACCTATTAATCCAAGTCCTTGAAAGTGAAAAAAAGCTAACACACTTATTGAAGCACTACAGAAACGCAGTTTGTTCTTCCACTTATAAAGTGGTGGTCCCATATGCTCAGGTCCAGGCAAACTTTTGTTACTTCAAATGAAAAGCACTGCTGAAAGAAAAAGACACATGCTCGCTCTTTACGAGCGTGAGCAGTTATTAAGACCTTGCAAGTTTTCGTCAATCAATTGTTTTCGTCGTTTACTATCGTTATTATTTCTTACAGAAGGACTTTCAATAAAATTCTTTTGTGGTTATTACTTTCAACGTGTAGTTTTTAAAGGATTCCACCATGATTCGAGTAAATAAAAATGAGAAATACGTGCTCGGTTGAACAGAATAATAAATGACAGAATATTGGAACTTTAAAATTTATAGATGTGGAGGAAAAGCTGTGAACTAGCAAAATTAGTTTATGTTGAAGCTGTATTGATTTTAGTTAGGGAGATTTATTGAAATTACATGTTGCAGGAAAGCTAACTAGCATTTTTTGTATTCACCAATTGTAAATAACTCGAAAAGAAATCATATTCGGACGAAAATTTTGTAAGTTTATATAAATGCTTTATTTTTCTCTATTTGCTTCAGTTTTCAAAGCAGTCCCAGGTAATTTAATAACACTTGGGAGTTTAACTTTCTTTAAAAGTTAAGCAGGGGACGAAGAATTCACCTGTCATAGAGGCCCCCAATTTATTTTAATGATTGTTACAGACTCCAGAAAATGTATTGAAAAATAGAAAATAGAAATATTCCGTAGCAATTGCAAATATATTGAGAAAACTTGCAGCGAAGAATCAAACTGAAGTTAGCTATCATTTTACGGTTAGGCTCTAAGTTTTCTTAAGGTAACCCACTCTGACTCCCATTAAATATAAATTAAACAAAAACTAATTTGAAGAACAAATTAAAAAAGCAAAATTTATTTCCTACATTGTTTAAGCCCGAGAAGGGGCAGATATTAAGTTAATTTCATTCAATTAGTATTTACATTTAATGTTAAATTTTTGTAACAAATTAGTTAAGCCAATTGAAGATTAAAAAATAAAAATAAAATTCATACATTATGATACTTAAAACACCCTAAAAAATTAGATTCCGTTCAAATGAAATCGAAATAAATCTGAGACTTCTTCCATTTTTAATTGAAAATATTTGTATTGTAGATTTTGTATTATGTTTATGACAAGTGTGCATAAAATGATAAGATGTATGTAAAATACAAAACTTAAAAAAAAGTCTAAGATTTATTTCGATTTCATTTGAACGGAATCTAATTTTTTAGGGTGTTTTAAGTATCACTAGCGGGCATGTCAAAATTTGCCTTGTGTTCAATTCGATATTTCATTCCTTTGTATAAATTTTGCTGTTATATAAAATTGGCATGTTCCTAAGCCATAGGGACCCACTAATGGAAATTTTTCGAACACACGACCTAACCAAGGCTCTTCTCGAACCCGAAAACGATAGAATACAAAATTTAGTCAAAATCGCTAAAGTCATTTTATAGATAAAATTAGCTTGACCCGCTGTAACCCAAAAAGGACCTACTAATCTAAATTTATCAAGCATCTGACCTATTCCAATAGCCGTTAACGATGCGGTAATAATTCGTTAACGGTGTAATAAGAAATTTTGTCAAAATCGTTTGGACCATTTTTTTAGATAAAATTAGCTAAACCTTGACCCATAGTGACCCAAAATGACTGGTTAATCGAATTTGCTTGAGTATGCGACCTAGACCAATGGTCTTCTGGAACCCGAAAACAATAGAAAACAAAATTTAATCAAAATCGTTAAAGCAGTTTTCTAGATAAAATTAACTTGACCCACAGTGACCCAAAAATGACCCACTAATCGAATTTTCCCGAACATGTGACTTAGCCCAATGGTCTTCTCATGCCCCAAAACTGTATAATACAAAATTTTGACAAAATCGTTTTTTTTTTTTTTTTTAGTTACAAATAGCCTGGCCCACAGTGGCCCAAAAATGACCCACTAATCGATTTTTCTCGAACATGTGACTTAGCCCAATGGTCATCTCATGCCCGGAAACGGTATATTACAGAATTTTGTCAAAATGTTTTGGGCCTTTTTTTAGATTCCATTAGCTTGACCAGAACCCATTGTGACCCAAAATGACCCGCTAATAAAATTTTCTTGAACATGCGACCAAGCCCAATCGTACAGGGTGTGGTAGATAAGTAATGAGACTCAGTCTAGAAAAACAAATTTATTGATCCTATTTGTACAAAACGTTAATAATCTTCAAAGTACTCGCCTTGGGCGTCGACACAACGTTGCCAGCGCGTTTTCCAAGCTTCATAGGCCCCACTGTAGTCCGTTTGAGTTATCCCAGTTAGTGCCTTCGTGACAGCACGTTGGATGTTCGGAATATCGTCGAAACGATGACCCTTCAGGCATCTTTTGACCTTCGGAAATAGGAAGAAATCAGGAGGACTCAAGTCAGGGCTGTATGGTGGCTGTGGCAGAACTTCAACTCCAATTCGGGTCAAGTAGGAGGTCACGAGGAACGCTGTGTGCGCCGGAGCGTTGTCGTGGTGGAGACGCCAGCGTTGAGCAAGGTCCTGTCGCTTCCGTTTGACGGCTCTGTGCAATCGCTGAAGGACTTCTTTGTAGAATTCGGCATTGACAGTCTTCCCCTGAGGGACAAACTCTTTGTGAATTACCCCCCGCTTGTCGAAAAACACAATCAGCATTGTCTTCAGGGCCAGCCCAAGGCGTGTGCAAAGTGTGCCACCGCACGGGGCGCCGAGCCGGAGGGGCGCCAAACAGATGAAAGGGCGTCTATAAGAGCACCGATAAAAATTATTTTATATTCTGCATTTTTTTTCTTTTGCATTTTCTATAGCTAGGCTGGGGCCAGATTGAGAAAGGATTCTTCGTTCTGTTTAAAAAGGAATTCAAGGGCGCCGAATTTCCGCATGCAGACATCGGCTTCTGTTCTTTATCTGAATGGAACTACCTTTAAGGCTGTTCTCAATTCCAAAGGATCAACTTTCTGACACCAGTTTTAATTCATTTTTGTTCGGAAACGCATGAAACTAGAAAATGTTATTATTCAAACATTATGTCATCGAACAGTTTTTTTTCGTTTTATTGTAAACGCAATAGATCTTTCAGAAAATACTTTTAAAGTTGACATTTTGAACTGAACTTCCGAACGAAAGAAGAAAATCCAGTCAGTAAGGGGGGAAAATACCATGTCACGTGATCAAAATTGCTTATAACTCAATAGGTAATTGATTGATCAAAAAAATGGAAAACACAGTTCGATTCCAAATCGCTTCCATGGTCAGGCTTTCCAATTTTATATTTTTCCGTTAAAAAATGAATTTGTAAATGTGTCAAAACGGTTTGCGCTTGTTGAGCAAAGCAGTTGGGAACAGGCTTAAGCTACTGAGAAAAGAAACATAATCACGAATCCCAGGAACCACCAGATTCAAATCTGCTTCCCTTGCGGGATGCTAATTAATTTCGACTTTAGCAGATTCATGGTGAATTCTATCACTTCCGGCTATTTAAGCGCATTATTTCTAGAGTCCTCTTATCCCACAAGGAATCTGAGACTGCCCCCTCCTCCCCAGATGGCTGGAAAAAAGAAACCGTTAAGAGTTTAAAAGGGAAGAAATTTTAAAATAAAAAACAGACATCTTTGAAAAAGTTTTTCTTCAAGCAGCTTCTGGATGTGAGCTCAATTTCTTCTGCAAATAGTCAATAGCGTTAGTGTCAGAAATTTTGCCGAAAATGAAAAGTTAAAAAAGGGCATGTAACTAAAAATATATGGGTAAATAATTCTTATTAAAATGATCTCAGTATCGAGACAATACAGTTCGGTCGTTCATTAATTATTTTATTAAACTGCTGTAAATTGAATATTTAATAGGTAAAAATGAATCAAACCAAATATTTTTCAAGTAGCTTGATTCATTTATTTATTTCGCTTAAATGAGTAATTTTCATGCGAATGTGAAACGTAGTAGAATATTTAAAGTTACAAAACATGCTCGTGGTATTTCAAAGTTGTCAGTTCTTGAAATTACGAAGGACGTTGCGCCCTAAACTCAGAGCGGCGGAACAAGGGCCTATATGGCGCCCTGGTGCGTGTGGCAAAGATTCAGATGAGACCCCCTATAACTTGCTTTTAGTCACAATTTCTACTTATTAAAAAACAATTTTGGGGTTTGAGGTGGGGAGTGGGTATTTTAGAGTTGAGAGCCTGGAAAGTTGCCTCTTTTGCCCTTGCGATAATAAGGCTCTGATAGGAACCATTGTTTCTTTCAGGCACATATCGTGGAAGGTAGTACCTCTCCGGCGCAAAACGCCCCCTCCCCCACCTACTTGAGAAAATTTTCGAGCAACAGTACAATTTTTTTAGTGTTTAATTATTCCAATATTTGTTATCTAAAATGGACATGAGGGGGGCGGTCGGAGCTCAGTTGACGGAAAGAGATTAAACTATTTCTATTTTTGCTACAGGCACACATTTGTTCCAAAATCTTCCCACTTCAGGGATTTCGTTCAGCCGGCGCCCATGCCATATTCTTTGAATTTATGTATTGCCCCAGTTTTCCGAAACGTGGTCTGAAAGGAGCACTGAGCGGAAAGCCAGTAAAAAATAACGTCATAGAAATATATAATTGCGTTATAATTATGCACTGCTTCATTCATCATTAGGGATTATTTATTAGTGGAATATAATCTTTGCCCCATTACACAATAAATATTTTGCAATACTGAAATTAAAATAACTGAAATTTTAAGCAAATATTGTTAATTTAAAAATAAAAATTGCTGTAAATTTAACTAAAATGAAAAAAAAAAAAGACTTTTCGGAATCAGATTATGTATTTGATACTGAATAGTCAAAGTTTGTCTCAACCGAAAGGGAATTCTATTCAATATTACAGAGATTCTTCCTTATTTTGTGAAATAATTTGCACCTTAAGTACTAGAGCTCCACCAGTGCCTGACAGGTTCTGCTCTCGAAGCTAGTAGACGGGAGGTGCTGGGTTCGATCCCAATCGCGCCCGTCGGCCTAATCGTTCGGAGTTCTCGTGGTTTTCTTCGAGCCATGGATTTCCATGCGTAAATACGGGTTAGGTTCCCTTAGAAAGACCCCCACGGAGGGCACTCCCCCCCCCTCGGGCCTATATCCCTAGTGTAGATAATCGGCCGTCAAAAATCAACCAAACAACCAACCTTAAGTATGGAAAGAACGAAATCTGCTTAGGGGTAAGGTTTCTTTGGGATAATATTGTTCTAAGCCTTTGCACACAGACTTATGGCCAAGCGCAATTTTTCTCTTAGTGATTTTATTATTTAAAAGTAAGTGAAAAAAGTAAATTTTACACCCCCTCCTTTTTTTTTAAATTATCTACGATGACGAATATTTTTCAAAAGGGTGGACCCTTGTGTTTTACTTTTGTATTGTAATTTTACACATTTGATAATTACTGTAAAATTGAAATTTCTCTGATTTTACAATTTACCAAATACAAACTCAAAGATGGAATAAAATTTAGGATCTGTTATCTGTTTTTGAAAAACTTTAAATTAATATCTTAAATAATTAGTAATAGTATGTAAAAAAAGTACGAATATTTAAAAAAATTAAGACAGTAAGTCAAGCAATTTTTCTTGTGTGTGTGTAAGGGGGGGGGGGGGGGGTGAAGGCGCCTACCTTCACATATTAATATTAATACTTTTCTCCTTTCCCCCTTTAAAATTACATTTTTTAAAATTATTAAAATTTAATTATCTGTCTGCATTTGGATTCAATCTTTTTTTCAGCGCTCTTTTCCTTCATAAATTAAGCAATCATTTTTCTGTATCTGTAATATTTTAACCGCAGCGCACTGCAGTTAAAAGAAAAGAAATCATTTCCTTTTCTCGCCTAATAACTGGATTCTAATTTTCATCCTTCTGCCTTAGTTTGATGATATGCAGAAATTAGTCAGATATATTACTTCTACATTTTTAACCGTTGGTCCAGATGTAAGATATATTAGTCATTTCAGTTATTAACCCTGTCTTTATTTCCATGTGCTTTCAGCCGCTTCAATCCCATGAGAACTGTGGCAAACCACTATAGAATGTTCTTTTGCGGTTTATGTGCTATAGTTCCTAAGTAATCATTTGACGTTAAATATTTTTTATTACTCTTTTACTTCCCCCATTCAATTTCAATTATCGTACTTTGACCACATGCCTTCCTCTCTGTAATTTCGCCATATAGCATATGTATTTGGCGAAATTGTGTATGTACTCCTGCCAATACTCGAGCATTTCGAGAAAATGTAATTGTAACCCTTCCTTCTGAACTCGCATGCTCTGAGCATGAGAATGTAACGAGACTCTCTCTCCAACGCCCGACTCCGGCCGAGGTCTCGCCCTGCGAAAGAAAACATACCGAACCTGGTGTCCGATTTGGTCAATAAAGAATTAGTTGTAACATTCGGCTTGTCTCTATCTGCAATATGGATTAATTCGTTCTGTTAATATTGCTTCCCCATATTTATCAACACCAACTGCCATCCGGACTATTCAATACAAATGTACAGAAATCCCAAAGCTTCTGTACAGAAAATTGGTGCCATTCAGGCGCAAGCGAGATCCAGTTGGAGAGAGGAGAATTTTTACGGTATAATAGACTGTAATTTGTCGATTTTCTAAAGGTATTCGGTGGAAACTTTCGATGCTCATCAAGTACCACGACTGCTCTGCCTCCTGGTGTTGTCGTGTACAGGAGTACACAATTCGCAAAAAAAAACTGTTAAAATTTATGAACTAATATCAATAATTTTTCATAATTATGTACTATGATTACAGTGGGTGTCTGCAAGCTTATCTCGTCTGAAATGTCCACTACCCCAGTACTGAGACGCAATAATTATGACACCTGTAGTACCCGGTTATCCAGTTTGATCTTTGTGAGTGTGGTAACCAAAACTGATGTCTGAAACTATTTTCTGCTATTCCAGAACAGATGTCCAGTGAATGTTGCCTGTTATACAAAAAAAAGAAAAAATACTGGTTCCCGTGATCCTGAATTAATGTGAAAATGAACGACGCCCTCGTACAGCACTGTACCGCAGATTCTCTGGTGGTCATCGGAAAATCCATGCATCGCCTTGCCGCGGGAATCCGTCACAAAGTCCGCCAAACACCTCCGTTTTTTTCCGGCAAGAAGAGAGAGGAATAAAATTATCATTCAGGATGACTCAACGTACATTTTTTTCTCTCGCCGTCGAAGCAAGATTTTTTTTTTTGTTCTTGTTGTTGGATGGATGCCGTTTTACAAACTTTTAGCAGTCGCAGACTTTTCTCCTTTCCCCCTTTAAAATTACATTTTTTTTTAATTCTTAAAATTTAATTATCTGTCTGCATTTGGATTCAATCTTTTTTTTTTAGCGCTCTTTTCCTTCATAAATTAAGCAATCATTTTTCTGTATCTGTAATATTTTAACCGCAGCGCACTGCAGTTAAAAGAAAAAAAAATCATTTCCTTTTCTCGCCTAATAACTAGATTCTAATTTTCATCCTTCTGCCTTAGTTTGATGATATGCAGAAATTAGTCAGATATATTACTTCTACATTTTTAACCTTTGGTCCAGATCTAAGATATATTAGTCATTTCAGTTATTAACCCTGTCTTTATTTTACTTTAGTTTATTAACATGTGCTTTCAGCCGCTTCAATCCCGTGAGAACTGTGGCAAACCACTATAGAATGTTCTTTTGCGGTTTATGTGCTATAATTCCTAAGTAATCATTTGGCGTTAAACATTTTTTATTACTCTTTTACTTCCCCCATTCAATTTCAATTATCGTACTTTGACCACATGCCTTCCTCTCTGTAATTTTGCCATATAGCATATGTATTTGGCGAAATTGTGTATGTACTCCTGCCAATACTCGAGTATTTCGAGAAAATGTAATTGTAACCCTTCCTTCTGAACTCGCATGCTCTGAGCATGAGAATGTAACGAGACTCTCTCTCCAACGCCCGGCTTCGGCCGAGGTCTCGCCCTGCGAAAGAAAACATCCCGAACCTGGTGTCCGATTTGGTCTATAAAGAATTAGTTGTAACATTCGGCTTGTCTCTATCTGCAATATGGATTAATTCGTTCTGTTAATATTGTTTCCCATATTTATCAACACCAACTGCCATCCGGACTATTCAATACAAATGTACAGAAATCCCAAAGCTTCTGTACAGGGGGAGGCGCCCCGATGGTGTTCTCGCACGGGCGCCAAAATGCTCTTGGGCCGGCCCTGATTGTCTTGATGCGGAACTTTGACATTCTTGCTTTCTTCGGCCGCGGGGATGCCGGTGTGTGCCACTCCGAGCTCTGGGCTTTCGTCTCCGGGTCGTACTGGAATGTCCACGATTCGTCGCCTGTTACTACGTTGTCTAAAAAGTCTGGATTATTTTCCAATTCATTCAACATCTCACGGCAAACGTCCACTCGTCGTTGCTTTTGTTCAGCGGTGAGCACTCGGGGAACCAATTTTGCGCAAACTTTCCTCATCATCAAATCTTGCGTAACAATTTGGTGAACCGTAAATTTATTCACGGAGACCTCATTGGCGATAATTTTGAGACTTAAATGACGGTCGGAGTCCAGGAGTTCTTTCACTTTGGCCACCGTTTCATCCACACGACTCGTTGAAGGGCGTCCAGATCGTTCCATGTCTTCAACGGATTCCCTCCCGTTTTTAAATTCATTAAACCACCGGAACACTTGAGCTCTTGATAGGGAGTCTTGTTTGTAGGCCTCCGTAATCATAGCAAAAGTTTCCGAAGCAGTTTTGCCCAAGCGAAAGCAAAATTTGATTGCATACCGCTGTTCTATCGAGCGATCCATCTTCAGCGTTTTCACAAGTGTCACGGGCACACAAACAACGTAATACGCGAAGCTCGACCCTCACTGCACCAGAGCTCCGACGCGACTGCCAACCGGTTCTATTGTTAGCTCAGATCCCCCACCACGTGACGTACAGGTGGAGACCGTTCTGCGAGCGACTGGGGCGCCGCGCGGCGGCCAGTCTCATTACTTATCTACCACACCCTGTATTCTCGTGCCCTAAAACGATAAAATGCAAAATTTCGTCAAAATCGTTAGAGCCGTTTTCTATATAAACTTTGCTTGACCCACAGTGACCCAAAAAATGACCCACTAATCGAATTTTCTCTAATATGTGACTTAGCCCATTGGTCTTCTGCTAATCCAAAACGACAAAATACAAAATTTAGTCAAAATCGTTAGAGCCATTTTTTAGATAAAAATGGCTTGACCCATAGGGACCCAAAAATGACCCACTAATCGAAATTTCTCGATCATGTGACCTAGCCCAATAGTTTTCTTCTACCAAAAAACGGTTGTATATAAAATTTAGTCAAAATCGATTGAGCCGTTTTCTCGATATAATTAGCTTGACCTTGACCCATTTGACCCAAAATGACCAACTAATCCATTTTTCTCGTACATGTGACTTAGTCCAATGGTCATCTCATGCCCGGAAACGGTATATTACAAAATTTTGTCGAAAGGTTTTGGGCCTTTTTTGGATTTAATTAATTTGACCCTGACCCACTGTGACCCAAAATGACCCACTAATCGAATTTTCTTGGACATGCGATCAAGTCCAATGGTATTCTCGTGCCCGAAAACGATAGAATACAAAATTTCGTCAAAATCGACAGAGTCGTTTTCTAGATAAACTTTGACCCACAGTGACCCAAAAATGACCCCTAATAGAATTTTCTCTAATATGTGACCTATCCCATTGGTCTTCTCGTAATGGAAAACGACAAAATACAAAATTTAGTCAAAATCGTTAGAGCCGTTTTTTAGATAAAATTGACTTGAACCGTAGTGACCCAAAAATGACCCACTAAACGACATTTCTCGAACAAATGACCTAGCCCAATAGTTTTCTCGTGCCGAAAAACGGTTGGATATAAAATTTTGTCAAAATCAATTGAGCCGTTTTTGAGATATAATTACCTTTACCTTGACCCATTATGACCCAAAATGACCCACTAATCAAATTTTCTCGATTACGTGACCTAGCCCAATGGTATTCTCGTGCCCGAAACTGGTAAAATACAAAATTTCGTCAAAATCGTTTGAGCCGTTTTCTAGATAAACTTTGCTTGACCCACAGTGACCCAAAAATGACCCACTAATCGAATTTTCTCTAATATGTGACTTAGTCTATTAGTCTTCTCGTAATCCAAAACGTCAGAATACACAATTTAGTCAAAATCGTTAGAGCCGTTTTTTCGATAAAATTGGCTTGACCCATAGTGACCCCAAAATGACCCACTAATCGAAATTTCTCGAACATGTGACCTATCCCAATAGTTTCTACGTGCCGAAAAACGGTTAGATATAAAATTTAGTCAAAATCGATTGAGCCGTTTTTTAGATATAATTAGCTTGACCTGGACCCATTACGACCCAAAATGACCCACTAATCGAATTTTCTCGAACACGTGACCTAGCCCAATGGTCTTATCATGCCCGAAAATGGTAAAATACAAAATTTCGTCACAATCGTTAGAGCCGTTTTTAAGATAAAATTTACATACACACACACACACACATACATACACACACAATTTTTGCTCGCATTATAGTATAAGATATTGTAGGAATTTTATTTTTATTTTTTAATCTTCAGTTGGGTTAACTCATTTGTTACAAAAATTTAACCTTAAATGTAGAACTAATTGAATGAAATTAACTTAATATCTGTCCCTTCTCGGGCTTAAACAATGTAGGAAATAAATTTTGATTTTAATTTGTTCTTCAAATTACTTTTTGTTTAATATGTCAAGTTTTTTTAATAACTAATGCACTCAGACGAACGCATTTCAAAATTAATAGAGAGTATCATCATCAGGCTTTGATGTATGCGGTATTGCATCAAAATGTGGGATGCAGTTTACCAATGTGTAATTCAAAATGTTTCACCACTGTAGTAATGCAGGTTGCGGTAGTTTGGGCAAAAACTTCTAATCTGAAAGTAAAAAATCTATAATCAAAACATAAAAAATTAACTTCACTTAAATTTAAATACCCTATTTCCCACTCAGGAACGCTATGAATGTAAATGTAAATTGTGTTGAATCCTTACTGCTAATATTTAACAATATTATAGCTGTGATACAGTAAAAAAATAAAAAATAAAAGTTTTACTTAAATTTTTAAACCTTATTCTCTCCCAAGGGGTGATGTAAACACATCAGAAAATTATTACCTAAGTTTAACTTGGGGTATAAATAGTTCTCATCTCGGGAAAAAAAATACATTTTAAAATTTAAGTTATGTAATTCCCCACTAAGTTCGCTACCTGCGTAAAAATAGCTATCCACTAGAAACTTTTTACTAAAATATAAACTTGACCAAAGAAAAAACTTATTCTGAAAATATCCTTTTTATTTCCACTATGACGCCATTTTCACCTTTTTAATTTACAAAAAAAAAAAAAAAAAAAAAAAAAAAAAACCTAGCTTTATTAAACATTTCACATGAAAATCTTTCAACTAAAAAGAAATAAATTATTATTACGGCTTTTGAAATTTTTGCAACAATGAAGTAAAAATGTTACATTTTCTATGAAAAATGGCCGTTGATTTTAATGAAAAAAGCGAAAGTTGGAATTATTAAGAAAAATATTTGAATAATCTAAAAAAAAATTTTCCCATGTTTCTCTCTGGGTTATAATTCACCCATATGCAAAGGCATTTTACCATTCGTTTTGACCCTCACGTCACGCAAACATTTTCACACTTTAAATTTATAATATTATTAGTATTAGTAAAGAAAAAAAATGAGTGGCATCAGGGACAAAAAGGTGGGAAGAAAGAAATGAAAAAGTTATGAGCTCCATAGGCTTTTCTATGTTAAATTAACATTGAGAAGTGACACCGGAAATAAATAAGTATTGCGCTGCCGCGCAATACTTAAATAAATAAAACATAAAAAGACATAATAGTGATTGTGTCAAATAAATTAGTTTATAAAGGACAACTTCAATTGTTACACAGTTTATTTTGGAGCAATTTCTTTCCAATTTTTAGAAATGTAAGGATAAGTAAAGGAGCATTTTAGACTTACCAAAAATATCCTTTCGACAAAAATAATGATAGTTTACTTATTTTCCCCCCAATAAATATACTATTTGAGGCATGGAGATTGTAATGAACTACAGTCTAAGGCAGAACGTCAAATCTTCTGTAGATATACCCATTGAAATTATCGCTTTGATGATTTTTCATACGTTTCTTTACGTTAATTTGTTAAAACAAGGGGGCTCTGCCCCCTACGAGTACGCTCGCCAACCCCCGTTCAAACACCGTAGACTCTAAAAGCACGCTAATTTGATCGGCTTTAAAAAGATTTCGGAAGATTTAATTATAATTTAAAAAACAGTGGCGATCTCCCTATAAACGTATTTCTATTCATTTATCTTTGATTGGGAAATTTTAAGGCCAAATCAGCTGCTATTAAAAGATGCAATGGCTGTTTTCGTCTTTGATTAAATAAAATCAGTTAAACATTTCAAAATAAGCTAATATAAAATGAATTAAGGAAACAGACTCTTTGTCTCCCGGTATTTTTTAACAAAGCGAAATGAAAGTTCTTTTAAATAAGACATTTTAAATGTATCATTTTTAATCTGACGTAATTTTCTCCACACTTTTCTTTCTCTTTTTAATATTCACGTGAAAATACTTTTGTTAGAAATGAAATATTATTTGCGCTGTCGTAACAAAAATAGTTGAAAAGATTATCTCAAATTATCAAATAAATGTCTCGCGCAATTTTGAAATTTAAACTGTTTTGCAATATTTTTTTTTTTTCATTTTACGTAATAAGTGTAATGTGACGTAATTTCTCCTATTTAAGACTTCTAACGCCTGTTAATGAATTTATTATTTTATAATATCCTTTCTCTTTTAAAATTCATGTGTAAATATAGTTTTTATGACGTAATTTTCAATAAGTTTCAAACTTTTTATGCGTATTTATTTAATTATAATTTTAAGGGTTTTTTTCTGTTTATAATAGTCACGTGTAAATAAATTTTTAATTTGAAGCAAACATTATTGTTTGCGCTGTTTATACAATTGGCAACAGTTTAAATTAATACTATTTTTTAAAAGATGTAAAAAATATCTCTCGAAATGCTGAAAATTTGAATTTAAAATAGAAATAAAACCTCCAAAAATGAGTCAAATTAAAAAAATAAATGCAATCTGCACACCGGGAAATTCTAACGCATAAAATGATCTAAAAAGGAATAAATTCCCATGTATAGTTTTTGCTCCTATAAAACTTTTTTAATGGAACGATTTTGTCCAACTTTAGCATTAAATATCTCTTAAAATAATTCTTCGATTTGAAAACTGTCTGCATCAGCGTGTTTATCAAACATTTCTTTATAATACCACCGATTTTCATATTTTTGTATGCAATATTTTTCTTAATAGTAACGAAGAAAGACCTCCGGTCACAAAAAATTCAAAACCGGAGGCGGCGGTGACAGCGTTAGTTACTTTTTTTTAGAATAGAGAGATACCTGTTCAACTTTAGGAAATTCTCTGCTATTTAACCGTTTACTGTGAAAAAAATTGTTGCATAGATACTGTGAGCGGTCCCTAAGACCATTTAATCGAAAAATGATTGAAAGGCTCGATTAAAGGGGCTCAGGACTTGAAAACTTTCAAAAAATCAATTTTTTTAGTATCTATTTTGATTATTCAATTAATTAGGAACACAGTGCAAAAAACCACATAAAAATATTTGCACTTTTAAAGGAGTTATAAGCATTTATGTAACAATCACTTTCAAAGCCGCATCCATTTAGTTGCAACTTTAAGTCGCAAAACTTTAAGTCTTTTTTCTCAAAACTTGATTTTTGACGACTAGCCATAAGATTAAAGAAAACCTATTTGATGGAACGGCTTAAATTATTTTTTTGCATGCATATAACATCATTATCTACAGAATGAATTAATATATTTTAAACAGTTTAACATTTTGAGTATTTTTAAGGGAAAAAAATGTATTTTTTCGAATTTTTTAAATTTTCAAATTTGAGAGTTTTTTTTAATAAGGTTTCCTTTGAGTGATAGTTATATCCTTAATTCATTCTATAGAGTAAAGTTTCTTGATCATTTAAAAACAAAAATTAGGTTCTGATTCAACGTTAAGATATCTTACGGATGGTGATATGACACCTAATTTTTTTTTCGAAAATTGTGTTATATAAATTTTGCTATACTTTTTATTTTATTGCATTGAAGTACTTCATTTTATAATTTTATAAGACTAGAAACATACCTTAAAAATATCAAAAAGTTTGAACTAGTTACATTGAATACTTCTGTTTTTATATGAACTTGAAGCGAGAGCTCTGTTTACATGCTTTTCGGTATCCCTCAAGCCCTGAGCCCCCTTAACACATAGAATACAGTTTCTGTACTAAAATTTACGTACAGGAAAATTATAATTAAAATTCGTCAATTCAGAATTCTCTAGCGATAATATTAGGGCTCCAAACCAAACAAAATTTCACTAATATCTATAGTTACACTGAAAATTACAAGTTAAAATTTAAACATTGAAAAAACCATTCGGATATGGCAATCCCAAAACTTTCTTCTATCTCATACATGTTAATACTTCCTGATAAATGCAACACAGTAACACTACCGGTTAGGTGATTTATACCAAAATCTAATCAGCAACAACTTACCTGAACTTCTAATTGAATTTGAAGTTTGATGAAAATCCGTGCATTAGCTTTTGAGATAGAACTATTGCGGAAATCGTGAAAAGCTCTGCATAGCAGTGGCCCCTGTTGGTCAGTTTACACCAAAAACTTATCAGGATCAATTTATATCAGGGACTAACTAAATCTAAAGTTTGATGAAAATTCATGCATTAATTCTTGAGATAGAGGTATAGCAGAAATTGTGAGAAATGCAGCAGAGTAGCGCCATCTCTTGGGCGATTTACACCAAAAACTAAACAGCACTAATTTATATTTGGGACTAACTGAATATGAAGTCTGAATCAGAAGTTTGATGAAAATTCGTACATTAGTTTCTGAGAAACAGTTATTGCGATAATCATGAATAATGCAGCATAACAGCGCCACCTATTGGGCGATTTACACCAAAAAGTAATCAGCACCAAGTTATATAAGGGAATAACTGAATATAAAGTTTTATTAAATTCCGTTCATTAGTTCTTGAGATAAAGTGCCCACAAAATTTGTGTCACACACAGATAGACAGACATACTCACAGACAGACATTTTGTAAAAACATGTTTTTCGTGATCTCTGACCCCTAAAGCGTATAAATCCGTCGAAAATCGGAATTAGAAAATTTTTACGAATCCAATACTTTCTTCTTGTAAAGATAGAAGTAAAAAAAAAAAAAAAAAAAAAAAAAAAAAAAAAAAAAAAAAAAAAAACAGCAGTCTGTGAGACAGCTGATAACAGTTAAGGGTTAATACCAGCAAAACATGTTCAAGACTTACGTCGGGATACCTTACTGGCATGCCTGATAATGAGTTTTTGTACTGATGAGTTAAATTTTTTAAAATTAATTTTGATCATAAAACTAATACCAGGTCGTTAAAAAGTATCATAGTATTTAGAAGAATACGGTTCGTATGAAGTTTTTAAAAGGATTTAAACTTACATATAAATTCCATCAACAAAACAAAAATTATTATTCGAAAGGAAATGCAATCGTTAACTTTTTGTTACAAGAAGTTTCTTTTCTTTTTTTTTTTTTTTTTAATTCCTTAAAACAAAAGAAATGCGGGGCTTTAACACGTTCACGCCGACGCGGTGGGTCACACTCGACTGTCTCAGAGTTGTCAAGTCTCCGGATTTTTGTACATCACTATTATTTTAGAGAAAATGTTGTTCCTTTAAATCGCCCAATTGTTCTAATTAAATAAAACAACATTTTCTGTATTAAAATACTGGTATCCAAAAAGCCGGAGATTTGACAGCTCTGAGACAGTCGAGTGTGACCCACCGCGCCGGCGTGAACGTGTTAATTTAGGGACGAAAACTTTGGTTGCAATTTTCTGAAGCACATAAATAATGAAAACCACCAGAATCAAATATCAAAACGGATTAATATGAAAATGATTATTAACATTTAGTTTTTAGGGAGTATTAGACTTTTTGGATCAGGAAAAGGAAATATTTAACTTTAGGCCCGTCATCAGTCAGGAAAAGGACCGCAAATTCCCCTATCCAATGTTAATTCTATTGTTTTCGAATGCATTCGCATTTTTCAAATTTCTCACCAGAAAATTAAAATTTACAATTCCTTCTATTCTGTATACTCTGCTTTATGGTTCTTTGCTTAATAATCTCTTTGTTTTTTGCTTGGAAATGTATTTCTAGAATATATGTTTGGTTTCAAGATAGAATCTTTATGGTGTTGTCAACATGTAAATAAGATTTTAACACTTACAATAAAATTAAATATATATATTTTAAATATTTTGTCACTTTAACAGGAAAAATATATCTTTTAAGAAAAATGTACACAAAAAAGAAGTCGAATATTAAAATTTTCTAATGAAAAATTTGAAAATTATAAATGCATTCTAAGCCGAAGAGACTATATAACATTGGAAATGGAAATTTCAGATTTCACTAATGATACTCCTTAACGTTATTATTTCCTATGGTTGCCAGTTTTATTTATTTATGAACCTTTCAATTTATATATTCGAGTCGACACTATATTTCTACTTTTAAATAACATTTCTATAAAGATGGCAACTAAATGACTCAATTTTTGCGGATAAAAGGAAAGAAAAAGGGAAATAAAACGGATTATTATATTTTTTATTGACGTCATTTTTTAAAATTAAAATTAAAAGAATATTTTCACTTTGAATAGATGGTTAAAAATATATGTATATTGATGTAATTATAATTTTCAAGAAAAGTCAAAAGAATAAAAAACAATTTTCATATTTTAAGCTTGAGAAAGGTATTCCACAAAAACAAAAATCGTCTCCCTTCGCCCAATGGACTCACCCACTTCCCCCTCAATCCCTTCCATCCACCCTTTTTTTCAATTTTGTTTTCGCCCCGCAATATTTAAAATAGTGTGCATTCTGGAGGTTTGCAGATTTCTTCTCACTTCATCCATTGATAATGACCAGGTTTGGTCGACAGCGCTCGGAACTCCGGCGAATTCTTTTATATTTAACATCTATAAATTGTTTTAATGTCTTAAAGCCTTTTAATTGTTTTTTACACCTATTTTAGTAATAAAATTATGAATCATTTGTTGTATTCATGTTTTTAAATAAAAATAAGTTCTGCAATAATGAAATCTGCATTTGAGCCTATATTTAATGTTTTCTCTGCATTACGTAGAGAGAAGATTGATTGCTGAATGAAAATAAATATGAAGCTTAAATAAGAAAAAATGCTGTGTCAATGGAATGTACAAATGGGCCAGATCTTTTATTTTTTTCCGCTACATTACATAAGAAACATCGGTTGCTATAAAAAATCATCATAAAAAATATATGAGAAAAATTTCTGCAGTAATGAAATTTGCGGATGAGGTAGATTTTTAATGTTTTACTATCTTTACACAGAGGATATGGACTGCTGAATGAAAATAATTATAAAATATGAATAAGGAAAAATATATGAATAAAATCTGCAGATTTCAGATCATATTTTGATATTTTTTCAGCATTAAGTATAGAAAACAGGTTTCTTAATTAAGATTATTATAAAACATATATAAGAAAATTGCTGTATCACTTGAGAGCAGCTGCAGTTGAGGTAAATTTTTCAAGTTTTCCCTGGTGTACCTAGTGAAAATGTTTTGCTTATGAAATTAATTGAAAAAAAAAATGTATAATATAAAGTAGCTGTATCAGTAAAATTTGCAGTTGAGGCAAATTTTTTAGTGTTTTTTCAATACTACATAGAGAAAAATGACTTTTGAATGAAATTAGTCACAGCAAGTATATACGAAAACTGCCGTATTGACAGATATGATTTATGCTTCTGATTACCTGAGATTAGTGATTACGTTAATTTAATTTTAAGTCTGTAGAGAACTTAAAATAAAAATAAAATCGGAATGTACCTGAATATCTGAGATTATTCATTCAGCAATATGTTATTTCTACGTAATACGCAAAATAACATTCTGTCTTGCCTGCAGATTTTTCTGTACATCTTTACGGGTGGAGGACAAAACTTACTTCTAAAAAATAGTGTTTATTAACCTTAATTATCAACAAGATACAAAAATCAAATCTGTCAATAAAGCAGTTTTCTTCATTTTTTTTCTTCTTTTTTCCTTTTTTTTCTTTTTTTTTTTTTTTATTTTGCAATCCGTTTCATTCAGCAACCAATTTTCTCTATATAATGCTAGAAAAATATTAATAAAGTGCCTCATTTGAAGATTTCATTATTAGAAATTCTGAAATTTTCTAATGTATTTTTTACAATTGATTTCATTTATCAACCCATCTTCTCTACGTAATGCAGGGAGAACATTAAAAATTTGTCTCATCTGCAAATTTCATCATTGCAGAAATTTCCTTATATATATTATAAATTATTATTAGTATAAATCTTATATATTATAAATTATTATTAATATAAATCTTATATATTATAAATAATTATTTTATAATTATTTTCATTAGCAACCCATAATCTCTAGGTAATGTTTCGAAACCTTAAAAATCTGCCTCATCTGCAGATTTTATAGATACAGCAATTTTCTTATATATGTTTTATAATTATTTTCATTCAGGAATCCATCTTCTCTACGTAACGCGGGACAAACACAAAAAATCTGCCTCATCTGCAGATTTCATTAATAAAGAAATTTTGATATATATTTTATAATAAGTTTGATTTGACGAGTCATCTTCTCTACGTGATTTTGCAAAAACATAAAAAATCTGATGAATCTGCAGATTTCATTATTGTAATCTGAAAAAAAAATATGTAAGAAATTTCTTATATATTTTTCATAATCAACCATTTTCTCTACTTAATGTTGTGAGAACACTAAAAATCTGTATCATCTGCAGATTCCATATATACATCAATTTTTATTGCATAAGTTATAAAAAAAAAATTCATGGTAATATTCATTCTATGTATTGCTTAGAAAACATTAAAAATGTGTCCCATCTGCAAATTTTGTTGATTGTCTGCATGGGGTATTTGGGAAAAATGTACCCTGTACTTTAATTACTATAAGCCGCTGCAAAAATAAATCTGTTCTAGGCCAGAAACTTTTCTTAATAAATAACGTCAAATAAGTACTAATTGGAAATAAGTTACATTTTATTAAATAAAATTTCTGGCAGGAAACAAAGTTATCTGAGCCGCGGCTTATACGCTGGAACTTACGGTATTCACTGTAAATGTGGGTTTCCTTATACATTCTCATAATCATTTTAAATCTCCCCTCCAATTTGTTTATATTAAAAGTCATAAACATTTAAATCCTCGAACTTTTTGGAATAAGCCTGGGTGAAACTAGGTGGTTTGTACAAATACGTGGTCATTGGTGGTCATTTTAGGTCATTTTATAATTAACCTAAAACTGCATATGCTCGTTGCAATGAGCCTGAAAAAAATCAAGTTGATAGAGATATAAATGGATAATTTCCAATTAGCTTAACTTTCCCCAGGCTCTTTGCAATAAGCCTGAAAAATATCAGGCTGATTGGAAAAGGGAAGATGATTCTCCAATTAGGCGGGCTCTTTGCAAACAGCCTAGGTTATTTGCAAAGTGTCTGATTTCTCAATTAGCCTACGACATATATTCTTTAAATTTAGTATTTAATAAAATTAAAATTATAAATATCTTCTAAATGTGCAATTAAACCAGATTTCTTTTCCTCTTATACAATCGAAAGATTTAACGTAAGTTAAATGTAACACATTGGGTAACTTTAACACGCAGCTAGTAAATATTAATCAGCCAGGTCAGTAGTTTTTTCCTCATCTTCTCTACGTGATGCTACAAAAACATTAAAAACCTGATTAATCTGCAGATTTCATTATTGTAATCTGCAAAAATATATAAGAAATAATATATAAGAAATTTTCTTATATATTTTTCAAAATTATTTTCATAATCAACCATTTTCTCTACTTAATGTTGTGAAAACACTAAAAATCTGCAACTAGATCGTTTTCATTCACTTTTCATTTTGACATAAACAAATGTCTTTTTCTTCTCAAAATATGTACTTCAATTTTTAGTCTTCATTTTGAGCATTCAGTATTTTAATTTAGAAAACTTTCGTCACTCGCAAAGCGATGTCTCCGGGCGCGCTTGCGCAAGAATAATAGCTTCGGCTGCATCCAATGAAATATTTCAATGCCACCGCTCCGCGGAGCTTCGGAAACTTTTAGCGATCTCCTCCAAACGGCTATTAGGAGGCGAGGAAGAATTGTGGGTGAAGAAGAAGAGAAATGAGCCGTTAGAGAAAATACGGCACTTTGTTTCCTCATTCCTCCAGTCGCGCGAAGACTCCGGCTTTTTTCCTCTTGTCTTCTTTTTCGATTCTTCAATTCTTGTTTGACGAAATATTTTGATGTTCGTGGCGGTCTTTCGGAGAAAAAGGTGATGTTTGCCGCCACCGGAATTCCATGGATGATCGTGATTTACGGAGCGGCATTTTACCACAATGGTAAGACAACATTTTTCTTAAAAAGTTCTTTCAGTAAGTTTAAAAAGCGTTCAAACTTTTCTTCACCATTATTATCATAAAAAAAAATATTATACAATGAAACCTCGTTAAACCGTTACCTCTTGGGATGCGACGATTGCGACGCTTTAAGCAGGGTGACAGTATAAGAGAGTTACTTTATTTAATGTAGGAGAAGCAGTTAAAAACATTCATGTTGTAAAGGCAATATTTAAATTTTCTTTCTTCCATTAATTTTTTTATGATATGTGATTGAATTTGGAACTTTTTTGAATGAGGTGTATATAGAAATATGAAATTAATTATTCAGTGGAGGTATTTTTTAAAACTTATCTGTATTTTTAATAAACGTAGATTGGTTCAACTTTCTTGAAAAACAGTTCACTAAAAATTATCACTAAGAAAACAATCATTTTTGTGTTATACTTCAAAATAATGAAAGTCTTTAATTTATAAGTAATCAAATCACGAAAGAATGAGTTAAAATAACTGTTATGTATTTACTCTGTGCAACAAGAATGAATTAAACATAATCTATGATTAATGACCTACAATTAAACAAAGTTGTTGAGGGAATGAGGGAGTGGTACTTTAATTTCTTCGTTTTAACCCGCATTTTCGAAATTTCGATAGTGCAGAACGCCTTATTCTGTTAACCCTTTAATGCAAGCTTTTTTATTTTGTTCGGAAAACATTATATTTGAGTCTATTTTTGTTAATTATCCACTAGAAAAATGGTGAAAAAAATTATTTACGTTTTCGTTGAACATAATGCCATGGGGCCATAATGTCAATCCTGAGTTACATAACAAAAATTGCTCAAAAAACGATAATTTTAAATTATATACTTATTTTAAAGTGTTTACACTACGCAATAACAACTATTCAACGATATAATAATTTTTATAATGCTTTCAATAGTTTGCAGAATTAATTATTACTACCTTATAAAAATAGAGAATAAACGCCAATCGAGCACGTTGCAAGCAGTATCAACAAAAGATGTTATAATAAATCAGAAAAAAACAGACTTCCCGACCTTTAATGTACGTTATCACACATAAGTAAAACACAATAGTTCGCCAAAAGACCAATGGAAAGCGCCAAATGGCAAAAAAAGATCCCGTAACTCCTGAATTACACGAATGAATGTAAGATGTATTTAGAGGTTTTCTGGTGAACGAAAAATCAAGTTCTCAGATTTATAATTCCTAATCATTATTTTTTGATAGATGGTCTTTTAAATTTAAACTACAACGCATTCATGAAAAATATATCTACAGTCGAGATTAATGTTTATTTTCTTATTTTTCTTCCTTTTATTTCTTTCTTTGTTTCTATCTCTTTTCCCACATCCCACATTTTACATAACAAAACTGTTTCCTACAACTATCAAGTTGTAATTTTAACAATGTATAGTAATTTTTTTTACTTAAAGCCTCTCCATCAATTTAAATGTTTAGACATTTTTACTTTAACGACAATTTATTATCCCCATAAAAAAGTAACAAATACTTCTTCAAAAACTAATAATTTTTGCCGATATCTTTCATACGATTTTCTGTTATTAACCATTCACCCCTATTCATCAGCAAGAAAATCATATATAAAATTTCAGACTACAAATATTAATATGCTACTGGAAAAGCATGATTTGAATTTGTAACGCGTACATAATTTTTAAGAAAAAATAAATAAAACGAATTTCAATGATTGTTTCTCACCTTCGTGTTTTTTTTTTTAACACTTTATTGCTATTCCCATTGGCGCCCTGCACGTGTCGGGTGTAACCCGACCTGAACCCGTAAATTCTATTTGTTGTTAACCCGAAATCGAAAATAAAAAATTCGTTGATCTGTCACCCGATCTGAAACTGACGCACCTCAACTTGACATCGACCCGAAAAGAAAGAAAAATAATCTATTTTTTAATGCAATTATAGAAAAGTACCCCATAATTATATATCTGATTTCAACTTTATCTATTATTTAAAAAAAAAAAAATAAATAAAATAAAATAATAATAATAATAATAATAATAGATAAAGGTATACATATAAACTCATTTGTGTGCAAATGTATAATTTCACATCTGAAACAATATTGTGGGCTATCTTTGGAAAAATGACGTATCGAACCTGACCCTAACCGAAACCAATCCGAAATCAAGCCAATTAAAACCAACTCGACCTACGACAAAAACAGTAAAATAACATTAAAAAAAATACCTACTCGATGTTTGGGTCGCGTTCGACTATAGTTGGGTTACCGACCCTATTCAGGACTCTAATCACCATTTCTTTTCATTTGAATTCCCCTTTGTAAAAATATCGCCTATTTTGACGTGCAGTAGATTATATTAACATTCTTGACGTGTCCCTGTAGAAAAAAAAAAAAAAAAAAAAAAAAAAAAAATAAGCTATACAGTATTTTAAAAACGTTAAGTAGAACTGGATACCCAAACATCATAATTGAGATCTCGTGACGATTGTGCGCACTTTTTTACGAAAGTTAGATTTTATAAAGCAAAAAAAAAAAAAAAAAAAAAAAGAAAGAAAGAAAGAAAACAGACAGACAGTCAAATATACTATATTTCTGTCCCAGTGATGTTGTAACGGGACCATCTGCAGTCTGAGACCTTTCCAAAAACAACAACAAAATGAAAATCAGAGTATCCATCGAAGAATTATGAGTGGACATAAATAGGAACAAGTGGGTAAGTATGATCACAGATCGCACAAAGGGTTTCGTTTAATATTACTTTCAAAACGTCCAGTATATTTATTGCCATTAGCCTTCTAAATTATGGTAAACTCTCCCTAAACTATCTTAAAGTTTCAAACAGATTCGCCTTGTTATATTTCCTAATTTTGTTCGTGCGATTTTTAAGGAATTTAGAAGTTTTTATGGTACGATCGAGATAATTTTTAGCATTTCTGAAAGCTGATATTTTCCCCCGTCTTTACTAGCTTCGAATTTCTGGGATACGTAGAAAAAAAGTAATCGCGCCTTAACCCCTTGGGGACGAGCGACACGTATACGTGCCGGAAATAGGCCTAAGGATCCTCGTTTATCCTCACCAGTAAAATTTTACTGTAAAATTTGCCTTATTTAATCCGAGCATTTTCCCGATTTGAATAGGCACAAACTTCTGTTTTTTAAAACCGGTAGCAAAGTAATAAACATTTCGTAAAAGGCTCCCGTCGCGAAGGGGTTAAAGAAATCGCCAGTCCTTATCTGCTGTTAAATGACATCTGTTTTTAATTCGCGGAAGAGATCGTTTTTGTAATTTGATAAAAAATCCATACTTTTGTTCAATTATGAATGCTTCTCCGATCTTATAATTTAGTTTTTTTAATTGTAACATCCGTTAATTACGACTTTTTCAAAATTTTATGACTTGTCGTTTGATGTGAGGTGTTCAGCTATAAGTTTGCAAAATTTCATGTCTCCACTTAATTAGGGGCTCAGTTGAAAAAAAAAAAAATGCTTAAAATACACAAGTTAGAGTCCAGAGGATAAATATTAGACTTTTTCAAAATTTTATGATTTGTCATTTAATGTGAGGTGTTCAGCTATAAATATGCAAAATTTCAAGTCTCTAACATATATAGTTTCTCAGAACGGGCTCTGTGACGGACGGACAGACAGACAGAGGAGTGAGACGAATAGGGTTTCGTCAGATGAACGAAACCTTAAAAAAAAAGGAATTATACAACCCCCTTCGGTTTGGAAGTCGATTAAAAAGTCAAATGAGCTCTAACTTTTTTCAGAACTGGTGGAATGCTACCAAAATTTAATTAAATGTATCTGAGTGGTTTCATCTGAAAACGAAAATTGTAATTCAAGCAAGTTTGTTTAAAATTAAATTCATTTAGGGCGGTTCTCAAAAAAATATTTTTCCCCGCTCAACAATGCGAAACTGACCCAATTTTAAACATAAAAGCATGATACTTGCAGGAATGATTATTGAAGTGATTTGTAATCGAGTCATTTCTTCCATTTTCCGATAAAATGAATTACATCTTGAGTTATAAGCTATTGTTTTCACTGGACGACAGTTTTTTAATTTCCTGCGTTGTCGCACCCGGAAAGGCTAAATTTAACTCCATTTTCTGAAAAATCTTCTTACTTTATCTAAAAACGGAAAAACAGTTCGATTACATAGTTTCTTAATTATATAATTCTCTTCCTCATAGTTTCTGATGCGTTTGCGAACAAAAATGAATTAAAAAATCTATTTGAAAGTAGCCAGTTTGAATTTAAGAACAGTTTTAAGTAGTATGTATTTCATTTAAGCGAGACTCTCCATAGTTCTCATGCTGAAATGAATATTGGAGCCATGGTTTCCATTAATCGGACGCATTTACGGATGTACGGTTCCAATGCGTGTACGGATCAAATCTTTTCTTATAATTTTTTCCCCAAAGAAATTAAAAGAAATGCGTAAAGAATTGAATGCCTTGATTTATTACTTTGCGTCTTTTAATTTTCTTAAACTTACCTTCAAAATATAGCTACAAAATTACCTTCAAAAGTAGCTACATCGATCTAATAGGAGAAAAAAATGTGAAACTGATCTCTAGAAATATGAACACTTTAAAAAAGTTTCGATAATGAAATGAAATACATTTACATATATATTTTAGTTTTATATACAAAATGTTCTTTTTTTCTTTTTAAGACGTAGCTTTAATATCTCTTTACCTCTTCAATGCTTGAGTACCGCAGAAAGTTTGAAGATTGTCTGAAATTACATTTAATAAAAAATATTTTATTGCGCCTATTTGCTTCAAATATAATATTGGGCGGTTAATATTCCCTTTATCATATTTTTATATTCTTATATATTATTCTTTATAGGAAAATCTTCCAAATGTAAAATATAAAATTAATTGAACTGGTGTAGTTGTTGATACGAGCAAATCACACATTAAAACGAGGTATCGTGAAAATTCTTTCTTTCTTTTATTGAAGCCATATTATCAAAAGTTATTATCAATAAATTAAAATCCTATGGAAGTCATAAATTAGTATGATCAGAGAATCCACAGTTTTCTTATTTTGCGATATACCGTAATATTCAAGCGTATAACACGTACTTTTGGCGCAAGACAGTCGAATTTTACAGATGCGGGTTACACGTTGGTTTTTAAAATTGAAAGATTAAAAAATAAATAAAAAAATAAATAAATGATCATAAAGGTTTATGCTTATCACACTAAAAAAACGTGCTATTTATTTACAAAAAACTGATATATTATGAGATTAATAATGTTTGCTATGAGATTACACGAAAAATACTAACTAGTATGGGTTTTCTTTTAAGTTCTTTATTATTACTTTTTGATACAACTCTCAATAAGATTTTCCTGCAAAGTAAGGTAGTGATTTATACGGCGTAAATGCTGAAAATTAAAAAATGAATCTGAAAGTTTAGTGTGCGTTTTACAATGGAGCGCTTTAATGCTAGCATATACGGTATATAATATTTAATAAAAAAAATTCTAATTTCTTTTTACATCAAAGAAAATTTTGTATCCATTAACCTTTTCACCGCCGTGAACTGATATGTCCGTTCACTAGGCAGTAGGTTTCACTGTAATAGAAGCATTTTTTAAATTAATATAATTTTACAGATTTAATCCAGTTTTGAAAGATTAAATTATGATTAATACTCGTAAAGATTATAAATTAAATTTTTTATATAAGCTTGAAAAAATTATCTTTTTTTAGCAATTAAAAAAAATTACAGAGAAAATAACATTACAATTTTGCCCTTTTGCTTGGCGGTCAGGGGTTTAAAAGTAACATTTTATGAAACGTATTTCAAAAATAATGTTTTAAAGAATATAGTCTGTCTAACACAACTTTCTCTTTATAAAGCAGTATGATGAAGTAATTTCTAAAGTAATGTTGTTGTTTTTTTAATATTCTCACGGTTTATACAAATTTTTTAATTGCTAAAAGGCGCAAATTAAAACTTTAAAAACGGTAAAAATAGGTTTATTTGACTGTTTACATGTTTCGACTCTATCCGAGTCATTTTCAAAACAAATAAATAAAAATATTCTAAAATTGCACGTTAAAAGAAACGCCGTCATTCAATTTTTCACGTACTCTTTCATTTTATGCACGTTATTTTTTTTTTTTTTTTTTTTTTTTTTTTTTTTACTTGGAAAATTTATTTTATACAAGTAAAATAAAAAAAAAAAAACTAGAGAACAGGAATTCTGCTTTTTCAGAATTTAGTGTCGCCCCCGATGAAAAAAAAAAATTAAATAGTTTTTTTCAATCGAACTTATACCTTTGGAAGGGATAATTTTCTTTTGATGGGCTGATGGCTTCTATTATTATGAAACAGCCATTATAAATGAAGTGTTAGGTGAAGATGAAAGAGCAGTCGTAAAATGTTAGGACTCTGATTTTCTGGTCAGCATGGGAAAAAAAAATGGCCATATTTTTTTTTTCTTCAAAAAAAAAAATAAATAAATAAATAAATAAAATATATATATATATATATATATATATATATATGGCTTCTCCCTCCCCCCCCCCTCCCCCCGTTCTTACAAGAAAATCAGAGTTCTAACTTTTTACGACTGCTCTTTCATCTTCACCTAACACTTCATTTATAATGGCTGTTTCATAATAATAGAAGCCATCAGTCCATCAGAAGAAAATAACTTGGTTAAAGCGTCAACTCGGTTAAGCGGGACTCTCTTGTAGTTCGGTATTATAAAACACGCGATTTTATTTTATATAAAATGACGTCATCCGCATCCACAGAAGAATCTCATTTGCGATCCAGTATTAAACAACATTTACAGTAACGTACGTATAGGACGTCACTATCGCTGAATAACACACAGATTAAAAAAAAAAGAGATTTCTTCATTCAAGAAACTCGACACAAAGAAATCGGCTATCTCGTGATTTACATGCCTTCATTTGTGTGTAATATCAATATAGATACTTAAATTTAGTTTATAATAGTTCCATGTTTTATCACAAATCATTCATTTATATTTTTTCAAAATAGCGCGTATTTTAAGTACATTTTTTTCAGTTTTTATGGGAAAATGGCAACAAAAAGATATAATTGCGGCTTTTTCTTTTACTTTCTAAAGAAATGGAGTACTTGAGTTGCCAAAATTAAACAAATGACGCTAAAAACGACAAAAAAATTAATATCTCAAAATTAAGAGGAGATACAGTTTTCAAACAAATTGCATTAAAAAGTACGTTTTTTTTTTCCATACGACTGTATAAAAATCGAAAATGTGCGATGCTTAAAAGTTTAAAAAATCGCAATATTGTATTTAACAGTACAATGATACATCTGCTTTATTTTGCGGCTGGCTTATACAACATAACGTTATTTTTTGGAGACGACACTTTATTAGCTGGGAGAAAGAAATAGCATACCGGGGGGTAATAACGCGCATAATATGAAAGAGTACGTGGAATATTGAATGAGGGCGTTTCATAGACCGTACAATTTTAGAATATTTTTATTTATTTGTTTTGAAAATAACTCGAATAGAGTCGAAACATGTAAATAGTCGAATAAATCTATTTTTACTGCCTTTAAAGTTTCTGTTACACCTTTTAGCAATTAAAATTAGTATATTATTACAACGTGTTAATTTGTTATATATTTACACGATAAATCGTGTTCATTATTTTGCTGTATAACGAACACAAGTTGTCTCTTTTTGTATCATACACTTAACAAAATTATTTAATAAAAGATTGTTGTTACATATCTATTGGAATGTTTTAAATGTTTAAGTCTAATTTTAAAAAAAATCTTCGTTGTAAAGCAATACAAAACAAACTAGTTCAAAATAAACAATACAGAATGAGTTTTTATCTTCTTTTTAGATGTTTATTTTCCAAATAATTATAAATACTATTCAGTGCAATAACATTTTCTTTCTTGCGTTTATAATTTTAGATTTACCACTTAAACTTTTATAAGTCAACTGCATTAATAAATTAACGGATTTTTGATGATGCTGCAAACATTGATTTATTGATAAAAAGTCAT
The DNA here is from genome assembly GCA_963932465.1 of Maratus speciosus. Taxonomy (NCBI): domain Eukaryota; kingdom Metazoa; phylum Arthropoda; class Arachnida; order Araneae; family Salticidae; genus Maratus; species Maratus speciosus. The sequence continues at coordinate 103,145,186 of OZ010792.1, forward strand.
CTGGAAATTAATCAGTTTTGTAACGATTTAAAAGCTTATTTTAATAAAGTAGTTTGCCAAGCAACAAGCGGTTAATTACATTTTATTGAATAAAATCGATTATTAAAACCTAAATAAATCAAGACTGTAAAAGTTTCTTTTTGAATTTTTTTCATAAAAATAAAAATAAAATAGCCTTTAGTCTATTTTTTTAAATCCAAAATTTGATGCTTTCATAATGTAACTTTCTGAGTATTTTTTTTTTTTTTAATAGGGTGGTTTTTTTAAAAATTTACAAAATTCGATCAAAAAATAATAGGAATTTTGCTTGATAAATCCTTTTCTCTATACAACAAGGAACATACGTAGTAACAGGAAAAGATGTTATGCTACTACAAAACAAATAAGTGTTTTCAATCAGAATTCACATGATTCACATGATTTTATTTTATTTTTTATTTCCCCCGAAAAGAATTTTTAATTAATTTGGTTAAGATCAAATATATGAGAATGTGAATTTCAAAACTCGTCTTTTCCAGAAATCAAATTTTGGAAAATCGCGAAAAACCTGTGACTGCGTCCACTGGTTTTCACTGTAAGCCTGGATTTTACAATGCCAGAAATACATGACAAAACTAGTTTTTTTGCAGATTCTGGTGTTTTTTTATACAGGTTCACCGTTTGAATAGATTGATAGAGAAAGCTCTTTTTTTTAACACTTTCCAACAAAGTTGAAAAGTGTTTATGCATTCGGTTTGTCTGTCCGTCTGTCCGTATGGCCGTCTGCCATCTGTCCATCTGTCCGTATGGCCGTCTGGCCATCTGTCCACGCTCTAACTCCCGTAAATATACTCGGATTTTCATGCAATTGATAATCCATATTTAGGGTCACCTAACCATGTTTGGTATTGCATATGAAGTATGTGGGATTAATATTTCATTTACATGTCTACCCAAAAGAATTCCATTAAATTATGGTACATGGTGAAAAATTGTTTGCAGAGTACTTTAATGACATTACGCTGTTTCATATGTATTTAAACTGATATAAATCACTAAATTTCACTACGATCCCATTAGAACATGGCATTCATAGCATTTTGTATTCATTTACAGGGACACACAAAAGAAATCGGTTACAGTACTGTCTTTGAGTAATAATTGCTGGAGTGTGCAGTTTCAAATTCGGTATGGGCTTTTAAATTTAGATAATCTTTTGCATGTTACTCGTTATATATCAATTCTGTACCTCATATACAGGGCTGCACAAAAGTATTCAGGTACCATTCTCGTTATTAGAGGAACTTGCTGAAGGGGAATTTTCAATTGAAGTAATGTATTTCTTAAGTGAACAAAATTTTGGCATGCCTGTAGTTAATAGATACAAATCTATAAATAATATGCAGAGCTTCTGAAACAATTCAGATAATTTTCCGATTGTAGATGATAACAGCTGAAATTGGGTTTTGAAATGTGTTATGAGTTTCCATATGGCTGAATTAGACTTAATATTATAATTTTTTAAACGGTGCAGTTTTGTTACACTATTCTGAATGTGTTGGAAAGTGTTTCATAATCTATGCTGAACGCATGATTTTTTCTTTCTTGTTTTATTATTATTTTGGATAAGGCGAGTTTTGAAACTCACGTCCTCCTATGTATATCAATGAACTGCCATGATTGATAACATATTACTTCCTCACCAATGAGAACAAAAGTTATTAATTCTAGATTTTATATGAAACTGCTTCAGTTCATTTGGAAATTATATATAAAGTCAATAAATTATATATAAAATCAATAAATTATTAGTAGAATTATGATTATTTAGTAATTATAATACATTTCCGGGGATAAAAACTTCAAACTTTGAAAATCAAAATGTAATAAATTATATATAAAATTAATAAATTCTTAGTGTAATTATAGTAATTTAGTATAATTATGATAAATTTCCAGGAATAAAATTTTCATTCTTTAAATCTCAAAACTTAATAAATTATATGTAAAATTAATAATTTACATGTAAAATTAATAAATTATTAATATATTTATGGTCATTTAGCATAATTTTAATAAATTTCCGAGAATAAAAATTTCAGACTTGAAAACTCAAATTTATATATGAGGCGCATCCTCACATAATTTTGACTTTTAAATCCCTGAATAATAATTTTTATTTTAGTACATATTAATTTTTTTTTCTTATATTGGACAATATGCCATTGCATGATTGTATAACAATATTAACGAGATAAATAAGTTTTGGAAGATGTTGGGTGTCAAAATTTAACATGAAATTTTTTAGCGTCCCATGTCCCAGATGCTGATTTTTAAGTTTGGAGCTGTCTGCATAAAATTGCTTCAATAAAAGTAACTAGATGTAATTTTTCCCCAAAACTAGGACAATTGCTTTATATAAATATGTAGCAAAAAATTAACCTGCACACATTTTTAAGATTGTTATTATTTTTTTTACTCCGTCCCTAGATTTTAGATTCCTTACCGTCCTCTTGCTAAAATGATACAGAAAATCATAACAGATGCAGCCACAAAATATTTTTAAACTTTTTTCTCATGCAGAGGTAAGCTAGAGAAAAAATGGCTGTAATTCTTTAACAGGAAATTTACTGCAGAATTTAAACCAGCATTTAAATATCAATTTCAAGCATCGTGGCTTTATTGGTAGTCTTACCGACCCCAAGGCTTATTCCTGCACTTTTAGAGTTAAATGTTTTTTTTTAGGGTTCCGTACTTAAGAAGTGAAAAGGAACCATTATAAGATCACTCCTGTGTCTGTCTGTCTGTCTGCCTGTCACAGTCCTTTTACTCGTAAACTATGGAAAGTGGAAAGTTCAAATTGGGGGAAGTAATAAAGACTATTGACCAAGATATTTTTCAGATTATTAAACATTCATAAATATATTTAGTAAAAATGTACAGGGGCTAATTAAGCTACTCAAAAAAAAAACTTTTTTTTTTGTATAGCGTGTGGGGTATCGTATGAAAGCTTTCGTAACGCTGAACTCAAAAATACATTTCTTTTAATTTTAGGTAATATATTTTCAAAAATATCGTCGAAAATGTAGCGCAAAAATATGTTCCCCCTTCCATCTAATTCCGAATCTACTGAAATTAAAATTATGAAAAAATTAGAGGTAGTAGACGTTACTCTGAACCTTGCAGGAAAATTATAGCGATTACTCTAAGTCGCATAGTTTTTGGGAAAATCGCATTTTTTCGTTACACACAAATTTCAATTTACGGGCATTCAGCAAAAGTGTTGAGCAACGCTGGAGGTACCTACCGTAACAGAAGTATAAAAGCATTGTTGATAATGATTTTCGAAAAAAAATCGTCAGTAATTAGCCGAGATATTAATCCTTAAAGATACGGACGGTTTGGACATACATAATGACAGGGGCGGCGTACTCTATGTACCATCGGCTTTTAAAGCGTAGATAACAAATTTTATGGATATATATGTGTAATGCAATGTCCAGTAGTAGTAGTAGTACAAAAGCAATAAACGTCAAATTGTTAAAAACAGACTAATTCAATTAGAATGAATCACATAAATACTATGGGATTCGCGACTAGTTTGCATTGAGTGTATCTAACAAACGCCTCGAGTGACTTTAAAAGTTAATTAAAAACCTATCTGGAAAAACGCGGCACGGACCAAGGTGGCGTTGCAACTTTGCGACCTCCTTTTGAGGCGCGTTTAGCACAAGTTTACTTAGTTTTGTTTTAGCTACATTGTAGAAAGAAAGGTTATTACTACGCTGAATTTAGTTTTATGAAATGCCAAATGAAGTTTAAATATGCACAGCTTTTATTGTCAGTACCGGATTGAGTTCAACATAAACAGATTAAGATAATATTAAAAAATGTGCTATACGGAATAGCTATATTTGATATTTAGGTTCCATATGTGTTTCATGGTATATCCATTTTTCCAACATTATCATTTATTCCAACTTTCATGGTATATCCATTTACTCTTTTCTAATATATACAGTTATACTCAACCCTACGTTGTATAGTTTTTTTTATAAAGTCTTAGTATTCTTTTAGCAACGGTTTTTTTTAAATAATACAATTAAAAATTGATATGTTTGTTCTACGGAACCCTCTGTATGCGAGTAACACTCGCACTTGACCGTTTATTTTAATATATATTTAATCCAATATAAATAACAGTTGCTAAAAATCAATGCACATTGTGGCTATCACTTAGTCTTAACATGATTTTCCTAAAAATGGGTGCTAGTTTTCCTTTTCATCCTTGTTCTATCTCACAATTAAATGGATGACAAGAGTCTCACTGAGATAGTACAGTATAAGAACATTTTCTATTTATAGCTACAAGAACATAAAAGTTTGAAAGTTAAAAATGCTGTTTTTTTTTAAAGTTGAATTTCACATGCTTCTTATTCATGAAAGTTAAAATTATCGGAGAATGGCTCACACGTATTTAGTTATAAATCATAGTTTTTAAAACTTTTAAGTATTGGGACCTTCTAAGCATTCATAGAAAAAGTAAATGGAATGTTTTATTATACTGCTTTAATGAAATATTAGTAACGGATTCTTTCAAAATAATGATCCTATATATTTTTTATTTCTTACCTGTGTGGAACGCATTTTCTTCAATAGTAAAATTAAAAGCAAAATTAGTTGAAAATAATTTACTTCTGTGTGTTTCAAATGCAAAGCCACTTGTAATAAAGCTTCCAGGCGATAAATAAATGCAGCCATGTATTAATACATGTTTACGTTTACTTATCAGACTACATTGCCATCAATACCATTTATGTAATATTTGATTATTATTATTTAATAACAGATATTTCTTGTACATAAAAATTTTACTTTTTTGGATTAACTGCAGCCTCTCGTTTATCTGTTCGCGACAAGCAGTTGGAGAAACAATGTTCTAAATATTTAATTGTAATTACCCGCTACAACCCTGTGTTTGCAACCATGAAATTCTTAGTAAAATATTTTAAATAACAAAATTTATTTTTTTTTAGAACTCTGGTAGGAATAGGTAATAATGTAATAGGCATGTCTGTAACACGTGTGTTAGAAGTAAATAATAATAAAGTAAAATAATTCAGCATAAAATAATACAAACTGCAAAATTTCAGCCTTTAAGACAATGTTATACCACAATTTTGCACTAAAATAATACAGTGTTATTATTTCTTAATTAAATGTTGTATGCGTACTATGCAAATTCATTATGAGTACAAATTTAGAAGAAAATAAAAATTTAGAGAGATAAAAAGTCAAGGGGATGGTACGGAAAATTAAACTCGCAAGTTTAACTTTGTTCTTCAGTTAAATAAAATATTATTAAAAATAGTCGTTGCTGACCATTTTTTTAAATTTGAATCATTAAGGCATCCTTCTATAAGTTTGAAATTTTATTTTATTAAGTTTATTTGCACCAGATTTTTATTCTTGAAAGTTAAAATTATGTGAGAATGGCTCATATCATTTACGAATATGCATGATACGGAATAATTCGGTATAACATTTATGTATTATGTAACTCTTCAAACTTACATTCTTTTCTTGTATTTATGTATACTTCTCGTTTTAATGCTGTTTCTGTGAAAATAAATTCCGACACTCCGATGCATTCTCACGAGTACGATAAAATATCTCCGCGGGAATTTTCCCCGCAAGTTTCCGGCATTTATCTGAGATTAAGTGGGAAATGAAGATAAAAGATGGAGTCTAAACAAATTCAAAAAGAAAGATGCAGTTTTTATGAAATAGCCTTATAAAGGTAATAATTGTTTTAAAAGCTCAAAAATAAATAGCATTTAATTTACTTACAATAAATGTCTAAATATTGGCAAATTGTAATATTTGCCCGAGCGAAATTGCATAAAGTTTCGAAAGATGCTCGTAAGGATATTCATTTGGGAAATACTACATTTTTCAACACTTATTGGTGATTATTGATATTGAGTTTACAAACCGAGGTTTTTTTTTAATATTAATAAAATCTACACTTATTAGTACAAGTCAATTTTGTTTGCTGCGGAGAACACACATACACACACATATATATTATATAGATATTTGTGTGTGTGTATGTAAATATACATATACTGTATGTATAATAAAACTTTTTTTAATTATTAACTATAAAACACATAAAAAACCGACCGTGTATAAATGAAACAATTATTATACTGTAAAAATTGTGTAGTATATCCGATATTCTGAAACTCATAAAGGGAAAGAATAAATTATTACTATAAATATAAAGTGGAAATGATAATTAGAAACGAATATTGATAAAAATATAAACAAATGAAATTTATTAATCAAAATTTTCATTCAGCATTATCAAATCCTAATTATCAATGCCTAAATCCAATTATGATCTGATAATGCTACATAAAAATTCTAAATAAAATGTATGATTTAAAAAAAAAAAAAAACAGGATTAGGGGGGGGGGGTCTGCCCCCTACGAGCTACGCTCGCCAACCCCATTGAAACACCGCAAACTCTAAAAACACGCTACTGTGATCGGCTTTAAAAAGATTGCTGAAGATAGAACTATAATTTAAAAAAAAAAACCCAGCGGTGATCTCCCTGTAGACGTGTTTCCATTCATTTCCCTTTGATTGGGGTATTTTAAGGCCGGATCAGCTGCAATTAAACATCTACTGGCTGTTTTTGTGTTTGATTAAATAAGATCAGTTAAACATTAAAAAACAAATATAAAATGAAATATGCAGAGTCGTTGCCTCCTGGTATTATTTTAGCAACGCTATAAGAAAATTGTTTTAAATAAGACATTCTAAATGTATCGGTTTAAAATCTGATGTAATTTCCACCAAAGTTTTCTTTCTCTTTTTAATATTCACGTGAAAATACTTTTGTTGTTAGAAAGAAAATATTATTTGCGCTGTCTTAGAATTGACAACAATAGTTAAAAAGATCATCTCAAAATAAATGTCTATTGTTAATATATTTTTTAATTTAAACTGTTTTGCAATATTATTATTTAGTCATTTTAAATATGATGCAATTTCTCCTATTTACTGTTTTTAACGCTTGTTAATGAATTTATTTAAAGTTTTCATTCTATTTTTAATATTCACGTGAAAATACTTTTGTTGCCAGAAAGGAAATTTTTTTATTTGCGATGCCTTAGAATTGGCAACAATAGTTTAAAAGATCATCTAGAAATGTGAAATAAATGTCTCGTGTAAATATAGTTTTACATTTAAACTGTTTAGAAAAATTTATTATTTGTCTATTTTAAATATGAAATAACTTCCTCCATTTACGGCTTTTAACGCATATTAATGAATTTATTATTTTAAAATTTTCTTTCTCTTTTAATATTCACGTGTAAATATAGATTGTATGACATAATTTTAAATATTTTCCTGCTTTTAATACGTAATCATTTAATTCTAATTTGGAAGTTTTTTTCTCCTGTTCATAATAGTCACATGCAAATAAATTTTTAATTTGAAGGAAATGTTATTCTTTGTGTTGTTTTTACAATTGGCAACAACTTAAATACAATAACCTTTTCTAAAATATGTAAAAAAATGTATCTCGAAAAGCTGAAATTTGAATTTAAAATAGGAACAAACCCTCAAAAAATTAGTCAAATAAAAAAATAAATGCAGTCTGCACACCGGGAGCTTCTAATATATATTAGAAAAAAGTATTAAATTCCTATGTATAGTTTTATCTCCTATAAAACTTTTTAATGGAAGAATTTTGACAAACTTTAACATTAAATATATCTTAAAATATTTCTTTGATTTAAAAACTGTCTGTTTCAGTGTGTTTATCAAACATTTGTCTATAATACTACCAATTTTCCTATTTTTGCGTGTATTTTTGCGTTTTCTTAATATTAGCGAAGAAGGACCCTAGGTCAAAAAAAAAAAAAAATCATTTACTGCGGCGGTGACAGCGTTAGTTACTTTTTTTTTTAGAATAGATAGAATATATTATTAATTGTTAAATAGAATGAACTATTAGTAAACATCAACATTTACTGAAATGGTTTTACGAAAGCCTGAAATAAAAGTATTTTCTGTCTTTTATTACACTGTTTTGATACATGCTAGACGTTATCCATTTTTTGTGCCTTTAAAATAAAAAATAGAAGAAATTACATGTGTCATACATATTTAAATATATTTAGTAATTTTTCTCTATTCTAAAAAAAAAAAAAAAAAAAAAAAAAAAAGTAATTAACGCTGTCCTTGTCGCAAATGATTTTTTTGTGACCGGGCGTCTTTCTAGGCAAATACTATTAAGAAAACTATTTCATATAAAAATATGAAAATAAATATGAAAATTGGTAGTTTTATAGAGATATGGTAGATAACCATGCCGAACCAAACATTTTTGAAATCAAAGAACTATTTTAACCCTTTAACTGTCTCATTTTTTTTTACGCCATAAACTAAAAACAGATAGGAAACACCACTTTTTACGTACTGAAGTATTTGCCTTAAATAATCAAAAAATATCTGTCAATTAATAAACTAAAGATTACAGGTAAAAATTAGTGGTATCGAAAAGCTTTTAGCAACGAAATAAGCAAACTCTACTTGTTCGAACTCAGTTCGGGCAAAATAGTTAAGTGCTTAAAAGCCATTTAATGTTGAAGTCAATCAAAATAGTTCCGTTAAAAAAGTTTTATATATAGGAGCAAATCTATGCATAGCAGTTTAAACCCATTAAAGACTGGCGTTGCGTTTTCTTAACATTATGTTTGTGATTTTTTTTCCATTTTATTGTGAATATATTTTTCAACAAATTTATTATCACATATTGTTTATATGACTTTTATTTTTAAGGGAAAAAATGTTAATTGATTCGAGTTGTAAAAAGTTAGAAGTTTGAATGAAATAGTACGGAATGTTTTCAAAATTTTCATTGATAAATTTAGGATTATGTTCATAGATGCACTATAAAGAATGAAATAAAATTCGGCAATCCAAAATACAGATACTGTAGCAGTCAAACTATAACTATGTCTAGTAAGTGTAATGTACACCGCTACACAGTAAAGGCTTCAACGATTTTCATATGGGAAAAATAAAGTTGATTGATACTGACATTGCGTTTACGCAACATATTATATCTCACATAAAAATAAAAATAAAATTGTAATATCTCTTTTTTTCTCTTAATTAGTCATTAATATGTATAAAATAGAATGTTATTTAATTTGTGTCAAGTATAAGAAAGCGCGGTCCTTAATGGGTTAGCCATCTTTTCCAAAGACATGCTTGAGAAATGTGCAGTATGCAGTGTGCAATTATTTTTTTTCTTTTGACTAATTTTCTGAGGGTTTTCTTTAATTTTTTTATTCAAAATTTCATCGTTTCAATATAGACTTATTTGATTTTTTGAAAAGATCATTTTTTATATCGCTGTCAAATTGTAAAACAGCCCAAATAGTAATATTTCCCTTCAGTAAAAAACCCCCCATCTAAAAGCAGAAAGAAAACTTCAAAATACTAATTAAATGGTCTACTGTTAAAACAGAAAATGGAGGAATATTGCGTCATATCTAAAATGCTCAAATAATAATATTGGACAAACAGTTTCAATTTAGAAATACATTTAAAGCAATCTTCTTATAGTGTTATTATGAAATTACGGGACGCAGCAATATTGTTTAGTTAGCCATTTTATACAAGCTTATTTTCAAATGTACTTATTTAATCAATCGCGAAAACAGTCATTAGAAGTCTCGACAGCCTTTGATTCGGCCTTAAAATCTCTTAGTCAAAGGGAAATGAAAGGAAACCCGATTACAGGAGATCGCTACTGGTCGTTTAATTATAATTCATTCTTCCGTATTTTTGTTAAAGCAGATCAAATTAGTGTGTTTTTAGAGTGTGCGGTATCTGAACAGGGGTTGGTGAGCGTAGCTCAAAGGGGGCAAACCCCCCTAGTTCCATAAAGAGAAAAGTTTCTCTTTACTTTAAAAAAAGGGAACAAACACTTGTCACCGCCTTAAATGAATTTTCTGTGACCGGAGGACTTTCTAGGCTAATATTATGGAAACTATTGCATATAAAAATCTGAAAATTGGTAGTATTATGGAGAAATGTTCGATAAACATGTTGAAGCAGACAGTTTTTAAATAGAAGAAATATTTTAAGAGCTATATAATGTTGAAGACGTTTCAAAATTGTTCTGTTAAAAAGGTGTTGTAAGAACAAAAACTATGCACAGTAGTTTAACCATCTTTTCCAGGGACATGCTTGACAAGGTTGTGGTGTGCAGTATGTAAGGGGCTGTACATATATAATGTTATCACTTTAGGGGAGAGGGGAATCTGGCACTTGATATCGTAAGATATCTCTAGAGGGAGGGGGGGGGAGGTGGCTTTTGATATCGATATCATTTTTTATCCAATCAAAATTTTCTTTTTTTTTTGCTAACTTTTTTTAACGTCAAAATTGTCAATGAAGTTTTTTCTTAGTGTGTTATCGGTTTCTATGAAAATACAAAGGTATTATTAAAACGATTAAGCAATTATAAAATCATTTTATTCCAAAATATGGATTATCTCAACGTTCAGCATTCCTATTCTTCTGCGATATGCGGATATAATGCGTTGTTGGAGAAACCAGTTTCGAAGTGATACTGGTTATATTTACTAGTAAGAAAATGGAAAGAAAGTTGGTTACCTGTTTTTTTTTTTTTTAAGAATTTCTGCTTACTCTCTTCCCGTCAAGGGGGTAAGTGCAAGAAGACAATATTATTGTTGAAGGCATTGTGTAACAAAAAGCAATATTTTTAATTAGTAAGTATTCCCTTAAAGTATTATTTGCTATAAAGTTGTTTCATGTATAATAGTAATATTTTATTGACTTCTCTTTATTTAAATCGGTAAAATATGCGAATAATAAATGTATATCATTGCAAACATATTAACCCCTTGATGGACGCCGGTATATTATATATACCACTTAATTTCAAATCCTAAATGCCACATTGGCACCAGAATTTTAAAACTAAATTTTGCTTTATTTAATGTAGGTGAAAATAATCTTTTATTTCAGAGACCATACATTAGAATAAAAAGTAGAATGCTATAAGAGTCTTTTTTTTATGGGGCACCCCCCGGTAGCCTTTTCGCCTTTTCCTTCTTTTTTTGGAACTAATGGAATTTTTTCTTTTTTATTCTAAAATTTTTCTTTTTCTTTTTTGTTTTTCTCTTTTTTAAAACATGTTATACTAGTACTTATGTACTTTTTTTATTTTTTGCTAATCTTTTCTTTTTTCTTAAAAGTAATTTTAATTTGTGGCTACAGTCACGTCTAAACATTATTTTTTTAAGTCTCCCTAATGCCCTTGCAACACAATCACCTTTCCACTGGATGTAAAGTTGCAACGCAACTAGGTTATACACATACTAGGCCATCCAGCTGATCACATTGTTCCATTGTTCCATCTTTTATTTATTTTCATATAATTTTTCTCGGAAATCCTGGTGTCAGTCAATCATTTTAACATTTTTTCATCAGAAGTACTGTGCCCCTGAAAGGGTTAAAAGAAAACTAAATAAAAAAATTTAAAAATAAAAAGAATTTTTAGACATTGATAACGATATCATTAGGGCGGGGGGAGGGGATTTGAGGAATGATAACGTATGATATCGTAAAGGGGGAGGGGGTCCAAAATTGCTAAGAAGTTAATAACCTTATATAGGCATAGCCGCCAATTTTTTTTTTTCTAATTTTATGTTTTTTAGGTTTCCTCACCGAATGACTTTCCTTTTGGTATCTTAGGGTAAAATTTACCGAAGAATCAAAATAGATGTTAAAATTAGGTGTTCTCATTTTTTCAAAATCAGGGCCGTAGTTAGAGGGGTGCTAGGGGAGGCTCAGCACCCCCCTAAAAAGTTTTGACCCCCCCCCCCCCTTCCATGAGAAAGATTCGAAGGTCATCAAATGAAACTGTGTTTCAAAAATCCAAATGAAACTCTATTCAAAAATTGAACTTAGTTTTGGGGCCATTTACAGTTTTGCACAAATTGTACTATTTGTATAAAAACAGCAAAAAAAAAAGTGTTTCAGCACGCGCGCATCCTATCTTAATGTATCAATCTGTTCAACTGTCTACTACTGCTAGTATTAACTATAACTAGATTTAGAATTAGCAATCTTTTGCTAATGCAAACGTGCAAACATTTACGTCATATCACAAGACTCCATCACGTGATAGGAATATTCAGAAAAAAAAATAAATAAATAAATAAAGATTGCAACTGTTTTGAAACAGGTGAACCGTAAACTTTTTATTTAATTGTTGACATCATCACTTATTATTTCACTAATATAATTATGCACTACACTGGGAATTTTCATTCTGCAGCCTTTTCTTTTCTTAGCTTAAAATTAACTTATTATAAATAGTTTAATAAAAGACATTGTGCCTACAATATTAACATGCACTAATTTATCTTTTTATATAATACTTTAATCATATATATATGTGTGTGCGTGCATGTGTCAGATAGAAAGAAAAAGTTTGAGCCTCCCCTACATTTTCTTGAGCACCCCCTATTATTCACTTCTAGCTACAGCCCTGGGCAAAATATTGGAATGATATAAAGATGAATCTCGTAGTATTTATTACAAAATATAGTCTTAAATTATGTGAAATATGCAGACTGACAAAAAGTGAACCTGATATATCAATTTTCAGTAGGTTAAATTAAAAGGATTCGAAATAGACCATTAGAATAATTTTTCGAACTATATTACAAAATTTCTAAGTAATTGAATAGTTTTAACCTATTACTCGAGATACAAAAATATTTTTCATAAAATTGAAAGTCATATTTAGCGATTTGAATTTCTCTCAAAATTTTTAAGACAATAAAAAGTTTCTGTTTAACGCATTTTGCAAAAAGTCGATTTGTAACAAAAGTTTTTTCCTCAATCTGTTTAATATCTGTTTAATCTGCATATGGCAATAAATAAAATAAGACATAAAAAAAGCTTACGCTCAAGGTAATAAAGAAAGGAAAGAAAACCTGTAAAATTTTATAACTCGCAAATAGCATTTATGTGCATTTTTAGAACTACAGTGAAACCTCTCTAAGGAGACCACTCATTAGACCATGAAAAATCGGTCTTTCAGAGAGGTGGTTTCTCAATAGAGGTGATGGATAAAGCAAAGTTTCATGAAATGCATAATATAAAAAATATATTATTGAATTAGTTTATTATATTTCATGCCTATACAGCTTTAAAGAAGGAATTAATTGCAATTTGCTTTGATTTAAACTATTTCTCATTAACAATTTTTGTTTCTAAACATCATTTGATCTCTTTAAACAAATTCTTTATTTTATAAAATTTATAAAAAAATTCTTTAGGGGAGGGGGGGGGGTAGAAATTATTTTTATTCACCAGGTCTAAGGGAGTAGACTTAGCTGAGAGTGTTTTACGGAGAGAAGCAGAGTTTCGAGATTTCCCCATGCAAAGGAAAGTAATCATACTCTTAGACTGAAAAGTTGAAAAGTGGTCTTTCAAGGAGGAAGATGGAAAATAGTGGTCCTTTAATGGAGGTAAATTAACATTGAACCGATAGCCAAAAATTATAGGCCATAAATAAACAGTTTTTGCGAGAGGTGGTCTCCTTATAGAGGTGGGAATTCAGGGAGGTTTCACTGTATTTAGAAGAAAATTTTTAGCAAATAAAGAATTATGTGAAATTATTAAAAATTGACTTTAATTTTGTAGAAATAACTTTTATGCGCTTTAAACAAAGAGAAACAGTTTATTATTTTAAATAAAAATAATTAAGAAATTGTTCTAAATTTAGAATTTGATTAAATGAAATGTGGAAGATTTTACCTTGTAAGATTGTGTAAATAAATAAACAAATAAAACAAATAAAACAAAAAATAAAAATAAATAAAAAGGTTGTAAATTCAAATTAAATTATGAAGTTACTGTGTTACAAAATAAATCTTTCATCTTTTATTTAAATATATTTTCTGAATCAAAAGCATAAATCTGCAGAAATGCAAGAGGTTAATGACTTATGTTGACACTTTTTAACTATGGATTTTAAAATTCAGTCACCGACAATAAATAAGTAAATAAATACTGAATACAAGAAAAGTCATACAAACCTTAATATTTCAAACAATATTTTTTTTTTTCTGGAACCACTATAATCTTTAAAAAGTGAGAAGTCGTTTACTAAATTTTCTCCCACCTTAAGATTCGAATATCTCAACAAACATACAATCGATCGAGGAATCACGTACTGACACTTCAACAAAATATAATCTATGAAAATGTGGAAAACAATTCGTATAAATGTTTCCGAAGCGGTCAAAATTGAAATGCCTAGGTTATGTCTTTATGAACAAGTTTCAGTGAATATTAACTTTTTGGTTCCGAAGCTTATGTTTTAAGCGGACCCTGGATCTTTATCTGGACAGAAATCGACCCCAAAATCGAAAATTATTTCTGTACATATTATTATTCCCCAGTTTGTTCTGAACCATTTGCGAAAAACCGCATGCATATGTGCGATTATTTTTCGAAAAGTTACAAGCATTTGAATTTTGTACACAAACAATTTTTCGACCCTTTAATATACTTTAAAACTGGTTTTTTTTTAGCCCCCGGTATGCTATTTCTTTCTCCCAGCTTATTTTGTCTCCAATAAATAACGTTACTTGTATACGCCAGCCGTAAAACAAAAGCCGATGTTTCATTGTGCGATTAAATACTCTACAGCATTTTTTAAAACTTCTAAGCATCGCACATTTTTCAATGTTTATACCGTCGTACTGGGTAAAAAAAGTACTTTTTAATGCAATTTGTTTGAAAACTGCATCTCCATTTGTTTTTGAGATATTAATTTTTTTGTAGTTTTTAGCGACATTTGTTTCATTTTGGCAACTCAAGTCCCGCTTAACCGAGTTGTTTTCTTCTGATGGACTGGTGGCTTCTATTATTATGAAACAGGCATTATAAATGAAGCGTTAGGTGAAGATGAAAGAGCAGCCGTAAAAAGTTAGAACTCTGATTTTCTGGTCAGAATGGAAAAGAAAATGGCCATAATTAAAAAAAAAATTATGGTCATTTCCTTTTTCATTCTGACCAGAAAATCCGAGTTCTAACTTTTTACGGCTGCTCTATCATCTTCACTTAAAGCTTCATTTATAATGGCTGTTTCATAATAATAGAAACCACCAGTCCACCAGAAGAAAATGAAGTAATGGAAATGCCGGGGGCGACACTAAATTCTGAAAAAGCAGAATTCCTGTTCTCTAGTTTCTAAAAACTGATTTTTCAACATTTTTGGATATTTAAAATGCTCCATGCATCTTAATTTTTGATCAAAATTCATGAAATTGATAAGGAAGAATCCTGATATTGCTTACAAAGAAACTGTGTATGCAGCATTGTAAAATTCGACTTCATTAAGATAATTAAATTTGACATTTAACTTATTAAAAAAGAAAATTTTGATGAAAATTGATGTAGAAAAATAATCTCTGAAAAATTAAATATTCAAGAGATTACAAAAATTGATACGCATTTTTTTTTTTTTTTTTTTTTTTTTTTGTAAAAGAGTTTTAAGTGATTAAAATATAAAATCTAGGAAATATCTGAAAAATTAAGACGCATGGAACATTTTAAAACTTCGTTTTAAAATTTTATTTTTTTTTTTAAATCTTAAAATTATAATAAGATTGGAAATTTCTTTTAAGGTGCATTCTATATACTTACAGTAAAATGTATAATTCCACAAAATTTTGCATATCTACGATGAAAAAAAAAATAGCGCTCACCGTCCTTTTAAGTAGGTGTGGTGTGGTTATTGAATTCCCTGTGCAACAACGCGAAACTTTTTGCAATATTTTCTGTCTCATTTTTAAATGTATAGCCATAAAATTGGAAGGCCTGACTATTGAAGCGATTTCTAATCGAATGGCGTACTCCATTTTTTGATAGATAAATTACTTATCAAGTTATAACGATTCTTGTCACGTGACGACAAGTTCCCCTCCCCCTTTCTCGTTGAGAATTCGATTAAAACGCCCACTTTGATAGCATTTTCTGAAAGATGTTTCGCCTTTACCAAAAAAGGGAATGCGGTTACATAGTTTCTTAATAAGAACAGCTACAATGTCATGCGTTTCCAAACTAAAATCAATTCAGAAATGTGTCAGAAAGTAGCCAGTTTCGATTTGAGAACACCCTTAAGGACACGGTAGATTTTGAAATGAGGAAAGATTCTTGTTAAAGTTTTAAAAGTTTCCATATACTTCGAAGAATGTGTGTTTTCATGCATCTCAAGGGTAAATTATGAAAGGATCATGTCAGTTTATTTCAAATGCGGTTTTCTCAAAACAAATTTTGAGAAAAAAAATTGTGTTTTTCAAAATATATTGTTGCCATTTGACCATGCGTGGATTTGACACCATAAAATCTAAATCAACCAACCAACAATCCAACCAAAACAAATTTTTCTCGTTTTATAATCTTTTAAATGCTCCATGTGTTTTATTCATTGATTTAATTTTTTATTTTTTCAACATTCTTAATAGTATTTAGAGGTAATCTTGGTACGTATACTACATTAAAGATACGAGTATATATATATATATATATATATATATATAACCATTATATAATTACAATTCATCATCTATTTCCAATTACTCAAATTAAATTAATAAATTTACTTCAATACATATGTACAGTGAAACCTCTCTGAAGGACCACCTCTATAAGGAGACCACCTCTCATAAGGACCGTTTATTTCTGGTCCATAATTTTTGGCTATAGGCTCAATGTTAATTTTCCTCTATTAAATGACCGCTATTTCCCGTCTCCCTGCCTGAAAGACCACTTTTCAACTTTTCAGTCGAAGAGCAGGATTACTTTCCTTTGCTTGAGGAAATCTCGAAATTCCACTTCTCTCCAGAAAACACACTCAGCTAAGTTTACTTCCTTAGATCTGGTGAATCAAGGTCATCTCCCCCCCACCCCCCATTTAGGAGAAAAAGGTGGTTGTCATGCTTTACTGCGTTTAATGTCACTATAGTTACGGAGGGATAGTTGGTGGTGGTGGGAGAAGGGCTATTGCATAGCTGCCAATTTTTATGCTTTTCTAATACCGTTAAAATTTAATCTTTTTTTGTATTATTCAATCGAAGGTTTAGACGATTTAAGAAATTAAAATTTACTATTATGTTTTAGTGGTAAAAAAAAAGCGTAAAAGTTGGCAGCTATGCTTATAGCCCCCTTTCCTGGAATTGGCCGAGTAACAGACACCTGGTAAAGTGCAGGAGTCTTTTTCAAGGGTGAGAGTGGGTAAGGTCCAGATTCCAGTTTATCTCAATTCTGTTGCTTTTCTTGGAAAGATTGCAACTTATTGTTATCACCTCAGTTTTGTTTAACAGTGGAAGTTATAACACAGTGCATATTCGCATCGAAGTGCATATTGTGTTTTTCTTACTGTGTGTTTAGTGTACCAATTTAGATTATGTCCAAGATAATTATGTTAACTTTGAAAGACAACGTGAAAATTTTAAGAGCACACGAAAATGGAACATCAGAGAAAGATTCAAAAGCCTCATTGCTTTAAAAATGTTGATGTGACAAAAATAGGAGTGGTTTGGAAATCTAGCAGAAAGGCATGGATGGCATCCATCATTTTTAAAAATTGTTTACATGATTTTGACAAAAAGATGACCAAACAGGGTAGAAACATTATCCTTATTTTGGATAATGCTCCATGTTACTTGTATGATGCACAATTGAAAAGTGTGAAACTTCAATTTCTCCCTCCTAATACGACATCCAAAATTCAACCGTTAGATCAGGGAATTATTCCTAAGCAATGTATCAATAGAAAAGTCCATGATTATATCAGTGCCTTAGAAGATGAAGTTATTCAGCTAACAAACGCAACTAAAGTTGATTATGACCCCAAATCACATGAATATGAGGAAGCTCTTGAGTATTACGATGGTTTGTCCGAAGACTGGGAGAATCGTATTATAGAAAATCCCCAAGGATTTAAAATTTTTATATTAAAAAAATAAATCCTACAGTCATTTATAAAAATGTATGATACTACAATCGAGATTTTTAAAAATCTATTTTAGGAACTCATTCTGATTCAGACGACGAGCTTACGCCAGTTAAAGCTTCTATTTCATGTCAAGAAACTTTTATTGAAATCAATAGATCGATAGAAAGTTCGATACCTGTTACAGATGATACTAAAATAATTTGTTTAAAGAGATCAAAGAATGTTTAGAAACAAAAATTGTTAATGAGAAATTGTTAAAATCAGAGCAAACTACAATTAATTCCTTATTCAATAATAATTTATTTTGTAGTATGCATTTCACGAAACTTTTCTTTAACCATCACCTCTATTCAGAGACCGAATTAGAAGTCTGAAAGACCGAATTTTTATGTTCTAATGGATGGTCTCCTTAGAGAGGTTTCACTGTATATATATATATATATATATATGCGTTTTAGGATGTTTGCTTATTAAGGTCCTTAAATTAGAAATGCAGTCGATTAACGTGTAAAATATTAATGCAAATACAGTGTCGTGCTAGTTATTTATTTATTTATTTATTATTTTTAAATAACTGTCTGCAAGATAATCACAGATATGCATAATTTTTTTAATACAATCATTTTAAGAAATAATAGAAAAATGGAGAAAATATTTTGAAAATTAAACCGCAATGAACATTTAAAAAGTGAAAAAAAAATTAATAGCTTTACAGTTTTTAAATTTTTGTAAACTGATTAAAAAAAAAATATTTATTGTACTAGTAGTACACAACACTTCTTTGAATAATTCCTTTTCGGAATAACATAATTAATGAAAAATACTTTTTTAAAGTTTATCCTCCCTTAGGTAAAAAAAAAAAAAAAAAAAAAAAAAAAAAAAAAAAAACGAATAAAAATTTTTTTGAATAGTCGATTTTTTAAATAAAAATTACTGTGATATTTTATCTAGCATTTCAAAAGATTTTAAGTGAATGCGGCTGATTTTGAGATTATGAATTATCTTTCGAAGGAGCAGCAATATTTAATTTGAGAATGTGCAGTGTTTAACCGCTGTTGAACTCGAATACTACACTGTAATATACGCGTAACACTGTAATAGTACACTGTAACATAGCTGCAAACTTGTACGGATTTTTGCTACCACTAAAATTTAAGAGAAATTTCTGCCTTATTTAATTGTCAAAATCGCTTCAATTCGGCGATTGAATTGGGCAAAATTTCCTATTAAATTTTAGTGGTAGCAAAAATCCGTACAAGTTGGCAGCTATGCTGTTATAATACACCGTAATAATAATTTAAAAAAAAAAAGGACAAAACTTTCTTAATCGACGAAAATATAATACGGTAGATATGCCAATAATGAACATCTTTAAGGAATTTCTTTAAAAATTATTTTTTAATTAATAGTTATCATTATTATTGTCAGGTTCTGAGAAACATCTGCTATTAGAACTCGGGTTCTATATTATTTTTGTTTTAATATATTATATATTGTATGGCCTGTGTACTGGAATTTCAAAATAACATTCTTTCATTGTCTAAAACTGGATCTAAGCCCGTGAAAATGTATAGATGGAATGAAGGGGAAAAAAGATATTTGAAAAGGGGTTTGCCCAACCTTTTGTGATGTCTGTTGAAGATGGGGAGATAATGACATTCCACGAACGAAGAAAAGGAGCTTGGAATGCGAACAGGGTAGGAAACCCTGAGGGGTTACGTTGAGAAGTAGCAAGGGGTTGCTGGAAGGCAGTCTCTTCTTCTTCTGCTGAGAGAGTCAGTGGAAAGTTGGTGTGCAAGGCGCAAGGTGAGTTGCTGTGTGTAGTGTAGCTCTTAGATAGAGCGTAGGGTTCAGTTGGAGCCGAGAGTGATAAGCGCAAGGTAGTCACTGTGTATAGCTCGTAGAGATAGAACGTAGGATTGAGTGAGGCTCGGAGAGCTTAGGCTAAGAGCACATATGTGTTGGGAGATCGACATTGATCTCCGGAAAGCTAATTTAACGTGTGTAGAGTAAGAGTGATTTAACGTAGTTTAACAGTACACAGCCAGCATTTACTGTATTCAATTTAATGTTGAACCGGATCATCTATATCCGAGTTTGTAAGTGTAAATAGTGTTTTCTTGTTGTGTAAATAGTGTGTAAATAAACTGTTAATTTAGTTAATTGAAAGCGTTGGTTTTCATTTAAACAATCTTCTCAGTGCGTGACCGATATCACGTAATCATATCGGTGGTGGCAGCATATAAATAATAAGGATTTTCTTCGAAGTTGTGCGGACTAAGAGGAAACAGGGGCGTAGCTTGAAATTTTTATTGGGGGGGGGGGGAGGACCTGACTTTGGCGCCCTTTTATAATTTTCATTTTTCTCTCCCTCCCTTCCTCTCCCCCGCAACGTCGTCTCTATCCATGCTAATGTTACTACAATTCATATTATAGTAGCCCTAATCCGTGCTATCATCATGTCTTTTATACATGATTCATCTTCTGTGATACTTTACACAACAATTATCTTGATTAATATTTTCACCTTTTCAAAACACATTTTGCACTGTCGATTGATATATGTAGATATATCAGCGTATCACAATATATATCTACCTACCTAATGTAGATATATTTTGTGTGGGGATGTAAAGATTCCAAGCGGTAAGATTGTTCATAATTGATTAAATTTTGTATCTGTATTATTAGTTAAACATTCAAAAATCCGGAAGAAAAGAGCTCAGAAACTAGGTTCACAGGCGATTTTGCCTTTTTTCTATCTTCAATAGTAGAAAGTATTGTAATCTAAATTTTTTTTACGTCTGGTTTTCGGCGAATTTGCACGTTTTAGGGGTTAGAGATCTCAAAAAAACATGTTTATACAAAATGTCTGTCTATCCGTTTGTCACCATTGTACCATCGAAAAGTATGAAGTTATACATAGAATTAAACCTAATTTATTGTGTAATGTATTAGCTATGGCAAGCAGATCCTCCCTGAATTTGAAAAAAATCTGCTTGTATGGGGCGCTGCAATAGCGATTTTTGTCCATTTCCCTTATTGTACCATCGAAAAGTGTATACAATTATCTATAGAATTGAACCAAATTTTTTGTCCTTCCTGATTTTAAAACAGGTCCTCCCTCAATTTAAAAAAATTCCGCCGAAAAGGGGTTCTGTGATAGCGATTTTTGTATAATTTTCTTGTTTTTTTACGTAGCTTTCTTTACAAAAAGCTACCTATTGCAGCCGTTCGGAGGAAAGCGATTTCAAAAAATTTTGGTATATTTTCATCGATCATGACCCCCAGACCCCGAAACCACCCTCCGTTCAAAATTGATATATATATATATATATATATATATCAATATATATATATATATATATATATATATATATATATATATATATATATCTGACCTATGTCATACTGTAACTCTCTTATTTATGAACCGATTTGGATGTAATTTGGTGTGTACATAGTACATACCAATGTCTCGACCGAGTTCGTTGGGCAGCTTCATCCGCCATTTTGTTTCAAAATGGCGGCCATTTAAAATTTTTAAAAAAATTTAAAATTTGAAATGTGGTACCAGAAAATTGAAAATGGAAAAATATTTTTTTCTTATGTATTTAACCTTTATACAAAGACTCCGTAGCAGTTTTTGTTTCGTCTATATCTTAAAAAATGGCTGAGTTATAGCATTTTGAATTTCTAGCGAAGCTGACATTTTGAAACGTCCTGAATTTTGTCACGCGATAAAAGGCGTATTTATGAACAGATTTGGATGTAATTTCGTTTATACATAGTAAAGACCAATGTCTCGACCGAGTTCGTTGGCCAGCTTCATCCGCCATTTTGTTTAAAAAAGGCGGCCATTTAAAATTTTAAGAAAAATTTAAATTGGAAATGTGGTACCAAAAAATTGAAAATTGAAAAAATATTTTTCTCTTATGTGTTTGACCTTGATAAAAAGATTCGGGAGCAGTTTTTATTTCGTTTATATCTTAAAAAATGGCTGAGTTATAGCATTTTGAATTTCTATCGTGGCTGACATTTTGAAACGCCCTGATTTTTGCCACGTGATAACAGACCTATTTATGAACCGATTTGGATGTACCTTGGTGTGTACATAGTACATACAAATAACTCAACCGAGTT
Organism: Maratus speciosus; assembly: GCA_963932465.1. Lineage (NCBI taxonomy): Eukaryota > Metazoa > Arthropoda > Arachnida > Araneae > Salticidae > Maratus > Maratus speciosus. The sequence goes on from OZ010792.1 coordinate 103,167,405, forward strand.
CGTTGGCCAGCTTCATCCGCCATCTTGTTTGAAAATGGCGGCCATTTAAAAAAATTTAAAAATATTTAAATTTAAAATGAGCTGCCAAAAAATTGGAAAATGAAAAAGATTTTTTCGTATGTGTTTGACCTTAATACAAAGATTCCGGAACAGGTATTGTTTCGTCTATATCTAAAAAAATGGCTGAGTTATAACATTTTGAATTTCTATTGTGGCTGACATTTTAAAACGACCTGATTTTTGTCTTTCGATAACAGGCGTATTTATGAACCGATTTGGATATTACTTGATCTGTACATAGTGCATTCCAATGTCTCGACCGAGTTCGTTGGCCAGCTTCATTCGCCATCTTGTTTCAAAAGGGTTGCGATTTTTTTAAAAATGTATTTTAAAATTTAAAATGAGGTATTAAAAAATTGGAAAATGAAAAAGATTTTTTTTTATGTGTTTGGCCTTGATACAAAGATTCGGAGCAGTTTTTGTTTCTGAAAATTTGTTCTTTTGTTTATATCTTAAAAAGTGGTTGAATTATAGCACTTTGAATTTCTATCATGACTAACACTTTGAAACGATCTTGTACACACGTATTCGCCTATTTCGATGGAAGAAGGCATGTGGATAGTATACATCAATATCTCGACCAAGTTCGCTGGCCAGCTTCATCAGCCATCTTGTTTCAAAATGGCGGCCATTAAATTAAAAAAAATTATATTTAAAGTGAGGTGCAAAAAAATTAGAAATTGAAAAAGGTTTCTTTCTTAAGTATTTGACCTTGATATAAGGATTCAGGAGCATTTTTTGTTTGCCTTTATCTTAAAAAATGGCTCAGATATAGTAGTTTCAATTCCTAACGTGGGTGATATTTTGAAAAATCTGATTTTTTGACTGCGACAGCACTCGTCTATATCAACCGATTCCGATGTGAGTGAGCATGTGCACAGCAATTACTAAGGTCTCGACCAAGCTCACTGGTTAGCCTCATCCACCATGTTGTCTTAAAATGGCAGGCACATTAAGAAATCGCCGAATTTGGCAGCCAAATATAAGTTACTTTAATTAAAAGCAGCTTGGATAAAGCTGACTAATTTCGCGAAATTCTCATTCATAATGATTTAGTATTGATAAAAATTAGTATTGAATCTCCTACATTCGGTTTCCACTTAATTGAGCTTCGTGTGTTTGAATAATATAAGTTTGCTTTTTTAAAATAAGGAATATGAAAGCTACCTCTTCCTCCCGGCACTGGCCGGAAGGACTTTTTGTAGTTCTAATGTCCATCAGCGACTCGTGCAGCGACAGGAACTCGCGGCCTGCTAAGCCGGATATTCGCAAACAGCTCATGTGCAAAAGAATAACGAAAAACTATTGATTTTAATAAATATCATGATTGAGATTAACTTGTTTTTACTCAGATTAATTGAAAGAAGTACAAATTTAAGATGAAAATATAAGTTGGTATAGCATTGAACTAATAATATGGAAGTATTAACATATGTCGCTACTTTTTTAAATTTAAGCTGTATGAGATAGAAGAAAGTTTTGGGATTGGCAGATCCAACTAGTTTGGTAGTATATTTAGACATTCCTCATTAACTCAAAGCAGTATTGTAAATAATCTATTATAAGGGTATAATTGCTACGATATACTATAAATTTTGGAAAGTTTGCCGTCTGCCACATTTGGCAGACATTAATCCATTTGAATACATTTATGCAACAAAGACAAAAACTTTTCAATAAAGTTAAAATGTGTTAAATAAGTTTTGTTCTAAGAAGGATTTTTTTAGATTTTTTCCCCCTTCTCGGAAATGCAAAAATGTTTGTGCAATACAGTTAGAATTTTGATTTCATGTCTACATGCTTTCAGATTTTCATATTCAAATATAAACGAACCGAAAAAGCTTTCTTTTCTTTTTAAATATGTGAAACACGCACTGAATTGTAGCTTGATTGTTACCTGGTGATCACTTCTCTCACCATCACGTCTCAAAAGCCTGTTTAAAATATCAATTTTCATTTTTACAAAAAAATTCCAGTGCTGTTTGATTCTTAGAGAACTGGTTAAAAATACGTGAAATTTTATATGCGATGATGATTTTACGAATGTGTCAAAAGTAGTGTTTTGGAAGGAATTTTAGCTTTAACTAAAGTAAACAACTGTAAATGCTCTTACATTCTGCTCAATCATCAAAACAAATCTTTCATAAATTAAGTTGCATAATCTGCTTCCTTCGTAAATTTTTTTATTGTTTTCATTTTTGTAAAAAGGCACCTAGTTTATTTCTTCCGTTTATTTACTCTTGAGGCATTCGTGCCTGAGACACCAGTTTATATAAATATTTATATACATTCACTTCAAGAACACATATACCTCCAATCTTCCAAATGACCGGAATGCACTGTTGTCACATTTTGCACAAGAGGGGAATTCAAAGAATTCAAAATTTAGGTGGAGGGAATTTTTATTCAGAGGATTCTTTCAGGAGAATTGCTATATGACAACCTTTTAAAGGTCTGCATCTGCACGGCCGGAGACCGGTACAGGACGAAATAAAGTCAAACTTTCAAACGGACCGGGCAGATAAAAAAAATTAAGAGGACCTCGATGTACCAAGTTTTAAAGAAATGGGCCTGTGTCTATCTCTGTAGACTTTCACGTCCAGAAGCTATTGGTATAGCAATAGCATATCTTGGAAACCTGGGGTTATGACCGAGGGCCCGGCGCTCCTATAAGTGTCTGGTACACTCAAAGTTCTCGGGAGACTCGGGGGTTTGATCCCTGACTCTACGCCGCTTAATCCTCGACTATACTTAGGTTTTACTGTCGTTACGACCATGTCGTCCAATGGTGTTTGGGGAGCAGGGAAAGTGACTTGCGTTCGGCGGTGCTCTTCTTTGGCCAGTAGAATGTGTCATTTTGGCATCACTGGCTTACGCCAGTCGCCCTTGATGCGATGCACATAGGGGCTCCTCAGAGCTTAAACTGGGGAGGTGATTTGCATAAGGCATGTTCATTTTATACCAAATTTAAAAGGATCGGACTGAGACGACGAAATATGAACAATTTTCAATGGACTTGGTTGGACCAAAAATAGGTTGTAAATGTGTTGCACAAACCGATTCTAGTTTGACAGCACAATACAGAAATTTAACATGACCCACGTAGAAATCGGCATTGGGCAGATGCATTGTGTCTTAGCCCGAGCCTATTTTTTCCTGTCGACTCGGGCCAGTCTCAGGCGTACAGTTTTTCTACATACTTGTGCCGGGTCGGACCTTGACTTAATTGTTACTAGAACGTGTCGGGCAAGACATTTATTTTATTTTATTTTATTTTATTTATTTTTTGTAAAAAGAATAGTGATAATGGAATCTTTGGAAATATACTTTAATAAATTACGAAGAAATATTTTCAAAAATCTATTTTTTTACAATACAGATTCAAAATGTATGTTTTTTAACCAAATTGCTTTTTTTATTCTAACCACATTTATTTCTACCATTTGTTATATTTATTCTAAACTAAATTTTTTTAATGCGCCTTTATTTGAATGTAAAAGTCTAAGAGTTTAAGTGTTCCTTAATGTTGCTATTCTGTATTCCATGGATTGCGTACTTATAGTCTGAAATATAGGGTAAGGTAGTGCAAGAGTGCGCGGTGTACAAAAGAACGCAGAGAAATTATCTAATCCCAAAACAGAGTTTTGCATTTAGCTACAGTTGTAAACGATGTAATGACAGTCATTACTCTGTAGGTAAATGCAAAACTCTGTTTTGGGATTAGATAATCGATCTGCGTACTTTTGTACATCGCGCACTCTTGCACTACCTTACCTTACTATAAAAATTTCGAATAAATATGTATGCAGCATTCTTTAAAAGAAAATCTTAATTATATGTTAAGAAAAATCGGATTTTTTGTAGAAATTGAATCGCTCTGTGTTTTCAATTTTTTAAAGGCCCCAGGTTTAGACCTAGGTTTTTAAAACCAACCAAGATAGCTTTGTTTTGTATTTGGGCATGTCCGGCTTTAGAAATTTCGGCCCGTGCAGTCCTCTAGACAACCTCCACCCTCTCTGAGCTGTTCTAACCCCTTCTAGTCATTTCAATTTCTTTCCACTTTCTTTCTACTACAAGAATGACCAACAACTACTGAGATAAGTATGAAATGAACTACTAAGGATCGAATTACACTTACTTTCTCGCAACTGACTACAATTCCTGTTTTCAGAATTATCTCTTCCACATATATAAATTGCTTTTGTTAGGGAATAGAGGTAGTAATAATTCTAAAATTAAATTTCTTATACGAATATGGTATGTTAAAAGTAACTTACTTTATAATTTAACATTTAGAGTAAAGTGCTTGTACAAATAATTGTAACTCCTATTAAAATCATTTCTTTATGGGTGCCTGACGACGCCATTAAACCTTGTGTGGCGCCCTTCTACTTGACCATAATTGTGAACAGTTCTAATCCCCTCCAGTCACTTCCACGTCTTTTCACTTTCCTTATTCTACCAATGGGGACAAACAACTACTGAGCTAAGAAGGAAATAATTATACTTATAAGAATCGAATTACACTTACTGTCCCTCAATTCATTACAATTACTGTTTTCAGAATTTTCTCTTCTGCATATATAAATTGTTTTTGTAGGGGAATAGAGGTAGTGATTTAAAACCTTTCTTTTGAGGGTGCCTGGCAGCGCCCTCAAACCTATGGCGCCCTATTTCTTGCATATATTGGAAAACTGCGCTCATCCCCTACAGTCACTTTCAGTTGTTTCCATACTTTCTTTCTACTGCTAAGGGTGACCAATCTAGATGAGAAGGAAATAATTGTATTTCTAAGGATCAAATTCTAGCCCCTCGGGCCCCAGGGTCAAGTAAGCAGAGTTGGGCACTGAAGGCCCTGATCCTTCATGGATTGTACAACCACAGGTTTAGTTTTTTTTTTTTTTTTTTTTTTTTTTTTTTTTTTTAAGGATTAAATTACATTTACTGTCCAGCAGTTGATTACAATTCCTGTTTTCGGAATTTTTTCTTTCGCATGTATATAAATTGTTTTTATTAGGAAATAGATGTAGTAATCTAAATCCCTTTTTTGTGGGTGCCTGACGGCGCCCTCATACCTTCTGTTGCACTCTACTAAACTAAACTAATCTCTGTGGCTATACAATCCATGAAGGATCTGGGTCGACACTGTCCATCCCTGTTTTCTTTATCCTGGGCCCCGAGGTGCTATGCAGTATACGTCCAGGTCAGGTGGTCAGCCAAACGCGGGACCCTTGGTGTTTAATTCTTAAGCAAGCTTGTTTCTCATTTCACCAAACCCGAAGGGATGAAAAGCTGAGGGAATCCTTTCCAGTCGGTAGTCGAACTCTTGACCTGCAGCGTGGCTGACTGATGCTCTGGCCACTATGCCGCTGGGCTTCGTGGCGCCCTACTATTGAACATATTTGCAAACTTTTCTAATCCCTCCAGGCACTTCTTTCCACCTTCTTTCTACTGCCAAGGCTGACCAACAACTACCGAGATAAGAACGAAATAATTGTACTTCTATCCTGCAATTGATTACAATTCCTGCTTTCAATTTTTTTCATTCCGGATGTACAAATTTTCTTTGAGATGGGGGAGGGGGTTGTAGTGGAAGTAACAGGTCTAAAATTGAATGCCTTATACAAGTTTTGTATGTAAAAAGTAACTCAGTTTGTAATTTTAAATTTAAAATAAAATTATTTTATAATTACTTTTTACTACTGATAAGCCCTTTTTTATGGGCGCCGTCAGGCGCCCATAAACCTTCTGTGGCGCCCTACTATTTGAACATATTGGGGGGGGGAGGCTCCCCCTCCCCCCCTAAAGCTACGTCCCTGAGAGGAAACTCCGACAAATTGATGGCAGCGACGGGCTAGAATCGTCTTGGACCAGTGACCAACGAGCCGTGTTGCAGTGTGTTAGTGCCGGAGCACCCAGTGGAATTCTTGCATGGTAATGCCGGATCGTCGAGCGGAATTTTAGAGAGATAAAAACCAAGCGTCGAGTAGAAATACAGAGTGGTTGTGTCCTATCGTCGTTACAGCGAACCGAACTAAAGTGTTGTGCCCTATCGTTGTTGCAGGGAACAGAATTAGTGTTTGTGCCCTATCATCGCTACAGTGAAACAAATTACAGTGTATTACAGCCTGAGTGTTGAATATCATCAAAGTGACTTTAAAGTGTGAAATATTGAGTGCATCGCGGAACTACGTGTGAGCAGCAGAGGGAGTACCCCAGCAGATAATGTATAAGGTAAGGTGTTTTGATCATTTCTGTTTGCTGACATTCTCGAACCAAATGTAATTGTTGTTGTATAATTAATAGTAATTTAAGATAAATTGTCTAGATAATTTATGTGTAATCAAATAATTGTGTTCAGATAGGTAGGAGATTTTAAGAGCCATATTTACTATTGTTTTAAGAAAAGGTCATAATAACTTGTACTAATATTGATTTTCTATTTTTTTTTTTTTACTAATAATGGTAGTGAACAAAATTAATGCACTGTGTTTATTATAATAGTTGGAAGGAATATTTGAATTTACTTAAATTTAAATTATTATTAAAGTAATATTTAAATGAAGCAATACTGTTTTAAGTTTGAAGAGTTGATAACAAACGAGTAATGAACATTTGCTTGGAATTTTAATTGGCTAGGAGTAAATTTCGAGGGAAAAAAAAAAGGCTCAGAGTGAGAAAAAAAAAAAAAAAAAAGGCTCACAAGAGAAAAAAAAAGGGAAGGTTTTGATCTTATTTGTTTTAAGTGTGAAGACCAGTATTGAATTTGGAAATATTTTATTGAGGATAATTGTAGAAATTTATATGTGTATGTTATACAATTTTTCTTTATGTGGATGTTTCTATTGACATCAGTACTTTTATTCAATTTGCAACGTATCAGTATTATTATGTAAATTGTATGTTATTATATAATTGTATAAAGTAGAATCTGTATTGCATAGTAATCAATTCGAAATTATTGTTTTACCTTTTGGTTTATTGGAAGTAAATTGTGTGATATCAATGGTTGAGAAAAATCAGGTTATACAGTAGGTTAAATTAGAAATATAATACATCGACTATCTGAAAGGTATTAATTAGTATAATAAGTGGAGATAACTGTACTAAAGTAGAAATTTAGGAAATGTTCATTTAGCAGGTTTAAATATTATTGTAGAGTGGTAATAGTAATCGGTGAAGGTATGGCTTTCTTATTGAAACTAAAAAGGGTGGATCTTCAGATGATAGCCGAAGAGTTGGGGGTTGAATTCACTGAAGATGATACCAGATTTCAGCTTAAGAAAAAGATAATGGACAGCGAGGAATATGATGAGGGGGCTATTAAGGAATTATCTAACAATATTGTTGCGGAGCGATTAGAGCGCGAAGAAAAACAGAAAAAATTAGAGCGCGAAAAGTTAGAAAAACAGGAAAAATTAGAGCGGGAAAAGTTAGAGCGAGAAAGAGAAGAAAGGCCTGAAAAATTGAGGATGGAACATGAATTAGAAATGGAGAGGCTAAGGGTACAAGGTTCGACAAATAACTCTAATTGGCCTAGGGAATCTAATAATGAAAGTAACATAGAAAAATTGATCAAAAGTGTTAAAACTCTGTCTATCAAAGTACCAGAAGGGACTGAGGGATGGAATTTATTTTTCAACAGTTTAGAAAGGGCATTCAAAACTAAAAATGTACCGGAAAACCAGCAGGCCGAAATTCTACTAAATATGTTAGGAGATAAGGCGGACAATTTGTTAATTTATACCACTAGGGAACAAATTGAGAGTTATGAGGAATTAAAGGAGTTAGTTCTAAGGGAACATGAGTCGACCCCGAAGGCGTGTTTGGAAAATTTTAAGAAGGCTAGGAGAAACCAGAATGAAACTCATGTATTATTTGTATCGCGTTTAATAGCAACATGGGAAAATTATTGTAAGATTAGGGGTGTGGACTCTTATGAAAAGGTCAATCAGTTAATAATTACGGATAAGTTATTAAACACGTTAGATGAAGAACAGAGTCAGATAATATAGACGAACACGCGAACGCCGTTCGCAGAAAAATTTCAAAGTTTGCAGACAGTTTTTATGTTTTTTTTTGTTTTTTTTTTTTTACACGTTTTTTTATTTAAAAAAACAAATTATCAAGACCCCAGGCGGAGAATTGGTGTAACATACGTTGCGACTATTGACAGGGTCTGTAGACTATTTTTCTACTGGAGAAAAAATAAGTTTGCTAGAAAGTATTTGCCATGTACCATGGTACAGTATTTTTTGGAAGAAGAGCCGCGGCTCATACGAGTTAACCCGGGGGAAGTCGCGGATAAACAGCGTAGGAACGAACGGTTTTCGGTTTGCCACCAATAGGTGTAAATAATAATCGTCACCTTATTTTGTGGGAGACAATTGCTACAAATTATGCGATAAAGTAAGTTGAATATTACTCTTCGAAAAATAGTGGTGAGAATTGTAAAAACCGTACGCACCCGGAGTATGTCATTCCCCCCGGGTTAAAAACTTAAAAATATTGTAAGTCCGGTGCTTATGCCGGAACGGCTGGAACAATTCCTTTTTTTTTTTCCCCCTACAGCCAGGGCCGGTAGCAGAAACAGTGCAGCACCGAAGCGGGTGCTGCAGATTATGTTAGGCTTTGCAGATTAATTTAAAAGATTAAAAATAAATTTTGTGTTAAAAAATAAATGTTAAATGTTGATCTCTTTTTAAATAAAGTTTATTTGGTTGGAAATTTTAACGAATGTTTATGTGCTTGTATATAACTTTTCATTTTTGCTGTTAGCGGCTTTATAGGACTCGGGAGGGGCGCAGCGGTTTTTTTGCAGAAAATTTTAAAGAAATTATTTGAGTTTACAGACAGTTTTACATTTTATCTAAGTCTGATGAAGAAACCGCATCATGTATTGGGTTAACTCAGCAGAGTAAGTGATTAGAAGCTTCTAAAATTGCTAAAGAATGTGACAATTATTTTGACGCTAAAAACAAGTCGTATGCGGTTACGTATAAAAGTTTTAAGGATAAAGATAAATATGTAAACAGTGGAAAAGTGAGATCGAGGGAGGATAGTAAATTTAGTGGTAATTGGAGGCAAAACGGGAGTAATGAGATTAATTCTTTTTCGGATAGAGAAAAACTGAGTTTAGGAGATATAGTCCTAGATGCTTCAAATATTTACAAGGCCAGGAATTCCAAATATAATCGCGTGTGATAATGGAACCAATTTCACTGCCGACTTAACGAAAGAATTTGAGAAAAGGTTAGGGGCTCGTCCACGATTTTCGACCCCACAGTACCCACAGTCTAACGGTCTTGTGGAACTTTTTAATCAGACGCTTAAACGTATGTTGCATCATACGATTAGGGAAAAAGGGAAAAGATGGCATGAACAAATACCATTTATATTATGGGCGTATAGGGAAATCCCAAATTCTACGACAAGAATCGCACCTTTTCAATTATTGTTAAAATAAAATTGTACTTTTCCTTATCTCCCATAGACGGCGCTGTGCCGATGTATTTTTCTCACTATGTTTACTTTTCGCAGTTACCGGCGAGACGAGTGAGTAGATGTTCGTACTGAAATTTTCCTGTTAAAACGTAACTTAATAAATTCTTTCTTTCCTCATATTATATAATTTTTCTACAGGTTATCGGCCCCAGTCACGTTTCCGGACTGCGTATAAGATTTTCTGTTGGAAAGAATTTGATAGTTTTAATTTAACTTGTGTTTGCGTTTTGATTTTTTGAGTTCTACGGCGATCGCTAAGCCTAACGAAGTAAGCGCTTCTTTGAACTGTTTTCTGGACTTTGTTTTCGATTTTCCTGACAAAAATGGAAAGTGACAGAGTGAAAATAGAAAAGCTTGTGGACTCAAATAATTGGACACAGTGGAAATTCCAAGTACGGGCGATTTTAGATGCTCGCGATGCGTTAGAACTGATTGATGGAACGCATGTACAACCGACAGTTGGTAGCGATAATTACGATGCTGAAATGAAGAAATGGAAGAAAGCAAATAAAATGGCGAAAGAGATTTTTGCGACAATGGTGGATAAAAAGCCCTTAGCTTTAATTATGAACTGTGAAAATGCTAGAGAAATGTGGGTTAAATTATTGGATGTGTATGAGCAAAGATCAGCGGACTCTGTTTATTTACTTCAAACTAAATTCCGAGAGTATCGCTATGTTGCTGGTGATGATATAGCTACACATATTAGCAAAATCGAATCTTTTGCTCGACGATTACGTGAACTTGGAGAACCACTGTCAGATTCACTAGTGATAACAACCATTTTGAATACATTACCTTCGCAGTATCGTCATTTTCATAGTGCTTGGGACTCAACACCTTTGGATGATCGTACATTGTCGAAATTAACATCTAGACTGATGATTGAAGAAACTAGATTAGGTATTGTTGATGTGAATATAAATCGTGAATCAGCATTGGTAATGGAAAAACGACAGCCAAATAAGAACTTTTCCAAAACCAGAAGTGTAGAAAATGTTCATTTCAATGATGAAAAAGGCAAGTATGACAAAACGAAACCAAAATTACGATGTTGGACTTGTGGAGGGCCACATCTGAGGCGTAATTGTATAAAGAATCAACAAAATAATAGATATTCTGATAAGAAAAAAGAAGATAGTAACGGTTTTGCCTTTGTAAATACATTTCAGTCAGATGAATCAGGAAGATCAAAGTGGATAATTGATTCTGGATGTACTCAACATGTGTGTTGGAAACCTGAATATTTTAAAACATATAAAGAATTAGAAGAAAAGGTTATGTTTGAACTTGGTGATGGCAGAAAAATTTTAGCCAAAGGTATTGGTAATATCAAAATTCGTTCAAATCTAGATGGAAAAGAACATCATTTTTGTGATGTTATGTATGTTCCTGAAATGAAAGCAAATTTATTTTCTGTAAAATCAGCAGCAGAGAAAGGTTTCATGCAAACCATTAAAGGAAATAAATGGAAATTTACGAAAAATAATAAACTTGTTGTTGAAGGATATCGATATGGAGATATGTACTTTCTAGATATAGATGTTTTGGAAAATGAAGAAAGTAGTCTTATGGTAAGAAATCACAAAGAAAATTCTCTTCAACTATGGCATGAAAGATTTGGTCATCAGAGTAAAAATCATACAAAAGAATTGCTGAAAATAAAAGGAATTGAAATATCTCAAACTGATGAGAGTGAATATTGTGATGGTTGTGCAATTGGAAAGTTTCAGAGAACAAATTTTCGAGAAATGCCAAAAGCCAGTAAAGCTGGTGAACTAATTGTCAGTGACGTCTGTGGTCCAATGCAAGATGCATCTTTTCAAGGTTCTAAATATTTTGTTACATTCAAAGATGATTACACCCAGTACCGTAAAGTATATTTTATGCAACATAAAAGTGAAGTGAAAGATAAATTGCAACAGTTCTTAGCATATGTTAAAACTCAAACTGGAAATACAGTCAAGACAGTTATGTCAGATAATGGAGGAGAGTATACAGATCAAGATTTCATAGATTGCCTAGTGAAAAATGGAATTGAAATTGGAAGATCAGCTGCGTATACACCTCAACAGAATGGACGTGCTGAACGTGAGAATAGAATATTGATAGAAATGGCGAGAACAATGCTGTTGACAAAGGGATTGTCAAAACGCTTCTGGGCTGAAGCAGTGAACTGTTCTGCATATATCTTAAATCGTACTGGTAAGAGTCGTGATAAAAGTAAAACACCTTATGAAGCATGGTATGGAAGGGAATATTCATTAAAGCACTTGAGAATTTTTGGAAGTCAATGTATTGTCCAAATTCCTAAGCAAAGACGTGTTGACAAGAAGTTTGGTAAAACAAGTATACGGGGAATTTTTGTGGGCTATGAAGAAGTCACTGGAAATTACAGAGTGTATACAGGTGAAAATCGAATAGAAATAAGTAGAGATGTTGAATTTCATGAAGTTTCAGTGCCAAATACATTGATAGATTGGAGTCAGGGAGAGCAAGAGGTGGAATTGGTAGAGAAGGAAGACAAAGATAACCAATTGGAACAAGAACCAGTAAGATACCAGTTGAGAGATCGTTCAACGATACAACCACCTATACGCTATTCCCATCTTTGTAAAAAGGTAATTGAACCTCAGTCATACCAGGAAGCTATGGAAGTACCTGAGAAACAAAAATGGATTGAAGCTATGGAAGATGAGATGCATTCCCATCAAAAGAACGGCACTTGGGAACTTGTGAAACGTGATAACACGATGCAACCACTGACTGCCAAATGGGTTTTTCGTGTCAAAACAAATGAAAATGATGAAATTGAACGCTTTAAAGCACGTTTGGTGATTAGAGGATTTGAGCAACAATATGGAGTAAACTATGAAGAGACTTTTAGTCCGGTTATAAGGTATGATACTGTACGTTTTCTATTTTGGTTTATTTATTTTAAGAAATTAAAAATAGCACAATTTGATTGCAAGACTGCATTTTTAAATGGAACACTTGATGAACTGATATACATGGAGCAACCAGAAGGTTATAATGATAGATCTGGACGTGTTTGCAGATTGATTCGAAGTCTATATGGTTTAAAACAGGCACCTAGATGCTGGAATCAAAGACTAACTGAATTTTTAACAAGCGTTGGATTTAGAGCTAGTAGTTATGACCCTTGTGCATATCTGAGGTATGTTGGTGAAAATTTAGTCATTATTGCTGTATATGTTGATGACGGACTGATTGCTGCCACTGATAAGGAAGATATTCAAACACTTCTTAGCCATTTACAAACTGAATTTGAAATCACGATTTGTGAAAATGTCAGACAATTTCTTGGTTTTCAAATTGAATTAATGAAAGACAACATAAGAATTCATCAGGCAGCTTATGCTAAAAGAACACTGTCAATGTTTGAAATGGGTGACTGTAAACCTGCTAAAGTGCCAGCAGATAAAAGTTCTTTAGATATTCTGTATCGTGAAAATGAATTAGATTCTGAACATCCAGTTGCATCAGCTATTGGAAGATTAATGTATTTTGTTGTTGTTTCAAGACCAGATTTGGCATACGCAGTTGGAAAAGCTGCACAGTGGATGTCAACACCTACTGTTGGATCATGGAAATTCATTAAACATATTTTGAGGTATCTGAAAGGTACAATAAACATGGGAATCCACTACAGTGGCTCAACAGACGGTTATATCAATGTGTTTTCTGATGCTGACTATGCTGGGGATGTGCAAACAAGAAGATCCACAACAGGATACATTTCCACCTTAGGTGATGGTGCAATTACTTGGAGTAGCCAAAGACAAGGATGTGTGGCCCTTTCTACGACAGAATCTGAGTATATGGCTGCATCAACAGCATCCAAAGAGTTGGTCTGGTTGACCAATTTAATAAGTGAATTTCAACCTGGAATACAAGGACGTCTACTCGTTTATAACCAAAGTGCAATTTGGTTAGCTAGTAATCCAACTAACCATAGACGCACAAAGCATATAGATATTAGATATCATCATATAAGAGAGTTAGTGGAAGAGAAAAAGATCTTGATAGAGTATGTGGACACTGTAAATCAAGTAGCAGATATGATGACAAAGCCTATGGGACATTTACGTTTAAAAGAACTATGTGCAAATATTGGACTCGTTTAAGACTGTGAACTATTCATATTTCAGGAATAGTCCAATTTTAGGGAGAGTGTTAAAATAAAATTGTACTTTTCCTTATCTCCCATAGACGGCGCTGTGCCGATGTATTTTTCTCACTATGTTTACTTTTCGCAGTTACCGGCGAGACGAGTGAGTAGATGTTCGTACTGAAATTTTCCTGTTAAAACGTAACTTAATAAATTCTTTCTTTCCTCATATTATATAATTTTTCTACAATTATTATATGGTAGAGCGCCGGAGGGTCCTTTATCAGTTCTCAAGTCATCCTGGGCAGGAGAAAATAAGGGGGCACAGTTAGATATTATGCCGATTCATGAGTATTTGAATAAACTTAGGGGACGTTTAGAAAGAGCCGCAAATGAGGCAAAATTATCGTCCAATGTGCAACAAGGCAGAATGGCCTATCATTATAACTTAAGGTCAAAAGAAAAAACGTTTGAAGTAGGCGATAAGGTAATACTATTAATCCCTGATTCAACTAATAAGTTATATTCTAGGTGGCAAGGGCCGGCAACTATTGTCGAAAAACGAAACCGGCATTCGTTTATAGTTGAATTAGCCGACGGGAGTAGGAAACATGTGCACCAAAATAAAATAAGAGAATTTATTGCTAAGTGTAATATAGTTAATATTGTTTTTGAAGGTGATGAGGAATTTGGAGAAGTTGGGGAAATTCCTATTCTAAACCGGGAACAAGAGGTAGAACGGGACATAGAAAGGTTCGAAGTAAAAGGGTTATCTAACAGTCAAGTCAAGGATATAAAGTCCATTTTGAGGGAGAATAAAGAGATATTTATGGGTCCTGTGCGACCAGCGGAAGTAGGGGAGCACCGTATTGATTTGAAACCGGGTGTGACAAGGACAAAAACCAAAGTTATATAGTCTACCTGTTGCTTATAAAGAGGAAGTAGATAGACAGATTCAGGAGTTATTAGAATTAAATCTAATTGAAGTGTCAAATGCAGAAATTAGTCATCCAATTGTTTGCGTGGCGAAAAAAGACTCAACTATTAGGCTTTGTATAGATTATAGAACTTTAAATTCAGTAACGCAGGTCCAACATTTCCTATGAAAGATTCGTAGGAAATCATGTATACTGCGGGGGCAGCTAAATATTTATCTTCGATTGATTTATTGAGGGGTTATTGGCAGATTAAAATGGCTGAGGAATGTAAACATTTGACAGCGTTTACAACTCATAATGGGACTTATCATTGGCGTACTATGCCTTTTGGTTTATCAGGGGCGGCTGCTACGTTCCAAAAAGATATGAATGAGGTTCTTCAAGGTCATCGGAGGTATGCACAAGAATATATTGATGATGTCATCATTTTCTCCGACACCTGGGAAGAGCGTTGTGAGCATGTTAGGTCTGTTATAGAAGAACTTAAAAATAGAAATTTTACGATTAGGCTGGATAAATGTAAATTTGGAGAGAAATTGACTAAGTTTTTAGGTCATGTAACTGGGGGTGGAACGCATGCACCTGATGAGGAGAAAATAGGAGCAATAAGGGACTTAAAGAGACCTAAAACTAAAAAGGAAGTTAGATCTGTTTTGGGATTAATGGGATTCTATCGATCTTATATTCCAAATTATGTAGAAATTGCTATACCTTTACCGGAATTAACTAAAGGGAAGGTTAAAAATACTGTACCATGGGATGAAAGGACAGAAGAAGCACTTAATACCCTTAAAGAGGAGTTATGTAACGTGACGCGTTTGGCTACACCTACCGTAGGCCGGGAATATCAGCTTCACGCCGCGCCGATGATTCAGACCTGGAAGTAGGATGTTGTCTTACTCAAAAAGATGAAAAGGGTCAGTTTAAACCGATAGCTTTTGCCAGTCAGAAATTATCAGGGGCTCAGCGTGCTTGGCCGAGTATAGAGAAAGAGGCTTGGAGTGTTCTCTTCGGGTTACGGAAGTTTGAAAAGTGGACATATGGATCTCAAATTGAGATCATAACGGATCATAATCCATTAAAATTTCTCACTGAAACAACCCCGAGGTCCCCAAACTCACTAGATGGGCTCTTGCCTTGCAACGCTGGAACCTGAGTATTTCTCATCGTCCAGGAGCGCAACATTTAAATGCTGATGCAATTTCCAGGCTACATAGGAAGAGCTGGGAAGAACAGCCAATTGCTAGCCCATCAGCATCAATGACTAAATAGTGGACAAACCTTAAAGGGGTGTCATCACGTTTAAAATTTTTTTTTGTATATGTGTAATTGTATTTGAATTTTGTGTTATAGTGTATTAGCATGTGTAGTTTTTCTGTAATAATAATATTAGTACACGGTTCATTAGAGATGTCAGTAGAGAATGTTCAGACACCTTGATATACATATGTAATAATAATAATGAAGAAACCTACAAAGAGACTATTGAACTCTTCTGTGATGTTACTATATGTTTGGGGAAAATTAGCCCCTAAATGGCATATTTTCCGCTAAGGTGGGGGGGTGTCAGGTTCTGAGAAACATCTGCTATTAGAACTCGGGTTTTATATTATTTTTGTTTTAATATATTATATATTGTATGGCCTGTGTGCTGGAACTTCAAAATAACATTCTTTCATTGTCTAAAACTGGATCTAAGCCGGTGAAAATGTATAGATGGAATAAAGGGGGAAAAAGATAGTTGGAAAGGGGTTTGCCCAACCTTTTGAGATGTCTGTTGAAGATGAGGAGACAATGACATTCCACGAACGAAGAAAAGGAGCTTGGAATGCGAGCAGGGTAGGAAACCCTGAGGGGTTACGTTGAGAAGTAGCAAGGGGTTGCTGGAAGGCAGTCTCTTCTGCTGAGAGAGTCAGTGGAAAGTTGGCGTGCAAGGCGCAAGGTGAGTTGCTGTGTAGCTCTTAGATAGAGCGTAGGGTTCAGCTGGAGCCGAGAGCGCCAAGAGCAAGGTAGTCACTGTGTATAGCTCGTAGAGATAGAGCGTAGGATTGAGTGAGGCTCGGAGAGCTTAGGCTTAGAGCACATATGTGTTGGGAGATCGAGATTGATCTCCGGAAAGCTAATTTAACTTGTGTAGAGTGAGAGTGATTTAACGTAGTTTAACAGTACACAGCCAGCATTTACTGTATTCAATTTAATGTTGAACCGGATCATCTATATCCGAGTTTGTAAGTGTAAATAGTGTTTTGTTGTTGTGTAAATAGTGTGTAAATAAACTGTTAATTTAGTTAATTGAAAGCGTTGGTTTTCATTTAAACAATCTTCTCAGTGCGTGACCGATATCACGTAATCATATCGGTGGTGGCAGCATATAAATAATAAGGATTTTCTTCGAAGTTGTGCGGACTAAGAGGAAACTCCGACAATTATATTCCATTTTTTTCAATATTACATTAATTTATCAAAAATATTTAATCATTCTCATAGTTGCATGTACAATGTGACCCTAAAATTAATTATAAATAACAGAAATAAACTAGTAAATCTGCAGATCAGGAGCCTCAACGTCATCTTTGCAAGTCATTTTTTTTAACACTCATTGCGTAATATTCACCTTCCTACAAATCGCTTTTTAAAGTTTTCAAATTACATAAATATTTATAAGAATACAAAATACTTCGTAAAGTTTCAGAAATTAAAAGTGTTAAACAAGTGGTTATAAATTGATGTTCTGAAATTCTGATGAGCTACTTATTCTGGTAACTTTTAAAATCAAAAACTGCATTTCTTCAGGGGGGCAGAGCCCCCTGAACCCCCCGTAGTCTATTTAAATTTACATTCGTATTTTTTTATTGATTGAGCGGATGGTTATAGTATATCTTGGATTTTTTGTACGCTGTGATTTATAAGGATAAGCATACTTTTTTTTTAAATAAATTAATAAAAATTAAATTTAAAATAAAATCTTCATGTTAACCGTACGCAGACAATAAATCTTGAAGTGACGCCAAAAATGTAATCCTAAAATCCGCTATATTCGGCACAAACACAACGACGTGCTTAAAAAAAAAAAAAAAATAATAATAATAATAATAATACTTTTAGTAATACAGTTTTTAATTCATAATACAATCAAATGCTACCTTAGAATGATTAAATATAAGCAGATCATTTTCCTTTTACAGAAAAAATACACTGATGAAGTCAAAGAATTTGGTTCCTGCTCCACGTGCTTGTTTTGTTTGGGCCGAATGAGGGTATTTAAATCTGAGCGATAACGCACATCATATTGCAAATTGTTTTTACGGCATACTGCATCTCCATCTATCTCTTTTCTTCGTGAATAATAGCTAATTTTATTTTACCCAAGAACTTTTTATTCCAGCATCTTTGTTATCTATAAATGACGTCTAATTCACCTGCTATGCGTGCTTACTCATAACTTTTCATCTTGTTATATTAAGAAATACTCGAGAGTTTTCTTTTTATTTCCAGTATGCCGCCATATTAATTTTTTTTATTTTTATTTATTTTTTCCTTTTACTGTTTCACGTCAAAATATTTCAATTGAAAATTGTTTAAGAGAAGTTTAATTCAATTGGTTATTGTTTAAGAGAAAATATTACTATTAAGAGAAAATATTATATTCCGGGTTTTGATTTTCTTGGCAACAATTAAAGAAATATTGGTAAATGTTATGGGAAAATGTCACATTATTCTCTATGAAAATAATGAACTTTTGTATTTTTAAGCAAAATATATGAATAAAATAAATAAAATATTGCCTATTTTTATTTCTGGGCTAAAATCCATCTATATGCAAAGATACAAATGCATTAATTCATTCATTTTGACGTTGGCTTTACTCAATCATTATACACGCAATTATACTAATATTATTAGGACCAAATACTTTGCTAGGCAACAGACGAAAGAAAAGGAAAACTAGTTGGATGTGCCAATCCCAAAACTTTCTTCTATGTTATACATCTTAATATTTCAAAAACTAGTTGCACATGTTAATACTTCAATATTATTAGTTCAATACTATACCAACTTTGATTTTCATCTTAAATTTCTACTTCAGTCAATTAAACGAACTAAAAACGAGTTAATCTATATCATGATATTTTGTTAAAATTAATAGTTTTCCCTTATTCTGTTGTTATCAGATGTTTGCGAATAGCCGGCTTAGCAGGAAGCGAGTTCCCGCCTTTGCACGAGTCATCGATGGACAATAGAACTACGAAGAATCAAGAAAAGTATGCAAAAATCGCTATCACAGAGCCCGTTTACCGCGCTATATTTCCAAATTCAAGGAGGACCTGTTGGCCAAAGCCAAAAACATGCACAAAAAATTTGGTTCAATTGTATGCATAATTTTATACAATTTTCGATTGTACAATAAAGAAAATGGCACAAACATCGCTATTACAGCGCCCCCTTTCCGTCAATTTTTTTTCAAATTCAGGGAGGACTTGTTTGCCATAGCCAGAAACGTACACAGAAAATTTGGTTCAATTCTATGCATAAATTCATACACTTTTCGATGGTACAATATTGAAAATGGTACAGACATCGCAGTTATAGCGCCACCTTCCGGCGGAATTTTTCCAAATTCAGGGAGGACCTTCGTGCCATGACCAAAAACAAACACAAAAAATTTGGCTCAATTCTATGCATAACTTCATACACTTTTCGATGGTACAATATTCAAAATGGCACAAAAATCGCAATTACAGCGCCCCCTAATGGCGATTTTTTTCCAAATTAAGAAAGGACCTGCTTGCCATAGCCAAGAACTTAAAATAAAAATTTGGTTCAATTCTATGCATAACTTCATACACTTTTGGATGGTACAATATTCAAAATCGCACAGAAATCACTGTTACAGCGCCCCCTACCGGCGATTTTTTTTCATATTCATGGAGGACCTTCTTGCCATATCCAAAAACTTAAAATAAAAATTTGGTTCAATTCTATGCATAACTTCATACACTTTTGGATGGTACAATATTCAAAATCGCACAAAAATCGCTATTACAGCTCCCCCTACCGGCGAATTTTTTCCAAATTCAGGAGGATCTGCTTGCCATAGCCAAAAACTTGAAATAAAAATTTGGTTCAATTCTATGCATAACTTCATACACTTTTTGATGGTACAATGGCGACAGACAGACGGATACATGGACAGACAGACATTTTCTATAAACATGTTTTTTGGGATCTCTGACCCCTAAAACGTGTAAATCCGTCGAAAACCGGAAGTCGAAAAAAATTTCGATTACAATATTTTCTTCTGTTGAAGATGGAAGAAAGTAAAAATGAAATATGACTTATGTCAAATTGATAAAACAAAATGCTTTATATTATTGGAAAACATGCATAAAATTCCCCCCAAAATTATAAACCTAATTAAAAACTAGTTGGATGTGCCAATCCCAAAACTTTCTTCTATCTTATACATCTTAATATTTCAAAAACTAGTTACACATGTTAATACTTCAATATTATTAGTTCAATATTATACCAACTTTGATTTTCATCTTAAATTCCTGCTTCAGTCAATCAAATGAACTAAAAACGAGTTAATATATATCATGATATTTCTTAAAATTAATAGTCTTTCCTTATTCTGTTGTTATCAGATGTTTGCCAATAGCCGGCTTAGCAGGAAGCGAGTTCCCGCGTTTGCACGAGCCGCCGAAGGACAACAGAACTACGAAAAATCAAGAAAAGTATACAAAAATCGCTATCACAGAGCCCCTTTACCGCGCGATATTTCCAAATTCGAGGAGGACCTGTTGGCCAAAGCCAAAAACATGCACAAAAAATTTGGTTCAATTTTATGCATAATTTTATACACTTTTCGACTGTAGAATAAATAAAATGTCACAAATATCTCTATTACAGTGCCCCCCTTCCGGCAGATTTTTTTCAAATTCAGGGAGGACTTGTTTGCCGTAGCCAGAAACGTACACAAAAAATTTGGTTCAATTCTATGCATAAATTTATACAATTTTCGAGGTACAATAATGAAAATGGCGCAGAGATCCAATTATAGCGCCACCTTCTGGCGGTATTTTTTCAAGTTCAGGGAAGACTTGCTTGCCATAGCCAGAAACATACAAAAAAAAATTGGTTCAATTCTATGCATAACTTCATACACTTTTCGATGGTAGAATAATGAAAATGGTACAGACATCGCAATTATAGCACCCCCTTCCGTAGGACTTCGTGCCATGACCAAAAACAAACACAAAAAATTTGGCTCAATTCTATGCATAACTTCATACACTTTTCGATGGTACAATATTCAAAATGGCACAAAAATCGTTATTACAGCGCCCCTTACCGGTGAATTTTTCCAAATTAAAGAAGGACCTGCTTGCCATAGCCAAGAACTTAAAATAAAAATTTGGTTCAATTCTATGCATAACTTCATACACTTTCGGATGGTACAATATTCAAAATCGCACAAAAATCGCTATTACAGCGCACCCTACCGGCGAATTTTTTCCAAATTCAGGGAGGATCTGCTTGCCATAGCCAAAAACTTAAAATAGAAATTTGGTTCAATTCTATGCATAACTTCATACACTTTTTGATGGTACAATGGCGACAGACAGACGGACACACGGACAGACAGACATTTTCTATAAACATGTTTTTTGGGATCTCTGACCCCTAAAACGTGTAAATCTGTCGAAAACCGGAAGTCGAAAAAAATTTCGATTACAATACTTTCTTCTATTGAAGATAGAAGAAAGTAAAAATCTCGCAAATATATTGACAAAATTTCAAACTAATTGGAATAATTTAATAATCTTATTTAAAAATTTCAGCATCCAAAATTTACCATTTAAATCCACTTTTCATATGAGCCATTTCTTTCAACAAATGAAAATCTGAAAATTGTCTGACTTGCCATAGAAAAGCATTATAGAGCAAAATAAAATGTTCTATATTTCCCGAACGAATGAACCAAATTTAACTAAAAGCTATGCAGCTAAGTCCGAGTACCTCATCAACATGCCCAGTTAATTTCAAGCCGATCGGATGCTTTTTGCGGCAGTTATCGCGGAACAGACAGACTAACAGAAACCAAAACTTTTCGTGTCTCCACAGTAAGCCTTCACTGATGTTTCGGCAATTAAAACACCCAAAATTCCAGTAATAGACACCCTCTGTTCCAGTAATGGATATCGATTAGGATATCAGTAATTAATAAAATATTTATGAGAATTATTCGTTATTTAAATTAATTATTGTGATTATTACAAGATCAATATTTTAATTATTTTAGATAGAGGATTTAAGATATTAAATAACAGAGAATTGCGGTTATCAAATTATTGAGACAATAGGGATGTTTAGAGGGATTAATTAAATATATATATATATATGATTATTACTTTTTTTTATTACGTTTAGTGCATTGATTTGTCTTTTTCCCACTATTTTTAACAGTTAAACTCCCCGAAACTACTTGATATATCACTTGTACTATTGCAAATATGAAAGAAATGAAACTACGGGTTAAATGTTTTAAACACTAAATGAAACTGCGGAACTAACGTTTCAGGCCTCTGATCTGCAGATTTACTAGTTTCATTACCACCATAAATTTAATTAATATTACAATATATTTTATGTACAGAGTAGTTTTGTCACAGAGATCATTCATCAATCATTTAAGACAGAAAATAGTAGATTTTTAACAACTCCTGTAATTTAAAGAAATTGTCTTTATTTAAATGGAAAGAACCCCTTTCCCTCTGCCGTTAAATAAATTCTCAGCTTCCTGATTGGTTTGGTTGATTGCCAGATTATAAAATATGCAAGGCAGAGTTCTAAAAAAATAATTTGATTACAATATTAAAAATTTTAATAATCATATTAAATTAATTAAAACTAGCTATTTATAAAATTTTTCTTCTTACTACATTCTGGTACGTGCAATTAAAAATTAAATTTGATTACTTACGTTTTCAGTTAAGTCAGTTTCATCCACTATGAACATTACTGAAATTGCATTTTTAGTAATGTCTGCATGGCGTGTCCATTACTGGAAATTGACTCATTAAGCATTCGAGTTATAGACACTGGTCTTAAAACCTTAAAAATTAAACAAAAACATAATTTGAAGAATAAATTAAAAAACAAAATTTATTTCCTACATTTGTTTCAGCCCGAGAATGGACAGATATTAAGATATTTCATTCAATTAGTTTTACATTTAATGTTAAATTTTTGTAACAAATTAGTTAAGCCAATTGAGGATTAAAAAATATAAATAAAATTCATACAATATGATACTTAAAACACCCTAAAAAGTTAGATTCCGTTCAAATAAAATCGAAATAAATCTTAGACTTCTTCCATTTTTAATTGAAAATATTTGTATTGCAGATTTTGCATTATGTTTATGACAATTGAGCATAAAATGATAAGATGCATGCAAAATACAAAACTTTAAAAAAAAGTCTAAGATTTATTTCGATTTCATTTGAACGGAATCTAATTTTTTAAGGTGTTTTAAGTATCATATTGTATGAATTTTATTTTTATTTTTTAATCTTCAATTGGCTTAACTAATTTGTTACAAAAATTTAACATTAAATGTAAAACTAATTGAATGAAATATCTTAATATCTGTCCCTTCTCGGTCTTAACACGTTCACGCCGGCGCGGTGGGTCACACTCGATTGTCTTAGAGCTGCAAAGTCTCCGGCTTTTTTGGATACCAGTATTTTAATACGGAAAATATTGTTTTATTTAATTAGAACAATTGGGCGATTTAAAGGAGCAACATTTTCTCTAAAATAATAGTGGTGTGCAAAAAGCCGAAGACTTGACAACTCTGAGACACTCGAGTGTGACCCACCGCGCCGGCGTGAGCGTGTTAAACAATGTAGGAAATAAATTTTGTTTTTTTAATTTGTTCTTCAAATTATGTTTTTGTTTAATATGTCAAGTTTTTTAATAACTACTGCACTCAGACGAACGCATTTCAAAATTAATGGAGAGTATCGTCATCAGGCGTTGATGTATGCGGTATTGCATCACAATGTGGGATGCATGCAGTTTACCAGTGTGTAATTCAAAATATTTCACTACTGTAGTAATGCAGGTTGCGGTAGTTTGGACAAAAACTTCCAATCTGAACGTAAAAAATCTATAATCAAAGCATAAAAAATTAGCTTAATTTAAATTTAGATACCCTATTTCCCACTCAGGAACGCTATGAATGTAAATGTAAATTGTGTTGAATCCTTACTGCTAATATTTAACCATATTATAGCTGTGATACACTAAAAAATAAAAAATAAAAGTTTTACTTAAATTTTTAAACCCTATTCTCTCCCAAGGGGTGATGTAAACACATCAGAAAATTATTACCTAAGTTTAACTTGGGGTATAAATAGTTCTCATCTCGAAAAAAAAAATACATTTTAAAATTTAAGTTATGTAATTCCCCACTAAGTTCGCTACCTTGCGTAAAAATAGCTATCCATTAGAAACTTTTTACTAAAATATAAACTTGGCCAAAGCAAAAACTTATTCTGAAAATATCCTTTTTATTTCCACTATGACGCCATTTTCACCTTTTTAATTTACAAAAAAAAAAAAAAAAAAAAAAACCTAGCTTTATTAAACATTTCACATGAAAATCTTTCAACTAAAAAGAAATAAATTATTATTACGGCTTTTGAAATTTTTGCAACAATGAAGTAAAAATGTTACATTTTCTATGAAAAATGTCCGTTTATTTTCAATAAAAAAGCGAAAATTGGAATTATTAAGAAAAATATTTGAATAATGTAAAAATAAATTGGCTCATGTTTCTCTCTGAATTATAATTCACCCATAGGCAAAGGCATTTTACGATTCGTTTTGACCCTGACGTCAGGCAATCGTTTTTACACTTTAAATTTATAATATCATTAAAATTAGTAAAGAATAAAAAATGAGTGGCATCGGGGACAAAAAGGTGGGAAAAAAAATGAAAAAGTTATGATCTCCATAGGCTTTTCCATGTTAAATTAACATTGAGAAGTGACACTGGAAATAAATAAGTATTGCGCTGCCGCGCGATACTTACATGAATGAAATTTTGTAAATGATCATTAGTATATAAAACTGAAAGTTTTCTGTTGCTACCAAAACAAAAGAGAATGCAAGAAAATAAAGAGTATATAAATTTATTAAGTGAAGTATGTTTTTTAAGATTTTCACTGAAAAACAGCAAAACTTCGAAATATTATTGTATCCTTCCTGATTGGTTTGATTAAGAGTATCTACAATAATCCGGATTATAAAACATACACGGGGGAGTTTAAAAAAAAAGCTAAATTTTTATAGATAGATTATGAACCAAAAACTTTGAAGGATATCCAACCATTACTAGCCCATCTAACGTATAACAGCGAACGAAACTATGCGATAACCTCTTCTAAGTTACTCACGATTCCAAAAAGAATTCTTTATTTTTAGAAACTTTAGAAACCTAAATATTTTCGAGATTTAAAGAAGCATTTAAAAAAAGAAAGTTTCTTTCGCTATCACTGATTTTTGGAAACGTTTCGGGGTTGTTTTTTGTATATTAATTATTTTTTTTCAAACCGGATTATCGGTTTTTAGAATAGTATCAATTCTCAATTGAACATTTTCAGCTGCGTGATTGAATTTAGACATGGAAGAGGCATTTTGGGCACTGTTAAATACCCACTTTGGAAAACAAAAAAATCCAAAATGAGTATTTAACAGTGCCTAAAATGGATACACAGTGGTGACCAAAACAGGCATATAGACCTAAAATGGTAACCTCATACCTAAGAATCTTTCTACCCAATTCGGGTATTTTTCTACCCGTTTTAAGTCTTATTTTTTTCTGTGTGGGAAGAATAGTATTATTCTGAAGAATAAAATGCTTCTGCTTGAATAAAAAAAGAATGTTTAACCAATGCCTTTAACACATCATCAGTAGTAAAATCTTTGGAAGCATAGGTATAGACAAAACTTAAATGAAGATTATAAGGAAGATTTACAGGAAAGCAACAGCAACCAGCCAACAGCACCAATGGACAAAGGAAAAGAAAAGATCAAGCTGGAAAAAGGAGTTAGACACGGAGACACCATTTTCCCGAAACATTTTATTGTTCTCTTAGAAAATATTTTCAAAGAACTCGATTTGGAAAACAAAGGGATTAGAATGAACGGGGAAGCCCTTAAGCTATCTCCAGTTTGCCGAAAACATTGTAATTTTCAGTAACAACCCTAAAGAACTGAAAGATATGTTAAAAGAAGCCAGTATTAATGTTGGATTCAAAATAAATTCGGAAAAGACTAAGGTGATGTTTAATTTATTTGCACCAAAATATAAGATCATCTACAACAGCACTGAGATTAAGGAAGTGCAGAGTTATGTGAACCTTGGACAAGAAATAACATCGGACAATAGCACCGTGAATGAAATCAACAGGAAAATAAACTAGTCGGATGTACCAATCCCAAAACTTTCTTCTATCTCATACATGTTAATACTTCAAAATTCGCTATCAAACTGCCAAAATTAAATTGCAATCTATGCATCTCATGAGGATTCTAACGATATGAAATTCCGTGCATTAGTTCTTGAGATATGACTATCGCTGAAATCGTCTAAATTCAGCAAAATGCTGCCTAGCAGCGCCACCTATTGGGTGATTTATACCAAATCCTAATCAGCAACAATTTATGTCAACGTCTGACTGAATATGAAGTTTGGAGAAAATCCGTACATTAGTTTTTGAGATAGAGCAATAGCGAAAATCGTGAAAATTTCTGCATAGCAGCGCCACCTATTGGGTGATTAACACCAAAACCTAATTAACAACAACTTGTATCAACATACAACTAAATCTGAAGTTAGATGAAAATTGGTCCATTAGTTCTACTGATAGAGCTATTGAGGCAATCGTGGAAAAGGCAGCAGAGAAGCGCCACCTGTTGGGCGATTTACACCAACACCTAATCAGTAGCAAGTCATATCAAGGACTAACTTAATCTGAAGTTTGATGAAAATCCGTGCGTTAGTTCTTAAGATAAAGCTATTGGGGAAATCGTGTAAATCCTGCAAAATTCATCATAACGACGCCACCTGTTGGACGATTTACACCAAAACGTAATCATCTTCAATTCATATCAAGGACTAACTAAATCTGAAGTTTGATCAAAATCCGTGCATTAGTTCTTGAGATAGAGCTATTGCAAAAATCGTGAAAAATGCAGCATTGCAGCGCCACCTGTTGAGCGATTTACACCAAAAACTAATCAGCATCAATTTGTATTAGGCACTAACTGAATATCAATTTTTATTAAATTCCGTGCATTAGTTCTTGAGATAGAGCGCCCACAAAATTTGTGTCACATACACACAGACAGACAGACAGACAGACTCACAGAGTCACAGACAGACATTTTGTAAAAACATGTTTTTTGGAATCTCTGACCCCTAAAACGTGTAAATCCGTTGAAAACTGGAATTCGAAAATTGTCATGAATCCAATACTTTCTTCTTGTAAAGATAGAAGAAAGTAAAAATGGATCAATTTCTTTTTAGAAGAACTTTATTATTCTGAAGAGTAACATGCCTCTTTGCTTGAAAAGAAGGGGGTTTAACGCATATGCCAGCAAGCGAATATACGGATGAGTCACAAGTCCTATAACATCAGTAATTAGCTCTGCAAATAAATTGTTTTATTCCAATTTATATATTATGAAATTAATATTAAGAAAAAAATATCTATTCTAGCCACTAAAAATTTTAACGGAAATCGATTATAGTAACTTTACATATGCGAACCTAAAATTTTAGATGATTCCGTAGAGTTGTTTTTGAGTTATCTTTAAAAAATTACAATCATTGCAATTTGTATTGCAACTATTAACTAGTATGTTGTGGCCATCACAAAACTTTCTTCTATATAAATCACGTCAATTAAATCATTTAAATAGTACAAGAAATTACATAAATTTAGCACCAATTCATATCAAAGTATATCTGAATTTGAAGTTGGATGAAAATTCGTGCATTAGTTCTTGAGATAGAGCTATAGCGGAAATTCTGAAAAATGTAGCATAGCAGCGCCACCTGATGAGCAATTTGCACCAAAAATAAACAGCACTAAATGATATCAAGGTATACCTGAATCTGAAGTTTGTTGAAAATCTAAGCGTTAGTTCTTGAGATAAAACTATTGCGGAAATCGCAAAAAATACACTATAGCAGCGCCACCTGTTGAGCGAGTTACACCAAAAATTAAACAGCACTAATTTATACGTCAATTCATGTCAAGGACTAACTAAATCTGAAGTTTGATGAAAATCCGTGCAATAGTTCTTGAGATACAGTTCTTGCGGAAATCGTGAAAATGCAGCACAGCAGCGCCACCTGTTGGGAGATTTACACCAAAAATTAAACAGCGCTGATTTATATCAGGGACTAACTAAATCTGAAGTTTGATGAAAATTCTTGCATTTTTTCTTGAGTTAGAGCTATTGCGATAATCATGAATAAGGCAGCATAGCAGCGCCACCTGTTAGGCGATTTTCACAAAAAAGTTATCAGCACCAAACTATATCCTGGACTAACTGAATCTGAAATTTTATAAAAATTCGTGCAGTAGTTCTTGAGATATAGCTATTGCGGAAATCGTGAAAAATGCCGCATAGAAGCGCCACCTGCTGGGCGATTTTCACCAAAAATTAATCAGGTCCAGTTTATGTCAAGGTCTAACTAAATATGAAGTTTTGTCAAATTCCGTGCATTAGTTCTTGAGATAGAGCGCCCACAAAATTTTTGTCACATACAGACTCACAGAGTGACAGAGTGACAGACAGACTCACAGACAGACATTTTCTAAAAACCATCAAATCGTGTTCTGGGCATTCTAAAATGTATAAATCCGTCGAAAACCGGAAGTCGAAATTTTTCACGAATCCAATACTTTCTTCTTGTAAAGATAGAAGAAAGTAAAAATGAGTTTAACATTAGGCATTCAAAACTTTAGATCTACTTACTTCCTAAACTACTTGACCGAAAAATTTCCCGATTGGTATCCAAAGGTAAAATTTAACGAAAGATCGAAATAGGATTGATTTCGTATTGAAATTTCCAAAGTTTATTACAATTTCAGTATGAAGAACTGCTTAACTTTCAATTAAGCTTAGCTTTTAAGGTAAATTGATAGAAGACACAATTCCAAACCGAAGGGCTATTTTCGTTATATATATATATATATATATTATATCCACATAATATAATAATTACATTATTTTAAAAGTATCATCATGAATTGAATCTACCAATAAATATCGATAAAGATTATTTTCAAACTCTAACTAATTTCATTATTTACAATAACTATATATTGCAAGATAATACAATTTATCAACAGAAAGTTGGTAAGTCACAAGGTGGATGTACTTCAAGTTTATTATCAGATTTATACTTATATCACTATGAACGTGCGTATTGTAATAGTAATATACATTTATATCGTTATATTGGTGACATAATTTTAATTGCTACTGATCAGTCTAATATTTCTAAATTTCCAGTAGATTATTCTACTAAATAAGAATTAACGCAAAACCTTTTATCCAACAATGCTATTAACCTTTTAGATCAAAAAATTATACTAAAAGAAAACAAAACAATTACTGATATATCTGACAAACGTAAAGAATTTACATTCAAAGTTAATACATTTACACATTTTAAATCATGTCTTCACATTTCAGTATATCCTAATATACTATTCAATCATATTTATAGAATAAAGAGATTATGTTCTTCTCATCTCATTAACAACAACATTAAAAAGCTAATTAATGATACATTAAATCATGGTTTTCCTAAAAAATTCATATATTCTTTAATATACAATTAGTAAATATGATCTCACAATACAAATAACTCATTGCGTAAACAAATATTTAAAAATAAAATTAAAAAAAATATATAAAAGCATAAAAAGAATATAAAAAAAATGGAAAATAAAATAAAAATTTTTTATAGGATGGCTGGGTGGGTAGATGTTTCTGTACGGCAGAGGGCTGAGTTGTCTGGATAATTATGCGCAATGGTTATTTATAAAAAAAAAAAAAAAAAAAAAAAAAAAAGAAAAGTAGAGAGAGAGAGAGAGGGCATATGTATAATGATTACATTGCAATAATACATATTTTATTATGGTGGTTTATTCAACATATTTCAATGCCTCTATGAACAGTGCTATTTATTTATTTGATATATTGTTTTAAATTATTATTATTAAATAATGTAAATTTCACTTTATAGCCCAATGCGAACGATATCATATTAATCTCTCACACACAGTAAATTCTATCTCAATAACATATGTATATGTAATGATTATAAATTTGTATTCTATTTTCTATCCTCTCACCCATAATTATGTATTTTAAATTTTAAGCAAGTTTGAGGGCCTTTTAATTGTTATTTATTATTTTCAACATTTTAAACTAATTTAGATATAATAAGCAACATATTTTATTTTATTTTATTGAATTAAGTGATTATGCACTTTTGTGACAGAGATTTACATATATTATTCTACTATAATTTTGTGCATTTATTTATAACGAATCATTACTTAATTATTACTTAACTATTTAATTCTATGTATTGGCATGAATTTATATACAAATTTTTATTCACCGATTATATTAACTTAATACAATGAATGATGCTGTATTAATAATGCTTACCACTATTGGTTATTACTATTTATCAATTAGTTTTCATTCCTCCAACATGTTTTTTCCTAAAAATACATTCTTGTGTAGTAAACTTTAAATGCATTATTTAAAATTTTAGGGCTGCACTAAATATGATCCATTAGTGAATATTTTGAAGTCATTAATTGTATTATTCAACGACAGAGGGCAGCACTATTTGTGTGCCATTGGTAAAAATAATGAAATTTTACTATTTCAACCTGATTACACTATATATTTTTGCTCCATGGTTTATAATCATGGATATTTAGTTAGATATTTATGACAACATGTCCAAATCATTCCTTATATCTTTTATGCTCTTTCATTTATAACATGGGTGGATCTTCAATTGGTGATATGCTTATTTTTTATTCCATTTTAATCCTTTGTATTTTTATTTAATTATTTTTATATTGGGGTTATTTCTGCTTTTTCTCTGGATTTTTTATGTACGGTAGCCATTTTTGCATTCTATAGCTTGTAATGGCTAATGCAAAGATGAAACAGTACATGTTATTTGTGGTAATCACGGTAATTAGGGCCTGGTGATTCTGCCTTGATTTCACAAATATTTCCACTTTTCAAATGTTAACTGTATTTTCAATTCCTTATTGCTCTTGTTATAAGGATCTATTTCAAAGAATGTTATAATAGTTTATGCATCATTTTTAATTTGAACAAATTCCTTTACAATTTATACATTAACATTTGTTGTTGATAATTTGTATTGGTATATAATGGTTTTATATATATATAAATATATTTTTTTTTTCAAAGGTATATAGGGAGGCGGGGAGAGAGATTTGATACATCAAGATAATGAAATTGATATTAAAGAGCAAAATTCTGCTCTAAAATTACACGCTTATTTATTCATTTTTGGCATTAAACTGAATTTGTAACTTTATTATTAAGTATTAGCAGTTCATTATTCATTGGTATGCGTTTTCTTGATTTTGTTTAATATGCCAGTTTTGATTAATTAAAATATTGGTTAATTGGAACATTTTATGTGTCCATTTGGAGTTTGATTTTTTTTTTTTAAGTCTCTACGTTTACAAATGCAAAAGCAAATTACAAATAATGATATGACCAGACAAACTAAAATATTACCTTAAAGCTTCTGCTTCTATTTATTTAAATTTTGCATCAAATATTTACTCTGTATAAAATTGTTATTGAATAAAGCATTAAATTATGTTTTTAACTTTTTGTTAGCAACATGCATAGCAAAAGAATAGCAGCTTCGTTTCTTCCAAAAACTGATATTCTCTGACTGTTTTACAGCCTGGAGGACTAACAGCAAGAATTTAACTTTGCCACTAAAAATGTCATTCTTGACAGGCAGCTATTAGTAGAGGGAATGGTTTTCTATTTTTAGAGTAAGAAAGGCACGCAGGAATTATAAAAGTTTCTTTAAAATTATTCTGTATTGCTTTAAGAAATTTTTAAATGATAATCTGACGTTAAATATTTAAACAAAATAAAGATACTTGTTCTAATCGGGAATTTTCAAATCAAAAATAAAACACAAATGCTTGAATTTTTAACTCAATTACAATAAAGTCTCCATAACGGACACTCATAAACAGTGAGTACCTACCCCCATTTAGTGAACCTTTTTCCGATTTTCAACACCTATATATTTATATGCTTTTGACTCCGGATAGAAGATACTCCTGATAACGGGCAATTTTCGCGGTCCTGAGGTGTCCTGTATTCAAAAATGTTTTTGCACTTACGATCATACTGAATTCAGGATTTATTTTGATCAGTATTTTATTCAGGGTTTTTACTTTGACACATGTAGCTTAATGAAAGCATTATAATCATGATAAAAACTCAATAATGGAAATTTTGGTGTACCTTAGTATTAGTGCGGGAGGCGGATGCACAAACCATCTCCTCATCGAGCTCATGGCTGAAATTCCAGAATTAGCTAGAACTCGATTAGCATATTAAAAATTGGAACTGGTCTGTCAAGTCATATCTTGGTGGAAACCATCTGCAAAGCTAATTAGTGGTTGATTGGTAGGTTTCCTATTGTACTTTCCTGCAAACAGTTTTCAATCCTTTCACCCGACTGGGTGCAGGAAAACACAATGGGTAACCTATCAGTCAATCATTAAAATTAGGTCTGCAGGTGGTTTCCACGAAGATATGGCTTGACAGACCAGTTCCATTTTAATATGCTAATTGAGTTCTAACTAACCCTGGAATTTCAGCCGTGAACTCGATGAGGTTATGCTTTGTGCAGCCGCCGCCCGTTCTATATGGTCATTTTGAGCTTCTCTTAATCCACTTTTGCTATTTTGTCAATTAATTCCATATATATGTATATATGTATGCATGTATGTTGGTAATTTTTAAAATGTTTACAGGTCACCAGAGACGTTTTTGGTGTTTTTACGGTGATGTATGAATGAATGCGTATATGAGAGAGTGAACATGATAGCGTCCGAACGATGCTTTTAATTGAGCTCCTATTTAGCATATATGTTATAAATACCACTATCGCAAGAGCTGTATTAATTTTCGTACGAATCCGACACCCAGTTTGGTATCGAAACCATTTTTAAACAAATTTTCAACCATTTCGTGACAAGATAAAACTGATACATATAATACTTTTTAATTACAGTTATTCAAATAAATATTTTTATTATTTCCTTTCATCTAATATTGATACAACAATCATGTTTCTCCAGAAAGAGAATTAATACAGAAAACCTTTTTCTTCCCCTTAACCCTTCGTGCTTGTGTAATGTTGAATTCACACCGGAATTTAACAAAAATTATTACTTCAAAAAGAGGGAAAGCAATTTTTTGACCTTTTTTTCCACCAAAGTTTAAAAAGTAAAATTTAGTTAAAAGTTTCTAAGGCGAATCTGCATTAACATTAGGTGGGATGTAATATATCCCACCGCCCTTCAAGAGGTTAAAGTACAAGGAAGGAAAACTACAATCAGTTTCCTCAATTTGATAAAAGCGTATGGAAATGCAAGTACTGTATTTTGATGAGGGAAATTTGCGAAATATCGACATTTAAAACAACTTAAAATTCCTATGCATGGCTATGTAAATTCGTTTTCAATAATTATATTTTAGTTATGGACTTATTATCAGCAGGAGCGGTATGAAAATTCTTAGCAAATTACGTCACAATTTTAGAAAAACGTTTCAGCTTTATGAATGAAAGTCCACGTTTTGTTTAGAACACGAGGTCATTTTTCCCCGTTGAAACATTTCACCTACTATGTAAAATTAAAGGAACAAAGTATTTATTTATTTTTATTAGCTCCCGATATGCTATTCCTTTCGGCCAGCAATTAAACTGTCGTCTCGAAAAAATAACGCTCCGTCGTATAAGCCAGCCGTAAAACAAAACAGATGTAACATTGTACAGAATTATCTCTACTGCGATTTTTTAAACTTCTAAGCATAGCATACTTTCAGTTTTTATATTTTTCCGCCAGATTGGGAAAAAAAAAGTACTTTTAAATGCAATTTGTTTGAAAACAGCACCTCAATTTATTTTTGAGATTTTTTTTTTTTGTTTTGTAGTTTTTACCGTCATTTGCTTAATTTTGGCAACTCAAGTACTCCATTTCTGTAAAAAGTAAAGGAAAAATAGTTGGAAAATAGTAATTATATCTTTTTGTTGCCATTTTCTCATAACAACTGAAGAAAAAAAAAATTAAATTACATGCTATTTTGAAAAAATATAAATGAATGATTTCTTATAAAACATGGAGCTATTATAAACTATATTTAATTTTAAGTAACTATTAATATTACAAACAAATGATGGCATATGAATTATAGATAGCCGATTTTTTTGTCAATTTTCTTGAATGACGACATCTCTTATTTTTTAACCATTTGGAAAAATGGTTATTGTCCTCTGTCAGGGTAGGAAATCAAAAACATATCTGAAGCGTTTTATTGGTGGAATCCGCATTTTATTCGTTTTCTGATTGGCCTAACAGTAATCTGTATTTTCCCTTTACTTTCAACAGAGATGGATACTTCTGTTGCCTCTATGACAAAAAAATAATAAAAACTACAAAAAATAATAATAACTCAGAAACAAATTGAGATACAGCTTTCAAACAAATTGCATTTAAAAGTACATTTTTTTCTTTATACGACGGTGTAAAAAGTAACATTGTGGGATGTTTAGAAGTTTAAGAATGAAATTTCATTTAAAATTGGTCCAGGAATATTAATGTTTAATCCATGGCGTACGTAATAAATGACCAGCTCTGTAGAAGTTTAAAAATTTACAGTACCGAAAAATGTAATCCATGGCGTACGTAATGTATGATCAACTCCGTGCGAATTTTTATCTTTCTATATATATAAAAAAGTAACGGTTTGGAAATGGACCAATAAAAATCTGCGTAGATCTTCCCGGTACACTCCTAGATCGGCATCCATATTTCTTGTGAATGAGGGTCTTTCTTCGTTAATATTAAGAAAACTGTTTCATACAAAAATATGAAAATTGGTGCTATTATAGAGAAATGTTTGATAAACACGCTGATGCAGACAGTTTTTAAATAGAATAATTATTTTAAGAGATATTTAAGGTTAAAGTTAGTCAAAACCATTTCATTAAAAAAATTTATATGACCAAAAACTATACATAGGAATTTAAACATTTTTACATCATTTAATACATTAGAAATTCCCGGTGTGCAGACTGCATTTATTTTTTTAATTTCACTCATTTTTTGAAGATTTATCTCCATTTTAAATTCAAATTTTCAGCATTTTGAGATATATTTTGTACCTTTTCTTAAGAAAAGGATATTATTTTAAACTGTTGCCAATTTTAAAAACAACGCAAAGAATAATATTTCCTTCAAATTAAAAATTTATTTACACGAGGCTATTATAATCAGAAGAAAACTTTCAAATGAAAATTAAGTGATTACGTGTTAAAAATCAGGAAAATATTGAAAATTACGTCATAAAAACTATAGTTACACGTGAATTTTAAAAGAGAAAGAAAATTTTTAAATAACTGGGGGGCCCCCTACGAGCTACGCTTGTCAACCCCCGTCCAGACACCGCAGGCTCTAAAGGCACGCTAATTTGATCGGCTTTAAAAAGATTTCGAAAGATTGAATTATAATTTAAAAAACAGTGGCGATCTCCCTATAAACGGACTTCTATTCATTTCTCTTTGATTCGGGAATTTTAACTCCAAATCCGCTGCGGTACTACTTGATTATCCAGTCGACCAATTTCGCCAAATTATATAAATCGCCAAACCACTCGCCAAATTATACAAATTGACATAATTTTTATTTTAAGTAACGAAAGAACATTAATAAAAATACAAATAAAACGTCGAAATAAAAATAACTTGATGACGTAGACACGTGTAACAACAGTTCAAAATAAGCTAATATAAAAGGAATTAAGTAAGCAGAGTCTTTGTCTCCTGGTATTTTTTAACAAAGCGGAAAGAAAGTTCTTTTAAATGAGACATTTTAAATTAATCGTTTTTAATCTGACGTAATTTTGACCAAACTATTCTTTCTCTTTTTAATATTCACGTGAAAATACTTTTGTTAGAAATGAAATATTATTTGCGCTTTCCTAACAAAAATAGTTGAAAAGATCCTCTCAAAATATCAAATAAATGTCTAGTGTAATTTCTAAATTTAAACTGTTTTGCAATATTATTTTTTGTTCATTTTTTGTAATAACTGTAATGTGACGTAAATATGACGTAATTTCTCCTATTTAAGACTTCTAACGCATGTTAATGAATTTATTATTTTACAATATCCTTTCTCTTTTAAAATTCACGTGTATACTTTTTATGATGTAATTTTTAATAAGTTCCTGCTTTTTGTACATAATTATTTAATTCTAATTCCAAATTATTTTTTCTGTTTATAATAGTCACTTGTAAATAATTTTTTAATTTGAAGCAAACATTATTGTTTGCGCTGTTTATACATTTGGCAACAGTATAAATTAATACCATTTTCTAAAATAATGTAAAAAATATCTCTAGAAATGCTGAAAATTTGAATTTAAAATAGAAATAAAACCCCAAAAAAATGAGTCAAATTAAAAAAAGAAATACAGTCTGCACACCGGGAACTTCAAACGTATAAAATGATCTAAAAATGATTAAATTCCCATGAATAGTTTTTGCTCCTATAAAACTTTTTTAGTGGAACGATTTTGTCCAACTTTAGCATTAAATATCTCTTAAAATAATTCTTCGATTTGAAAACTGTCTTCATCAGCGTGTTTATCAAACATTTCTGTATAAAAACACCGATTTTCATATTTTTGTATGCATTGTTTTTCTTAATATTAACGAAGAAAGACCTGCGGTCACAAAAAATTCAAAACCGGCGGCGGTGACAGCGGTAGTTACTTTTTTTTAGAATAGAGAGATAAATCCATTATTATGCGTTAAAAGTCGCAAATGGAGGAAAATTACGTCATGTTTAAAAAGGCCAAATAATTGACAGTTGGCAAAACAGTTTAAATTAAAAAATATATTTGCGCGAGACATTTATTTCAGTGAATTCTAAGACAACGAAAAAAAAAAAAAAAAAAATGCAATTTAACAAATTACAACGACCATTTGGAAAATGATTTTTTCAAAGACTAAAATTTAAGACATAAAAAATTGCACGGAATTGATTATACATTACGTACGCCATGGATTACATTTTTCGGTACTATAAATTTTTAAACTTCTACGGAACTGGTCATTCATTACGTACACCATGGATTAAACATTAACATTCCGGGACCAATTTTAAATGAAATTTCATTCTTAAACTTCTAAACATCCCACAATATTACTTTTTACACCGTTGTATAGAGAAAAAAATGTACTTTTATATGCAATTTATTTGAAAGCTGTATCTGAATTTGTTTCTGAGTTATTAATTTTTTTTTGTAGTTTTTATTACTTTTTTTGTCATATTGGCAACAGAAGTATCCATCTCTGTTGAAAGTAAAGGGAAAATACAGATTACTGTGTAGACCAATCAGAAAACGAATAAAATGCGGATTCAACCAATAAAACGCTTCAGATATGTTTTTGATTTCCTACCCTGACAGAAGACAATAACCATTTTTTCAAATGGTTAAAATATATTTGCGCGAGACATTTATTTCAGTGACTTCCAAGACAACGAAAAAAAAAAAAAAAATGCAATTTAACAAATTACAACGACCATTTGGAAAATGATTTTTTCAAAGACTAAAATTTAAGACATAAAAAATCGCACGGAGTTTATCATACATTACGTACGCCATTGATTACATTTTTCGGTACTGTAAATTTTTAAATTTCTACGAAGCTGGTCATTCATTACGTACGTCATGGATTAAACATTAATATTCCTGAACCAATTTTAAAAGTAAATTTCATTCTTAAACTTCTAAACATCGCACAATATTACTTTTTACACCGTCGTATCTCTCTATTCTAAAAAAAAGTAACTACCGCTGTCACCGCCGCCGGTTTTGAATTTTTTGTGACCGGAGGTCTTTCTTCGTTAATATTAAGAAAAATAATGCATGCAAAAATATGAAAATCGGTAGTAATATACAGAAATGTTTGATAAACACGCTGATGCAGACAGTTTTCAAATCGAAGAATTATTTTAAGAGATATTTAATGCTAAAGTTGGACAAAATCGTTCCATTAAAAACGTTTTATAGGAGCAAAATCTATTCATGGGAATTTAATCATTTTTAGATCATTTTATACGTTTGAAGTTCCCGGTGTGCAGATTGTATTTCTTTTTTTAATTTGGCTAATTTTTTGTGGTGTTATTTCTATTTTAAATTCAAATTTTCAGCATTTCTAGAGATATTTTTTACAGATTTTAGAAAGTGATATTAATTTAAACTGTTGTCAACTGTATAAACAGCGGAAATAATAACGTTTGCTTCAAAAAAAAATGTATATATATATATATATATATATATACGTGTAATAAATTAAAAATTTATTTACACGTGACTATTTTAAACAGAAAAAAAACATTTGGAAGTAGAATTAAATAATTATGTACAAAAAGCAGGGACTTATTAAAAATTACGTCATAAAAACTATAATTACACGTGAATTTTAAGAGAGAAAGGAATTTGTAAAATAATAAATTTATTAACATACGTTAGAAGTCTTAAATAGGAGAAATTACGTCATATTTACGACACATTACAGTTATTACATAAAATGAACACAAAATAATATTGCAAAACGGTTTAAATTTAGAAATTGCGCTAGACATTTATTTGATATTTTGAAAGGATACTTTTCAACTATTTTTGTTAGGAAAGCGCAAATAATATTTCATTTCTAACACAAGTATTTTCACGTGAATATTAAAAAGAGAAAGAATAGTTTGGTCAAAATTACGTCAGATTAAAAACGATTAATTTAAAATGTCTTATTTGAAAGAACTTTCTTTTCGCTTTGTTAAAAAATACCGGGAGACAAAGATTCTGTTTACTTAATTCCTTTTATATTAGCTTATTTTGAAATGTTTATCTGATTTTACTTAATCAAAGACGAAAACAGCGATTGACATATGTATTTTTGGTACTATTTATTTGCGCGAGACATTTATTTCAGTGACTTCCAAGACAACGAAAAAAAAAAAAAAAAATGCAATTTAACAAATTACAACGACCATTTGGAAAATGATTTTTTCAAAGACTAAAATTTAAGACATAAAAAATCGCACGGAGTTTATCATACATTACGTACGCCATTGATTACATTTTTCGGTACTGTAAATTTTTAAATTTCTACGAAGCTGGTCATTCATTACGTACGTCATGGATTAAACATTAATATTCCTGAACCAATTTTAAAAGTAAATTTCATTCTTAAACTTCTAAACATCGCACAATATTACTTTTTACACCGTCGTATCTCTCTATTCTAAAAAAA
The DNA here is from genome assembly GCA_963932465.1 of Maratus speciosus. Taxonomy (NCBI): domain Eukaryota; kingdom Metazoa; phylum Arthropoda; class Arachnida; order Araneae; family Salticidae; genus Maratus; species Maratus speciosus. The sequence continues at coordinate 103,206,775 of OZ010792.1, forward strand.
AGTAACTACCGCTGTCACCGCCGCCGGTTTTGAATTTTTTGTGACCGGAGGTCTTTCTTCGTTAATATTAAGAAAAATAATGCATGCAAAAATATGAAAATCGGTAGTAATATACAGAAATGTTTGATAAACACGCTGATGCAGACAGTTTTCAAATCGAAGAATTATTTTAAGAGATATTTAATGCTAAAGTTGGACAAAATCGTTCCATTAAAAACGTTTTATAGGAGCAAAATCTATTCATGGGAATTTAATCATTTTTAGATCATTTTATACGTTTGAAGTTCCCGGTGTGCAGATTGTATTTCTTTTTTTAATTTGGCTAATTTTTTGTGGTGTTATTTCTATTTTAAATTCAAATTTTCAGCATTTCTAGAGATATTCTTTACAGATTTTAGAAAGTGATATTAATTTAAACTGTTGTCAACTGTATAAACAGCGGAAATAATAACGTTTGCTTCAAAAAAAAAAAAAAAAATATATATATATATATATATATATATATACGTGTAATAAATTAAAAATTTATTTACACGTGACTATTTTAAACAGAAAAAAAACATTTGGAATTAGAATTAAATAATTATGTACAAAAAGCAGGGACTTATTAAAAATTACGTCATAAAAACTATAATTACACGTGAATTTTAAGAGAGAAAGGAATTTGTAAAATAATAAATTTATTAACATACGTTAGAAGTCTTAAATAGGAGAAATTACGTCATATTTACGTCACATTACAGTTATTACATAAAATGAACACAAAATAATATTGCAAAACGGTTTAAATTTAGAAATTGCGCTAGACATTTATTTGATATTTTGAAAGGATACTTTTCAACTATTTTTGTTAGGAAAGCGCAAATAATATTTCATTTCTAACACAAGTATTTTCACGTGAATATTAAAAAGAGAAAGAATAGTTTGGTCAAAATTACGTCAGATTAAAAACGATTAATTTAAAATGTCTTATTTAAAAGAACTTTCTTTTCGCTTTGTTAAAAAATACCGGGAGACAAAGATTCTGTTTACTTAATTCCTTTTATATTAGCTTATTTTGAAATGTTTATCTGATTTTACTTAATCAAAGACGAAAACAGCGATTGACATATGTATTTTTGGTACTACTTAGTTATCTCGTCGACCAAAAATCTATCATTCGCCAAACTATAAGATTAAATGCCAATAATGGTTGATCGTAAATGCCGCATTAACTTGACTTTAAGCAAGTTACACGTGTCTACGTCATCAAGTTATTTTTATTTCGACGTTTTATTTGTATTTTTATTAATGTTGCACTAATTTATTTGTTCTTTCGTTATTTAAAATAAAAATGATGTCAATTTGTATAATTTGGCGAGTGCTTTGGCGATTTATATAATTTGGCGAAATTGGTCGACGGGTTAATCAAGTAGTACCGCAGCGGATTTGGCCCGAAAATTCCCCAGTCAAAGAGAAATTAATAGAAATCCGTTTATAAGGAGATCGCCATTGTTTTTTAAATTATAATTCAATTTTCCGAAATCTTTTTAAAGACGATCAAATTAGCGTACTTTTAGAGTCTGCGGTGTCTGAACAGGGGTTGACAAGCGTAGCTCGTAGGGGCAGAGCCCCCTAGTAGAGAAAAAAAATGTACTTTTAAATGCAATTTCTTTGAAAGCTGTATCTCAATTTGTTTCTGAGTCATTATTATCATTTTTTTGTAGTTATTATTACTTTTTTGTCATAGAGGCAACAGATGTATCCATCTCTGTTGAAAGTAAAGGGAAAATACAGATTACTGTATAGACCAATCAGAAAAGGAATAAAATGCGGATTCAACCAATAAAACGCTTCAGGTATGTTTTTTATTTCCTACACTGTAAAAAAAATACTGCCAGTTTTCCGATAGGAATCGGAAAAATAGTTGCCCTTATCGTACCGGAATAATTTCCGACCCAGCTTGAAATAAAATCCGTAAAAATAAGGAAATAGTTAGTAAAACGGTATTTTACGGATTTTATTTGGATTTTACGTATTTTATTCTGAGCTGGGTTGGAAATTATTCCGGTACGATAAGGGCAACTATTTTTCCGATTCCTACCAGAAAACTGGCAGTATTATTTTTACAGTGTACCTTGACAGAGGACAATAACCATTTTTCCAAATGGCTAACAATAATTCCTTTCTAACAACAAAAGTATTTTCATGTGAATGTTAAAAAGAGAAATCTTTGGTGAAAATGACGTCAGATATAAAACGATACATTTCAAATGTGTTATTTAAAAAGAACATTCTTATAGAGCTGTTAAAAAACCCGGAGTCAAAGACTCTGTTTACTTAATTCATTTTACATTAGCTTATTTTCAAATTTGTAACTAATTTTTTTAATCAAAGACGAAAACAGCCATTGTATCCCTTAATAAAATTTGATTTAGCCTTAAAAATCTCCAATCAATGGAATATGAACGAAAACCCGTTTACAGGGAGATCGCCACTGTTTTTGAAAATTATAATTCAATCTATTTAGAGCCGATGAAATTAGCCTGCTTTTAGAATCTGGGGTGTCGAAACGGGGGTTGGCGAGCGTAGCTCGTAGGGGGCAGAACCCCCTAGTGTCTTAAATTTTAGTCTTTGAAAAAATAATTTTCCAAATGGTCGTTGTAATTTGTTAAATTGAATTTCTTTTTTTTTTTTTGTTTGTTTGTTTTCTTTGGTTTTGTGTATTATTCAATGATAGTGATGCCCTATGCATATTTTACAGTAAATTTCGTTTAAGACTGGATCGTAAATGTGGAATTCTTCAACCGATGCGAATGGCGTCATTTTATATAAACTAAAAGCGTATGTTTTAAGTCTTAACCCCCTCACTGACAGGCCCGTGTTAATACGTTCACTAAGCTCCAGGTTTCACTGCAATACAAGCAATATTTAAAGTAATATAATTCTATTGATTAATGTATTTTTAATACATTGAACAATGATTAATACTTCCAAGGATTGCATTCATATTCGTTATTAAGTTTTTTTATAAAATGTTCAAAGAATCATTTTTTTTTTAAACATTTAAAACAAAATGCAGAGAAAACAACATTACAATTTTGCCCTTTTCCAAGACAGTCGGAGGGTTAAAACTGAAATGTGTTTTGTTCTATCTATATTTACATAAATACTTTTTTTTTTTTTCATCGGAGGCGACACTAAATTCTGAAAAGGCAGATTTCCTGTTTTCTAGTACAGGCATCCCCCGATTTACATAAATAATGCGTTCCGTAAACTTTTGCGTAGGTCGAATTTGTAAATTCCTTAGGTAAAATCTCGTTAGAAACTGCAATATTTATTATATACTAGCTGTTTAACCCGTTCTATGCACGGGAGTTCGTGAATTTAATTCTAAAACCATAATAAAAAATAACTTCGATTTAGTCAAATATTTTACTACTGCCGTACCTTTTTTTAAATGAAATTAATTTTATCATGTTACTAAGGCAGCAGACGATAAAAACGATATCTTTAGAATAAGGGAATAAAATTTTTTGTTGATGTTTGTGATAAAATGTGTTTCTTTATTTTGAAAAATTTGTAGTAATTAAGCGCAATTAAATAATCTCTAATTATTTGCATGTGAGGTAAAAGAGTTATCGTAATACCCGCTAAAGGTTCTTATTATTGCAACGTGGCGTACGTAATATGTATATCTCTAATTATTTGCATGTGAGGTAAAAGAATTATCGTAATACCAGCTACAGCTTTTTAATATTGTAGCGTGGCGTACGTAATATGCAATGCGTCTTTCAATACAAAGGCCAATACAAAGGTAATTGTTATGGTAAGAATTTTATTGTGAATTTTTAATTGTTGGCAGCTATTATAACGAAAAATGTTTAAATTTGATAGGAAATTGCTGAAAATTTGGTGATTTTTTATTAATCAAAATTAAAATGTAAATTATTTCGATTCCGGATTGCTTTAGTTGCCTCGGCCGTGTTTTAATACACATGTACATAACATTTCACAATTCTGGCTTCCAAACTGTGGATTTGTATAGTGTTACAGACAGACAATTTTTCATTTTTATATATTAGATATATATATATAATATATACATTATTTACGCAGTATTATTTTATAAATAAAGTAGTATGCAGCAGTATTTACTTGGATATAAACTATAAAAGTATGAAAAAATATAAAAACAAACTGAAAAACACTTTTCAAATAAAAAGTATCTTCTGGAATATGGGATTTATAAATTTAACATTGATGAATTAATTTATATCAATTTTGAATCTACATCAAACGAAAAGCTCTGAAGCTGGAAGAAAAAATACACCCGTTCCTCTTTACCGAAACTTTAAAATTAGGTTTCGTTAAGAAAATTGTAACGGTTAAACAGAGGTTTTTTTTTTTTTTTTTTTTTTGCTCATTTTAATCAGATTTGTGTTTGTTTTTTAAAGATTTGATTGTATATCCCAATAAAAATATAACTATGTCTAATATATAAAACTATATTATTGTTGTAGTTTTTATCTGCTTATTTAATTTATAAAACAATTATCAAAAATATGCAAATGCGTATCAAACACGCTAGTATGTTCTTAAATGTAATTTTCGAAATTTCTTACGTAAGTGCAAATTTACGTAAGTTAAGTATTACATAAATCGAGGGATGCCTGTATTATTATTTATTTGAACGCATGATATTCTGTAAAGTGTTCATAATGTCGAGTGGAATCACTCCAGATAACCGATAAAATGGATTACAAAATTTGTAGTCTTTTCCTCTTAATAAATAAATTTTCTAAATTTACTGAAAATTCAGTCGCAGGTATTTTTTATGCATCGTAATCTGAACTAAAATATTGAATGAATTCCTGATATCTTTTTCTTCTGCATGCAACGTAAATACACAGACTATAGGAAATGTTTGCGAGAGCTATAAATTTGTAAAATATTTCACCGTAGCATCGTGTCTTCAATTTGCGTTAAGCTGCATCTTTTACGAACGAAACGGAAACTTATCTAAATTCGTGATTTATATATTACGTCTAGAATGGCCTCGTGGGATACCTGGTAAAGAACGCACAGATGTAGAATCACTGCAGCACTATGAGAACCTAAAATTTTTAACAGCATATTTACGAAATTTTTGTTGTTGTTATTATTCTGTTTTCGAAACCATGTTCTTTATTAACTTCAATTTGAAACAGATGGAAAAAAAATAAAAGTTTTTTTTTATTACTTTTTTTGTTTTACGCTTATATTTTATTTTCTACTAGATGCAATACCCGGCGTTGCCCGTGTCAGATTATATCGCACATGAGGACCAGTCACCCTAATCTCAGATATATACAGACGTATATTCTGTTAAAAGTACGATGTACCGGGTGTTTCAACAGTTCGGTGAGCAAGTAAAACGCAATAAAAAAAAAAAAAAAAAAAAAAAAAAAAAAAGATCTATGGGTCGGAAAAACATGCGGTTTACAGATAAATATTCAATGTGGTACGGGATTTTATACGACACAAACAAAAAAATTAATTGAAAATCTCGACAATAAAGGGCGCTATGCAGATAATTCCATGGAATAATTCCATGTTGCTTACACGACGCAAGATTTGGATACAAAAACATTAGAGAATACTACATATACATTTTTTTGTATCCAAATCTTGCGTTGTGTGTGTAATATGGAATTATTCGATGGAATTATATGCAGTAGCACCCTCTACTGTTGAGATTTTGAACTAATTTTTTGTTTGTGCCATATAAAATCCCGTGCCACGATAATAATTTATCTGCAAACCGCATGTGTCTCCGACACATACACTATAGGACCAAAGGTGGCCGTTCACTTGCGATTTTAGACGTTTTATTAAATATCTAGAAACATACATGAGGAATTAGCCTAAAACTGGAGGTGTGTAAACAATATAGTATAGGTCATATGTTTCCGCGAAGATTTTTTCCTGAAACCCCATAGGGGAACGTCAGCAAATTGAAAAAAAAAAGGAATATTTTTTGTATAACCCTGTAAAAACTAATGTAGCAAAAGCGTTCAAAATCGAGATTATTAATAAGTGGCTTATTGCAACATATTGTGTACATTTTTTTAGGATAGCATGTATACTCGTAGAGAAAATAAGGTTTTTATAAAAACAGTCCCAAATTTCGCCAAGTTTTTAGCTTATTATTTGCAGAGTTCTTAATATTAAAAAAGGTCTTTTCAGAAAATATGGCAAACAACATTGTACACAAAACCCTGCAATCAGAATTGAAAAAAAATAATAATTGGATGAAAAATGGGCAGGTTTACTAAAAAATGTTTCATTGCGCATGCGTGAATGCAATCAGAATATAATATGCATAATGTTGGAAATACTAATCTCTTCAGAATTAGATCAAACTCATTATAAATCATGATAACTGTTTTTCAAATTTGTGTTTTAGAGATATGACTTTAAAAAAGTTATTTTACAAATTGTTTTATTCTGCAGAAAATGAATAGGAAAAGAATGACAGATTGACAAAGAATTTTTTTTTATCCTTTATGTTACCTTTTCATTTATTAAGAAGATACGTATTTTGTACTTATTACGTGTAAAATAAACTTTACTTAAAAAAAAGGGGGGAGGTGTTTCATTTAAATAGAAAATTTTAATCACAGACACTCTCATAAAGATAAAATTATTGTGCATTTAAAGTCCAAATCTGTTGCATACCAAAAAAAAAAAAAAGTTATAATAATACGGAAACACCTGCTTGCTCAAAAAAAACGTCTGCGCTGGATTTGACCGCAGTTAATAAGGATCAGAGAACTTTTGACGCGGGAAATTAGGGGAAGTTAGTTCAACGCTTTTTTTAAGATAACAGAAAGATGTCTGACAGTTTAGGATAAAACACAGATATTATTTACAGTATTTATGGAGTATAAAAGGTATGTCTTATTTAATTTAAATCTTTTATTCCTGTTTTATAAATTATTATCATGAGTTAACTAGTTTTACGTTATATACAAAGAGACTGATCTGGGATTCTTTTCAGAAGGGATATTTTCCGATTCGATACTGTAAAATATCTTAATCTGCCATCGCTAGAAAAAAAAGAAAAAAAACTGACGCAGAGACTGATTCTAACACAATATTTATCGTCATTATTATTTTGGAGTTAAATATGATATTCGATTATAATGATTTTACGAAACTGTTTCAATTTAGAAATTAACATTATACTGGGAAAACGTCTTTTTACATATTATAGTAGTGAAACTTTTGAAAGATTTTTTTTCATTGCCAATAATGTTTTAAATTGTATTAAAAATCCCAAATCTTCATACCAATGTTTTCAGATTTAACATTTGCCAAAATTATAAAATAATTGGAATCCCTTATAACATATGGAAAGATTTTTGAGAAATTGTTAAACCTAATAATGCATTTAATTCATCTATTGTAGTTTGTTGTTGTTTAATAGTACCATTATAAATACTAATTATTTAGTGTTTTTCAAATTGATATATTTATTTTTTTAAATTGTATGTAAGCATTTTTTTTTTTTTTTTTTTTTTTTTGCTGTTTGGGATTTTAATCAAACATTTAATTGTAGACATTCAGAATCAGTTATTAAATTTTTTTCGATTGTAAACTCATTTTCTACGTTTTCGATACACGTAATTATTGGCATTAAAAAATAAAATATAATATTTAAGCATTAAAATAAAGTGTTTTTCATGCCTGATAAAGTTGAAAAGTGTTTATGACTTCGGTTTGTCTGGCCGTCTGTCCGCGCTCTAACTTGCGTAAATATAACCGGATTGCCCTGAAATTTTTGGATATTATTGACGTTTACCATAGCACGGCCTCTATTTGTAATGAAGTTTGTAGCATGTTTAGTTCATTTACAGGGACAGTCAAAAGTATTCCGTTACATTACGGCCTGTGGGAAAAAAATCGTTTCAAATGATTTTTAATTATTTTACACGCTTTCAAACAGAATAAAATTGATATGCATTTATGAAGCGCACTAAAATATGCATTCTGTACAGTATGCGATGCAAAGAATAACTGTTCATTTACAGGGCTAAAAAGGGAATTCCAATACATAATGATATAGAGGTGGAGGGAATTGTTTGCGGCGTACTTTAATTATGTTAATCTATTTAATATATAATGAAATTGATATACGTCGTTGAGGTTTACATACTATGAATTATTTCATGTATAATACGAAGTGTATATAGTATTTACAGGGGCACACAAAATATTTCAGATACTATATTGTATCCGAAGTACTGTTCATTAGCGATGATTGCTGGAAATGCATTTTTAATAATGATATGCGCTTTTATGATTCACTATATTTATGCATAATATATGGTGTATATATATGCTATAATTAATATATACAGGACTACACAAAAGCATTCGTAAGGGTTACTAGGTATGGGCGCAAATTGCTTAAAGGTGGTTTTTAAATGAGTTATGCATTTTTACGCTGAACTGCATTTAATTTACTAAGAACCGTTTGTAGACTATAGATAAAATGATATACAGGGTTATGCAAATAATTGGATACGTTGGCGTCTATAAATTATAATTTCTGGAAATGTGATTTCAGCAGTTTTAAAAGTGTTTTAATTTGAATTAAATTTTAACTAAATAGTGGCGTGTAATAAAGGTTCTAGGTAAACTACAGGATTGTACAAAAGTATTTAAGTATGTTTCCATATATCAAAATAAATTGCTCAAAGAGAATTTAAACTTGTTATGCGTTTTCTTGATAAACTAAATTTTTCCATTATATAGTATACTAGCAAACCCCGCGGCTTTGCTTGCGTAATAGTTGAAATATGCCAAGTGATATTTACATGACTATTTTTATTAGAAGAACACTTTTTGAAATAATTCAAAAAATACAAAATTAAGCCACAGTTTGACTAAACTTCATTATAAAAGTGCAATAGACAGAAATGAGATTTTAATTAATTAGTAGAACTAAAACTACTTTCAATTAAATGATAATTCAGATAGTATTTTGAGACTTTTATGCTCATTTCATACCCTCATTTCAGTATTCATTTGCAGTTTTGAATTTTTTAGAAACCATCTTAACACATTTACATCTTAAAATTAACCGTCATGTCAAATTCCAAGTCTATAATAGCCTACCACCTCTCTGGTGTTAGTGGTACCAACATAAAATGCCGAAACAGAGTTGAAATAGAATGTCTCGAAAAATGTTGAAATAGAAAGTGTCACCATTAATTTGCCAACATTAACCATGAAATCGGTTGGTATTTCCTACTATTCTATAGAAAACGGAATTTAGATGTTTTAAAAGGCTTTCTTGTTGTTCCTGCCAACCAGGTGGTAGTGACACCGGCAAAAAATATAGCCGGTCAGGGACTATCACTCTTGATTCGTAGCCAATAACTTCTGTAATCGGTTTATTATTTCCCGAGATTTCATAAAAATCGTAATTTAGGACTCCTTTATTAGAAAACTTTTCGTTCCTTTCCTTCGCTTCACCCCTTTTTAATTTCGAATTTATTTTCGACTGTTTTATATTTTATAAGTAACTACCGTGCTATATTTAAAGTTTCTAGCCTCTTCGGTACCGCATAAATCGCAATTTAGAAAGCTTTTTGCTCCTGCAACCCTCGGCATAAAATATAGCTTATGCTTGAGCCGGTTCTATCACCATCAATTTGCAATCATTATGTTTGAAATCGGTTTCGTATTTCATACTATTGCATAAAAATAGTAATTTAGAACGCTTATAGAACGTTTTTCGCTCACTTCATCCTTTTAAATTTGGAATTTTCTTTCGACAATTCTTAGAAAGCATTTGCATCTTTGAAGTAATTACCATTCCAAATTTAAAATGTTAGACCCCCACAGTAGCACAAAAACACAATTTAGAACATTTTTTGCTCCTGTAACCCCCAGGTGGTAGTGACAACAACGTAAAATATAGGCTATGTTGGAGCGGGGACTATCAGAATCAATTTGAAACAATTACTTCTGAAATCGGTTTATATTTCCTGAGATTGCTGAGAAATCGCAATTTAGAAAGTTTTAATGGCTTTTCGCTCATTTTCCTCCCCTTTTAAATTTCGATTTTTTAGGAAATGTTCTTAGAGATCATTTGTATCTTATAAATAACTGCTCTGCCTAATTTCAGGATTCTAGGCCCTTCAGTAACACAAAAATCACAATTTAGAACGTTTTTTGCTTCTGCAACCCCTAGGTGCTAGTGACCCCGACATGAAATAGAGCCTATGTTGGAGCAAGGTTTCTCATCATCAATTTCCAACCATTACTTTTGAAATATGTTGGGTACTTTCTGATATTGCGTAGAAGTCGCCATTTAGAACGTTTTTTAGAACTCTTTTCGCGCATTTTCATCCCTTTTAAATTTCGAATTTTTTAAGAAAAGTTCTTAGAGATCAGTTATATCTTATAAGTAACTAGCATTCCAAATTCCATGTATCTGGGCCCTTCAGTGGCACAAAAATCGCAATTATGAACGTTTCTTTGCTCCTGCACCCCCTTTAGAGGTAGTGGCACCGACAAAAAATGTAGCCTATATTGGAGCAAGCGTTGTCACCATCATTTTGACACCCTTATTTTTGAAATCGGTTTGGGACTTCTTGAGATTGCGTAAAAATCGCCATTTAGAACGTTTTTTAGAATGCTTTTTGCGCATTTTCACCCCTTTTCAATTTCGAATTTTTTAAGAAATGTTCTTAGATATCGTTTATATATAATAAGTAACTACCATGCCAAATTCCATATATCTGGACCCTTCAGTAACACAAAAATCGCAATTTTGAACGTTTTTTGCTCCTGCATCCCCTTTAAGGGTAATGATACCGACATAAAATGTAGCCATGTTGGAGCAAGGGATGTCACCATCATTTTGACACCATTATTTTTTAAATCGGTTTGGTACTTCCTGAAATTGCGTAAAAATCACCATTTAGAACGTTTTTTAGAACGCTTTTCGCTCATTTTCACCACTTTTTTATTTCGTTTTTTTTTTAAGAAATGTCCTTAGAGATGATTAGTATCTTACAAGTAACTACCATTCCAAATTTCCTGTTTCTAGGCCCTTCAGTAACACAAAAATCGCATTTTTAGAACGTTTTTTGCTCCTGCACCCCCTTTTGGCCAGTAGCACAGACATAAGTATAACCTATGTTCTAAGTTGGACTAACACCATCATTTTGATACCATTACTTTTGGAATCGGCTCGGTAGTTCCAGAGCTTACCTCCTACAAATAAACAATTTTTACCTCTTTATAATAGGAGTATAGATATAGCTATATCAATCTACAGATCAAATATAGTAGTGTTCAAAAGAATTGGAAAACATATTTGGCTATGGATAGTAGCTGCTGAAATCAGTTTTTCAAATGTTTTATGCGTTTTCATGTTTACTTAGTTATTTTATTTACGTTATTTCCCTAAATTACGATGTCTTGTTAAAGCAGTCAAGAAGTGTTGGAAAGTGTTTTATAATCTATGCTTAACGCATGATTTTTCTTATTTGTTTTTTCTATTTTCCAGATCAGTCTCTTCCTATAAAACATACCAAATCTATTTAGCTCATATTCGCAAAATACAATATACACGAGAATAAAAAAATTAAATAAATAGGGCTTATCATGTCGTTCTATAAATAAGAGTTGTATTAATATCCATGTTCGTATTTAATAAAGCAATGACAAATCACAACACATTAAAAAACTTAAACATTCTTAATATCAAGCTTGAATTCAAGATCAAGCTTAGAACTTAATGAAAAAAGATCTCAGTTGATAAGCATTGTTTTTTAAATAGAAAAATTAAAAATATTTTAGAAGAATAAGACTCCAAAATAGCGATATTTTGCTAAAAAGGACGGTAAAAAGATAAGATTTTATATTTCAAACAAAACTTTACTTTAAAATTCAACACAGTGTTTATGACAAGAATCATCACAGTATTAATACTTGGAAATTTTTCCAGTGAGAAACATTCGCCTTGCATACAATATTTCAAATGAAAATCAAATTTCAAATTAATTGCTTAAAAGGTAATTTTAATTTGAAATTTGATTTTCATTTGAAATACTGTATGCAAGGCGAATGTTTCTTTCTGGAAAATTTTCCAAGTATTAATATAGTTTCAATCGTTGCTGGATTTAATTAAGTTTCGTGTTTGTCCCATGTCGGTGGCTCACGATAAATACTCCATCTTGTGCTGCGTTTGTCGCCTTGCCAACATGTAATAGTGAGAAATTTTCCAGACTCGGTATCGTTCCATGTGGTTTAGTCGGTAGAATGTCAGTGCGCTCTACTGATGGCCCGGGATCGAGTGCCGGCATAGAATCTTTTTCTCTATGTTGTCCTTTGCGCCTTTTAAGCAATTATTTTGAAATTTGAATTTCATTTGAAATCGTCACAGTGTTTATGACAAGTTCGTCACAAATGACACATATTTCACAAATTGGTCACAGTGTGACTTCAAAGCATTGTCGCTTTCATCACACGTTCGTCACAAAATTAAGGCCAAAATAGTCACAAATGACACACTTTTCACAAATTTGTCGCACCGTGACTTCACAGAGTGGTCACAATGTAACGTCACAAACGACCTCTAAAACGGCCATAACGACTTCGCATTCTAGTCACTATGACGTCACATCGACGGTCACAAAGTCACAGTGTGACTTCACAGCGACGTCGCCGTGACGTTACCATGCCTTACGGATATATAAAAATAAAAAAGATAAATGTCCAGTTAAACTGATGGCATTGAGCTCACAGCCTATTCACACTAATTGTATATTATACTCTTACTTCAAAGAATAACGCCTTTCGAAAAATAAATTAAGGGGCTATCCCCCTTCCCTGTTTCACATATTTATACTTAAACAATGAGCCTCCAAATGTTATCAGGGAAGCACCTTATCAAAATAAACCGGCATACCAAATTTGAAGCAAATCGGATAGAAAGAACCATTTATCTAAATTAAAGGAGGGGTGCCTCCCCCGTTCACCCCTCTATACTTAACCAATGAATCTCCAAATCTAATCAGGAAAGCGCCTTATCATAATAAACCGGTATGCCAAATTTGAAGCAAATCGGATAAGAAAACCCATTTATCTAAATTAAGGGGGTATCACCACCTCCCCCGAATACCCCCTTTATACTTAAACAATGAACCTCCAAATCTAATCAGTGAAGGGCCTTATCAGAATTAACCAGTATATGAAAAATGAAGCAAATCTGATAATTCTGCATGAAAAAACCATTTATCTAAGTTAAGGGGGATTACCCCCCCCTCCCCCGTAATCCCTTTATACTTAACCAATGAACCCCCAAAACTAATCAGGGAAGCACCTTGTGAGAATGAACCTCGAAAAAAAATGTGAAGCAAACCGGATATTTCTATCAAAAGTTATTGTGTTACGTACGTACATACGTACAGTCGTGGGAAAAAAAGTAAACACCCCCTACTAACTCCTCAACGAATTATCGTAGAAGAAAGTTACTGGTACCGAACGATTGAAAATAAAGTCTACTTTTAAATGATGTATATATAATTTTCTTAGAGGGCCCTCTACATATTAAAACGAACCATAACTTTGTTTTTTCAATAGCAGTACACAATTTTGACAGCATAAATGAACTCTACACTCTTCGATTAGCCTAAAAACAAATTTTTATGCAATCCGTGCGATAAGTTTCCGAGAAATTAATTATTTTAAAACGAGCGTATTTTAGGGGATGTATCCACATTGAAGTTCCGTACTCGATTGTTGATCGAGAGAGCCTCCTTCTTGATCAAGACATCTTAAGCGCTACTCATAGTCCAGGCAATAGGGAATTTTACCTAACAAAATTAATGGTAGTTCTGGAAATTGGCTTACTTTATGTTTTTTGGGTCGCTGAATCCGAATTTTTAACTAAACCCCAAAATCACCCCCCGAAAACCCCCAAATAGTTGTTATTAACTTAAATTTCTTATTGTTTTAGGGGAAAAGCATTACGAAATTAAGAAACTAGACAAAATTTGCAACAAATAGGATACATGACATTATGATGTAGGATAAACGGGGAGAGAGGAGACTGCCTCGAAACATTCCCCGCGCGCTTTTCTCAAAACCAAATTTTTTCAAAAAATCAATTTTTGGGGGGTTGCCGGGTGAAATTTTGGTGGGAAGTTACAAATTCGGATTCAGCTACCCCAAAAACATAAAGTGAGTCGAAATCCAGAACTAGTATTAGTTTTGCCAGGTAAAATCCCCTATTGCCTGGACTTCATAGCTTAGTGCACGTAGTCCCGCAGTGCATGATCAGAGGCAGCCCTCCCCCTCCCCGTTCATCCTACGTCATAATGTCATATATCCTATTTGCTGCAAATTTGGTTTAGTTTCTGAATTTCGTAATGCTTTTCCTCTAAAACAATAAGAAATTTAAGTTAAAAACAACTATTTGGGGGGTTTTCGGGGGGGGAAATTTTGGGGGGAAGTTAAAAATTTGGATTTAGCGACACAGAAAATTTAAAGTAAACCTTGTAGAGAAAGTTCGGAGGGGAGATGGGAGGGCGAATGTAAACGTGTGAGTGGTTAAGTGGAATTGCGCAACTTAGTTCACACTTAGCACAGCATCGCGCGCATGTTCCGAGGCAGATACCCCCCTTCCCCTTCATCTTAAGCCATAATGTCATATACCTAGTTTGTTGCAAATTTTGTCTACTTTCTGAATTTCTAGATACTTTCCCCCTAAAACAATAAAAAAATTGATTCTTTAGTAAAAACCTTTTTTGGGGGCATTTTACCAAAATTTGGGGGGGTGGGGGTTGCCGGGGGAAATTTTGGTGGGAAGTTAAAAATTTGGATTCAGCGACCCAAAAAACATATAGTAAGCCTTTTTCTAGAACTACCATGAATTTTGCTAGGTAGAGCCCCTATACGCGTCTCTATTGCCTGGACTATCAAGCAGTCATTGAAAACTTCTAGATTACAGGATAGCAGAAGAAATTTCAAAATATCTAGTCACTTTTATCATAGATGGCCCCTTAAACCATCATTTTGCCGTTTTTTAAGCATAATTTGAAAACTACTTGGAAGAAAAATGTGTAATTTGGGATATCCATAAAGCAGGACTTAATAAATCTAAATCCATCAAGAAAACAAAAAAATGGTAGGTTGCAATTCATAATTTTCTCGAATATTAATTTCATAATTCATATCACAAAACTATAGAAATTGCAAATTAAACGTATTTATGTTTGGGTATATTAGTATTATTGCTACACAAAAAATTAGCACATTAGAAGCATAATTTCAGGAGATATAAATAAAAATATGAAAATATAATTTAACATTAGAAGCACTAAATTTTGAATGCTTATAATTCAGAAACTTATCATTCAAATGATTTGAAATTTTGTGTCTAGGCATAGTTTGAACCAAAGATATGAAATATCTATTTAAAATTGGGTATTGCCAATGAAAAAAATGAAGTTTGGGTTCGTTTTAATATGTAGATGGCCCCCTAAGCAAATTTTATGTACATCATTTAAAAGTAGACTTTATATCGTTCGGTACCAGTAATTTTCTTCTACGATAATTTTTTGAGGAGTTAGTAGGGGATGTTTACTTTTTTTTTTCCACGACTGTACATACAGAACCTGCGGGCACATAAGCTCTCAGGCTTTGATAACCCGTGAGCTAAAAACGCACTAAATTATTATTATTATATAAACTTTTTTACCAAAAATAAAACCGACTTCAAAAACTACTACAAAGTAAAAAATAATTTTTTTACATAATAGTTAATAAGAAATTAAATTAAGAGCATTGTATTTACCATGCGTATTATTATATTTATGTACATTAATTTGATTTTTTGGAGTCGGTGCCAGCCAAGCCAAGTTAAATATAATTATCCAACAGACACACATCCAAATATCTACGAGTTTTTTTACGATTTGTTATTTAATTAAAAAATTTGAATTTTACCATTTTTGAAACATTTCATCTGATTTTATAAACGTGTATTTCCAAGTGAGATTAGTTGTAATTATGTGTGCTAAATTAAGTGTTATTGTAAAGTTAATGCGTTTATACAGGCTATTATGTAAAAAAATCGTAGCCAAACACACAGATTTTCAAATGCAGGATGGTGTCAGAGTTGATTGACAATAGATTTTTTTTCCTAAACGGTTTTGCTGAATCTTGTTACGATTTGTATTGGATAAACAATTTAAATTTTGAACTTGGCTTGGCTGGCACCGACTCCAAAAAATCAAATTAATGTACATAAATATAATAATACGCATGGTAAATACAATGCTCTTAATTTAATTTCTTATTAACTATTATGTAAAAAAATTATTTTTTACTTTGTAGTAGTTTTTGAAGTCGGTTTTATTTTTGGTAAAAAAGTTTATTTTTCACTTTTTAGTTTTCTTTTAGTTAAAATTTTTGCATGATTCTTTTGGAGCAAATTACGGACTTTTAAAGATGTTATTTTGATAAGTAAATACTTTTGTCCAGATTTGTGTGTACATTAATAACACAGGTTTTTCGTGAAAATTCCTTATATATATATATTACATTTATTCTTCTTCAGATTTAATAGCTTTATTTTTTAATTAAATATTTTTGTTTGGACATGGGTAGAACGACAAGAGATGCTGCTCGCATGAAAAAATATCGAACATTGGAAAGTGACACTAAAAAGTTCTTCGGTGCTCTATGAAATAGAGAAGAGAGACCCAATGACTTATTTTTCATACTTTCTAATCGGTGACCAGGCCCTTATCTTCCGGGTTGCCCTTCATGAACGAGTTTGATACTAACTTGGTATCGGCGTAGGAGACCACCTAATCGCCATAAACCTGATGAACGCCGAGTATTTCTTAATTGTGAACTTTTTTATGCCAGTTACTTAACATTTATATCTTGTTGTTTAGCACTGCGCATTGCTACTCATGTTGATCTCGTAATTTAGAAGCTTAATCAGATGACGAGACCTTCATCTGGCAAGGCACCTCAGAGGTATAATTCATCGGTAAATTCGAGGTCTTCGCACGTATCGACCGAGTTTACATGCACTAGGAGCCATTAAGGTACATGACAACCGAATAACTTATCAAAAAATGATCGTGAAAAGACCACAGGGGGAAGTCTTAAATGGCGTTTCCACAAATGGCTGGTCAAATTTCTATGGTGTCAAAAGAGAATTTATATATAATTCATTTGAGGTTTCAAGAATTTAAAAACAACTTATTTTTTGGTGGCATTAATGTTTTCTTATATGGAGATATTATGCAAGAGCCAATATGTAATGTATAACGTATGCGTAATGCCAATGTGCTTAAATGTATGCTAAGCATTTCTGCATGGTACTTTTATTCATAATTTAAATTATTTGCTTAATCTTTCGCCAAATCTAAAGATTCTGATAGAGAAATTGAGAACTCATTGCATCATGACGGCATTTTGTTTATTTTTGTTTGTAATCTTTCTTGGCAAAGCAGCTTAACTCACTTGGGCATTTATGCTTCTTATTGCATCATCATTTGCAATACGTTGGGCAGTGGAGATTTTAAAACTATTAAGTAATCTACCGTTATTGCGTCCACTGCCAATTGTTGTTTCTGAGCTAATATGATTTGGTGCATTGAAGCGTTTTGCGAATTAAATATTTTATGATACCCACATTTGCATTAAACCAATTGCTGCTGATATTTTTTTTTGTTTCACGCTAGCCTTAACTGTGGGCTCGATTACGGAAGATTAGAAATTCATCGTCATACTCATTTAATAGTCTTGATTAAAGTGTTATATGTCTGCATAGTAACTGACGTATTTTAGTGAGTATATAGTACTGCAAAACATATAGAACTTTCGGAAGCAACTTATGATATTCGCATTTCCTTTAAACCATGTTTGCTGTTAGTATCGCACACTTTTTGCTTTTATCGGGCAATCTGATCCATATTTATTTGCTCTCATTTCTTGATACAATTCAAATGTTTTCATGACTGCGTAACTCACTGACTTTCTTTCGCCATTATGCTTATGCCTACTGATGTTTAAGTTCTGTGCCATGTAAATACAACGCACCATAACAATGCCGTCTGTAATACTAATTAGAGTAACTCCTTTTATTTCTTTCTATGTTGTTTATCTTGTACTTTAACAGCATAGGGATCTTGGCTCAACTTCTGTTTGCATATAAAAGTAGACAAATGGTTGTTTACAATAAATATATTTATAAATATTGAAAAACTTGCTTGTGTATATGAGACAGTGGTACTACTTAGTTATCCCGTCGACCAAAAATCTATCGTTCACCAAACTATAAGATTAAATGCCAATAATGGTTGATCGTAAATATCACATTCACTGACTTTAAGCAAGATACATGTGTTTACGTCATCAAGTGATTTTTATTTCGACGTTTTATTTGTATTTTTATTAATGTTATACTAATTTATTTGTTCTTTCGTTATTTAAAATAAAAATTATGTCAATTTGTATAATTTGGCGATTTATATAATCTGGCGAAATTGGTCGACGGGATAACTAAGTAGTACCGAGACAGTTAATAGGTTGTCAGAAAATATGCGTGAAATTTTCATTTTCTCTCCAAGGCCCCTATACAGGAAAGTTATCATTAATGTTATCTAGTGGAAATATTAAAGGCAATCAAAAAGCATTCATACATATAACTGTTTAATATAATATAATATAGGTATTTATATAATATTATGGTACTTCTTAGTTATCCCGTCGATCAATTTCGCCAAATTATATAAATCGCCAAACCACTCGCCAAATTATACAAATTGATATAATTTTTATTTTAAATAACGAAAGAACAAATAAATTAGTAAAACATTAATAAAAATACAAATAAAACGTCGAATTAATGGTTTATTGGCCATTATTGGCATTTAATCTTACAATTAATTAATTAATGGCAAACCATGGTACAGATGTCATATTCGCCCCATATTGGCACGATTTTTATCTGTCGCCAATATCATATAGACAACGGGTACTTAACTTGCGCCAAAGTGTTGTTATTTTGCTTGATGTGGTAACCCGGATTATGTTGTTTATGCTGTTGATGTTTTTGCCAAGTTGGCAACCGAAAAAAATCGCGCCAATATGGGGCGAATATGACATCTGTACCCAAATCATTATTGGCATTTAATCTTACAATATGGCGACAATAATTTGGTCGACGGGATAACTAAGAAGTACCAATATTATATATATATATATATATATATATATTATGTGCCGCTAGTGTGATGTTATGTGTTTAATTAAACTAAACTATTGTATACTAAATTATTGTTTTGTATTAAGGGTACTTGTTAGTTATCCCGCCGACCAAATTACAGTCGCCAAATTGTAAGATTAAATGCCAATAATAGTTGATCGTAAATGTCACATTCACTTGACTACACGTGTTTACGTCATCAAATGATTTTTATTTCGACGTTTTATTTGTATTTTTATTAATGTTATACTAATTTATTTGTTTTTTCGTTATTTAAAATAAAAATTATGTCAATTTGTATAATTTGGCGATTTATATAATTTGGCGAAATTGGTCGACAGGATAACTAACAAGTACCGTATTAAGTTAGTTTGTTTCTGTATTATTTAGCATTTGAAATAATGGTGTATATTTAATTAATGTATATTAAATTACTATTTTGAATGCGATTGCCAATTGAGAATTTTAAATATAACTGTCGATTAGAAAATACGAAGAAACAGATTGGGGAAGATCCATTACTGAATTTGAATGGGAATATCGCCAAATTAGTCAGTTACAGCCAAGTTGGCTTGATTTATGGCGACTTATTTTGGTCGCCAAATTTGGCAATAATTAACGTAACTGCGCCAAGTTTTGCGACAACTTGGCGCTAACGTATATGAATACATAGTTTTATGCTTATGATTGAGAAACCGGTTACAACAATGAAAGATAATTTGGGTGAAATCCTTCATTTTATTGGTTTTTGTTGAATTACTAAAAAACTACTCAACCAATTTCGATGAAACGGAAGTGGTACCAATTCGAGAGCATCCTCTTTCAATTAAAACAAAAATCACATAAATCGGACAAAAAGTTCCGGAGCAATCGGTGAACATACATAAAAAAAAAAAAAAACATACATACGCGTCGAATTGATAACCTCCTCCTTTTTGAAGTCGGTAATAAAATAATTAAATTTTTACTATAACTTGGGTCAAATATCACCACTTCAGGGAGGTTTAGCCCACTAAATCATATAAATTTTTTCCACCAAAAATTTTATAACTTACTTTCATTCATTGCTTACTTTATTTCTTTTATTAAATAAAATTTTGGTTCTAAACATTTTTATTTGACCTGGCCACTGGATATTGGTTCTCATTATTTTAACATCTCACGTTCAAAATTTCACAAATCAATGAAAAGTTCTATAATCAAAAAAGTCAAATTTCATTCTTAAAGTATGATGAAGATTCTCAGAAGAATGCATTTTGAACGAGCACTGATATGTGAATATTATAAATTATATTCTGAATAATTTATTTTAAATTGTAAAACAGCTTTTTTTTTAAAATTTATATTTCACGTTATATATTAATTGGCACTTTTGCACACAATTTGAATCTAAATATCGTGTTACAGCTTATATTTGAAACTGTTGACATAAATGTGCTATTAATTACTGAAATAAGTCGATTACTATTCTTATTTTATAAATCCATAACCAATTATTTAAAAAAATTATAATGTGATCAATTATGCTAGATGAAAAATGGAAATTTTGACCCGAATTAAACTATTCACAAATGCATTATGGGTCAAACATTCCACAGCTGCTTCTTTGTAAGAAAGGTATAAAAACACATTAGAATACCGATATCAAGTTATAATTAACTATCTTATTTTTTAAATCTTTAAGTAAAATACACTTTAAAGCAAAAATATCTTGATACAGTTTATTTAGCATAGGAGGTTACGAATGGAAAATTGAAAACTTACTTTTTAAACTTAAGAGAAATGGCAAAATTCGACGTCCTTTTTTATTATTACTTCAAATTTCTGAAAAACAACATTAACTATAGTTGAAAAAATTTGTACTAAGATTCCATCTTATAGACCGGGAGCCGGCAGCACCGACAATCACCTCATAGAGTTCACGGATGAAATTCTAGGATTAGTTAAATCTTGATTCGCACATTAAACCGCAATCGGTCTGCCAAGTCATATCTTTGTGGAAAATACCTGAAAACCCGATTTTAGCGGCTGATTCGTAGGTTTACCATTGTGTTTTCCTGCTCCCAGTCCTCCATGTTTTCATATCTTTTGGTGCAGGAAAACACAATGGTAAACCTACGAGTCAGCCGCTAAAATCGGGTTTTCAGGTGTTTTCCACCAAGATATGACTTGGCAGACCGATTGCGTTTTAGTATGCGAATCAAGATTTAACTAATCCTAGAATTTCAATCGTGAACTCGATGAGGTGATTGTCTGTGCTGCTGGCTCCTGGTCTATTATGATTATCCTACAAAAAAAAGTTTATTTAATAAAATACAGGAAATAGCTCAAACCTCTATTGTGGTCAAACGTACGCAGTTGAATTTATATAATGGAGGGGTGTGCAGAAGTTGTTGGTGGGAGTATAACTGGGTTCGTGGTCGTAGAAATATAAATGCGTTCAAGTGCGAGATTTAAAAAAATAAAAGTTGAAAAATACTGTATTAAGATTTGAGAAAATACACTTTATTATTATGCAGAAAGTTTCAAAATTGTTTGGACGATTTCATCCCATTACATTTTATTTATGAGTTGTCTGTAAGATATAATTTGACGCATTTTAGGTGACAGTGTTTATGTTAAAAATAACTCACAAATATTCTACACATTCTACACAGTTATTACTGCACACGTCAACAATATCCAGCAAGTTTTCTGTGTGGAGTTGACGTGGTCAGAATAATGCTCACATAGTGTATCTGGGAGTTAAATTTACTATAACCACTGCCAGTTAAAAGTGTACAGTTGTGTGAAATGATATATATATTATGGTAGTTTATGAATACGGTACATGGGATTCTCATTTGTCTCGACTAACTGGGGTTCTAAGGTAGTGAGATTTTTGTTCAAACTTATAAAATGAACCACATTATAATTAAAACAAACTGTAAAATAAAAAGAAGAAAAAATCCCATATATTTAAACTTAAAGTGTTTCAAAAGGTAGCTTAAACCCCAGGAAAGAAATCAATCCATAAATTGTATGTTATTTAAATGCTACAATCTAAGTTTAATTTGAACTTTTTAGAATATCATGTATGAAGATTTTGCTACCGCACTTTAAACATTTTTTTTTTCTATATTAATACATGGAAATTATTCCAGAGAGAAACATTCCTCTTGCATACAATATTTCAAATGAAAATCAAATTTCAAAGTAAGGCGCAAAGGCCAACATAGTGAAAAAGATTCCATGCCGGGACTCGAACCTGCGGCATCAGTACAGCGCACTGACATTCTACCGACTAAACCACATGGAACGATACCCAGCCTGAAAATTTCTCACTATTATATATTGGCAAGGCTACAAACGCAGCACAAAATGGAATATTTATCGTGAGCCACCGACCTGGGTCGAACACGAAACTTAATTAAATCCAGCATCAATAGAAACTATATTAACACATGAAAATTATTCCAGAGAGAAACATTCGCCTTGCATACAATATTTCAAATGAAAATCAAATTTCAAAGTAATTGCTTAAAAGGCGCAAAGGCCAACATAGTGAAAAAGATTTCATATGCCGGGACTCGAACTCGGGCCATCAGTATAGCGCACTGACGTTCTACCGACTAAACCACATGGAACACCAACATATAATAGTGAGAAATTTTCCAGGCTGGGTATCGTTCCATGTGGTTTAGTCGGTAGAACGTCAGTTCGCTATACTGATGGCCCGAGTTCGAGTCCCGGCATGAAATCTTTTTCACTATGTTGGCCTTTGCGCCTTTTTTGCAATTACTTTGAAATTTGATTTTCATTTGAAACATTTTTTTTACTTTTCAAGAAACTGCTGTACTTCTGTTGTCTACTTTTAGATCTAATTTCTTGAACTACTATTAATTTGTGTCTCAAACACTGAAAAAAATAGTTCTCGAAACTGAGCAAAAAGTACTTAATTTTAAATAGTCACATACTCAAATAAGCTCCGATCCAAAGGTACTCAAAATTGAGAAACACAGGTACACATTTGTGATTCCATGGATTTTTTCAAATATGAACCGTCAGGCACACATTTTTAATCTCATGGATGTATTCAAATATGAACTGTTAGGTACTCCTTTTTTATTGCATTGATGTCATTAGCACTGACGAAACATAACAACAACGCAATGTAATCTTACGCATTATAAAGGAGATGAGAGATATAGTTCTTTCCAAGGAATAAAAATGTAATATTATTCCCTGATTTCCTTCTTACATTGTATTGTTTTCTTTATATTGTTTTGTTTTCCTATTAATGAACATATTTCATGCCGCCATGAACCAAATAAGCTATTACAAAGGTGAAAGAATTATCGTTTTTTATCGTTATTAAAGAATTATCGTAAAGTATTATAGTTTGGTTTGTGTTTTTGATCCAAACATACTCAATTCGATATAAGTACATTGGTTTACTCATTTTTGATTACTTCATTTTTTACAGTGACATTTGTAAGATCCAGGTATGCTTTCATTTCCTATTCGCAGGTGTTAGTACTTTATTTTTTATTTTCATTTCTTTTATAACGACTGGTAGGATTAAGCAATCCTCAGCTAATTAGGGGCCGGATTAATGAGCTTTCACTGTATAATCAATGAAATAATTAGGATAATTTTAATAAATTAAAATAATTTTCACGCGACATTATTGTAGTTAGATTTCCACTTTACACTCTCTTAAAAGTAAATCAGAGATTCAATTTCACAAATGCTACTTAGTTTTTTTCTCATTAGCCGAGGCAATATCCAAATTGAAGCCTATGATAATAAAATATATATGAGCACGTAAAGGAAAAAATATAGCAATCAAAGTGGCCTAATTCTTTCCCAGTTTTTGAATAATCAATGAATTAAGATTAAAGCAAAACGAGAATCATATAGTTTTACACGGAGATTGCATGTATGAGGATTTAGCAGATAGAAATAGAAGAAAAAGCTATGAAAAGTGAAATCAATTATTAATGTTATTCATGAAAGTATTTAACGTAGTTCTCAGGCTTTGGAACAGAAATTTGACTTGGAATAATGAGATTAAATAGAAAAAAGTCTAGTTTCACAAGAAAAATACCATGATCTTTTTAAGCCGTATTCACTGGCTATCTAGAACGTCTCAAAATATAACATACAGATGAAATGATTGAGATGATTTTATTTAGGTTTTTATTAATCGATATTTTAGACTAAAAAAACATTAGGGGAGGCAGGGGTGTTAGGATCACTTTTTGAAAATTTCAACTGTGACAATTAATGTGGCCAGAGAATGAAGTGGACTACATACTAATGTTATGTATAATTTTACTTAGTAGGTAGTTGTCTCTTGAAATGTGTAAAAAATTATTTTTAATGTACCATGTTACGGTACAAGTGTCTTTTAAAAAATATATCTTTTTGATCCCAATTACCCCATGAAATGGAGTTTTACAACTACAACTTTTTTCAGAGATACAGTATTGGAAAGATAAGTTTGCTGGAAAAAAAACTTTTTTAAGGGATTTTCAATATTCATATATTTTACACTCTGCCTACAAAACAAAATCAAATGCAAAATTGTCTATTGGAAATTAATAGCCTTGTTGTATTACTAAAGAACTAATTTTTAAAGTTAAAAAAACATAATTTTTCTCAAAATAACATTAAATGCAAACAACAGGGAAAAAGGATCAGACAAAGCTCATATGTTGTGAAGGCGAAAATTTTCACTGAAAGTGTTGAGGCCTAATTGGGCCTAAAACAAGCAGTCAAGGCTAAAATTTGAAATAAATGCAAAATAAAATTATAAAGTAAATGTTTGCTATCACAAAATGTGCAGTATTATAAACCAAACAAGGGACATTTGACAGGATCTGAAAAATTAAAAAATGCATTCTAAACCACAATTTGATTTAAATAGAAAATAAAATTTGCGATCCTAATTTACCCTTAAACCAAAAAATCGATGATCCTATTTACCCCGAAAATGCTATTTCTGGGGTAATTAGGATTATGCAGATTATTAACATTATGACAACACTACCAATATTTGTTCCACTCCTACTCCTCAGTTACTTAGTGCTGAACTTAATTACCTCAAAGCTATTGCTGTTGATCGTGGTTATTCCTCTAATATTCTATATAAATTCTATTCATAAGAAATTGACGAAACCCGCACATTCTGAAAAGCTTTCCAAACCCAACTTTAGCACTTCAGTTGTGTACCCATTTTTTCCTAAAATCAGTCAGCAAGTTGCTAAAATCTTAAGAAAATTTGATTTTAATGTTATTTTTTCTCCTGTTAATAAAATCAATTTTCAAATCTCAAACATTGTTGTCTCAAACTCGTTGATCGCCTAGATAACTGGGGTATTTACCAAATCTCTTGCCAGTGTGGTCTTTCTTATATTGGCCAGACTAAACGTGCTCTTAGATTTCGTTTAAAAGAGCACGAAGGTTCTGTTAAAAACCAGGAGCTTAAACGTTCTTCTATTGCTCAACATTGTTGGTCTTTTCAACACAGGTTTAATTTTTCCTCAGTCATCATTATCTAAATTTTTCTTCTAATCTTGATCTTGATTTTTTGGGGAGCTTACCACATCATTAAAAATTCTCAATCTTTAGTCAATGACTTATCTAGTACTCCTGATTTCCCAAGTATTTGGAAAGGATTAATTTAATTTCCCCATTTTTGGTTTCTTTTTTCTCATTCTCCGGTAGATGTCGCTACTTGTCCACTCAGTCATTTCCTTTGCTTCTCTCTCATTGGTTGTTTTTGGCGCATTCGCTACCCGCATCAGATATATAAACCTCTGTCAGTTTGCTCAGCCTTGCTTTTTTCTAGCACGCTGTGCCTTGCCCTATCTTGCACTGAAGAAGAATCTCGCTACTAGTTTCGAAACAGCTGTTTTCTTATTTTCATGTATTATTTGTGCATTTTTAAACGCTGGTTTTCTGCTTTTTAGTATTGTTGCACAAAGGCTTTATTTGCTATTTTTATATTATCATTATGCCGTCTATTGCAAAAAGTAACCATTTCCTTTTAAAAACAACTTTATTCTAAATTTAAATCCATAGCTATATTTAAATATTCCTACAATTTTTACACAGGACCTACTAACACAGGACAACTAAAACATTCTCACTTTGACGGAAAACGTTTTTCTTTGTGTTCTGGGAAAACAGTGATTATTTCTACGGGAACTTACATTTCTACACCAAAAAAATTGGACATGTTTTTACGGCTGCTCTTTCATCTTCACCTAACACTTCATTTATAATGGCTGTTTCATAATAATGGAATCCATCAGTCTATCAGAAGAAAATAACTCGGTTAAAGCGGAAACTCGGTTAAGCGGTACTCGGATAACCGGGACTCTACTATAATAACAATATGACGCTATTCAAAACAAGTTGGAAATTGCATGTCAAACGTGGCAAATGACTGTGTGAATATTCGTACTATAACTAGTTTTATAAATATTTTTTGCACCGCATATTGTACTGAATGTATACTTTAGTGCACTTCATAAGTGCATATCAATTTCATTCTGTTCGAAAGACTGTAACATCATTGAAATGCACTTTAAATAATTTTTTCCCATTGGCCATAATGTAACGGAAAACTTTTCACTGTCCCTGTCATTAAACTATACATCCGATTTTCATAAAATTTGAAATAACTCGACAAAATTTTACAATAATTATATATTTAAAATTTCTGACCATTCGGTTGGGTAGTTTTTGCTCTATTATATGCGGACGGACAGACAGACACTGAACGACGGCTATAGATGCTAGATATTTATATAGTTACGAACGCACCTAAAAAGACTAAAAATTAAAGAAGAAAGTTTAAAGAACTACTAAAAAACAATAAAGTTTTTAATAAGCGAAAGCATTTTTATATCGTATCAGAATTTATTTTCGACAATTTATATATATATAAATGTGTTGAAGGTTGAATTCCAACAAAGTAATGTAAATATATTATTACGCTATACTGAACTTTTCTCTCAGCTCATTATTTTTAGTACTACAAGGTCTCTTCGATGAATCATGTAGTGTTTTAATTTTATATGAAGTGTCATGACATTTGTAACAGTCCCATATCTGATTCACCGACTCTACCGTGTTTCCTACATGATTAAACGCAGGAGAGACAATTTATCTTCAAAACAATTAACGTAAAGCATCCAATGAAAAAGAAACTGTATGAAAAATTTATTACTAGTTTAGGTAAGTAGATATTAAAACCATTACTCAAATATTCTGTATGTCTTCATTCTCCAAATTGACACAAGTTTTTTAAAAATTAAAACTAATCACAGACATTAAAACATTCGATGAAAATAATTAATGGAATATTATATTGTTGCAATAATTTTATCTTTTCAGAATATCTGAGATTTACGATAAAATTATATATTGGACTAGCTAAAGTACCCGGCATTGCCCGGAATTTTAAGAATGTTTGTTTTATTTTGTAATATTTATTTCAGTTCTTCACTAGGAATGAGTTCTAGGGACTTAAACCTTTATGAAAATTATAATATATACGCATATACACCACGTATATATATATATGGAATAGATTTAAAAATAGCGAAAACAAATTTAAAGAACCTCAAAATGTTAAAATATGCCAATATTTACAAAAACAGCTTCTTATCATGTTTTAATACGTTTTTTCAAACTCATATGACGTTATATATTTACCTGCTGACGTCCATTATATTTCCAATATGACGTAATACTCAGTTGTTTTTTTTAAATTCGCTAAACTATTTATTTCATTTTTCACGTGGAAATCTTGCAGTAGAAAAGTTATGACGTAATATTCCTTTTTTTTTATTCGGCAAACTGTTTATTTCATTTTTATTTTTCACGTGGAAATCTTGCAATAGAAAAGTAATTGTTGTGATAAGAATTTTATTGTGGATTTTTAATTGTTGACGACTGCTATAACAAAAAATTTTTCAATTTGTTAGGAAATTGCTGACTTTTTATTTATTAAAAATTAGCTATAAATTATTTCGATTCCGGATTACTTTAGTTGCCTCGGACGTGTTTTAATACACATGTACGTAACATTTCACAATTCTGACATCCAAACTGTGGATTTGTATAGAATTACTGACAGACAGACAAATTTTCATTTTTATATATTAGATTTCGCTTTCGGATTACTTTAGTTGCCTCGGCCATGTTTCGATACACATGTACATAACATTTCACAATTCTGGCTTCCAAATTGTGGATTTGTATAGAATTACAGACAGACAGACAAATTTTCATTTTTATATATTAGATTGGCGCAAAAATAATGCATGATTTTTCAATTCAAATTTAAAACCCTGTAACTTTTTTCAAACAAAATCTATTTAGTCAAAGTAAGAGCCATTACAACCAACACATTTTTGCCACGAGAAACGAGCTTAGTGATTCCCGTGACGTAAAAGTCTGGTCTTTTGAAGACGAGAAGGCGTTGACGTCATTATCTTGAGTGACGAAAATTTTCCTCCTCAAGAAGTTGTTTAGATGTTTAAAGAAGTGGTAGACAGTTGACGAGAGGTCTGGTGAGTACTGTAGAATTGGTAGTGTTTCGTAGGCCAGCGCGTGTAACTGGTGTAACTGTTGGAGGGTCGGTTGAGCGACGACGTGAGGTTGCCGTTCAACTCGAGCGGCACCCACTTATCGAGTTTTTTTACCTTGCCTATTTCCTCTAAATGGCGAACGATACTGGAATGGTCAACATTGAATTCATTCGCAATTTCTCGAGTTGTTTTGGTTGGATCAACTTCTACTATTGTCTTCAGTTGATCATAGTCAACAACAGTAGAACCCTTGTCTTGAATGTCGAAATCTCCTCGATGAAATTTTTGAAACCAGCGCTGAACTGTCCTAACGTTAACGCTTCCCTCTTCTCAAACTTCATTAATGTTTCGAGCGATTTGTGCTGCACTGCGACCGAGTTTAAACTCGTAAAAATAAATTTCACACAAATCTTGTTTTGACATCTCACCTTCTGAAGTCAATTAACAACCCCAAAAAAATAATAAACAAAACAATTAATTTGCAAAAAAAAAAAAAAAAACTTAAAATAAGCTTTTTTTATGCAAATTAATTGGGAAAAAAAAAAAAAAAAAAAAAAAGATTTATTGAATGGAATTGACAGGAAAAAAATTAAAGTACATATTGTTGTAAGATAGAAAAATAGTTCAGGTTTACCATTATCACACCACCACAGCAGAATGAGCTTCCACAGCAGAATGAGTTTCATGAAACCAAAGACAGCATTTCGCTTTTTTCAGCACCGTTGTAAATCTTCATTATCGTAATGCCGAACAAGAATGATTACCGCTCGCTAAGCGATAGCATCAGTTATGACATCTAATGCCATCTATGAATAAACTTCGGCAATATTACTACTAGTCTGACTTTCAACTGGTTAATTTCATTTAATATTTCGGAAGTTCCAACAATCAATGTGTCCAACAATCTGGGTTCCCCATATACCGCACCACACGTGTTGTACTGTGCGGGCAATGTGGAAGTTATCCAGAGACCAGTAATGCACATTGTGCTCGTTCACAATGCCACCCCGTGTAACCATTGATTCATCTGTCCACAGAATGTCACAAAGGAACGACGGATTTTCCTCTAAGGTGTTGAGCATGAAATTACAATAATCAAATCGTCGTGCGTGGTCACCCAGCATCAATGCTTGCACCAGTGTCGGGTGGTATGGAAGCGCATCATGTGCATGTAACAAAAGCCAGACATGCTGACCACATGCCTCGCTTATTTCCGCCATGCTCAGTTGTGGAATTAAAAAGGCGTATGCCAGCACCTCCTCCGGTGTCACTCGAACATTACACCTTACCCATTTACTTGTTCTGGGTCGTGGTGAAACAGAGTTGGTCTCTCTAAGATGGTGCAATGCATTAGTTATTCATGCGTTGGATGTAGATCCTTAGGGAAACGTTCTGAATAAACACTCGCAGCCACTCTGGCATTCCTTTGATATTCACCATAAATAAGTATCATTTCGGCATATTGCATGCATGCGTAGCGTGCCATTACGATTTCAGCGCTGACTAACATGTCCACTGATAGATGACTCGTGTTTTATCCCGAACGTGTGGCGCTGCGGTACTATTGTAATTTATCTAATCCCAATTTTCATACTCGTTATAGCTCGGCTGGTCGTTTGCATTCCGCTGCCATTTATCTAGTCCTTAGTGAGTATGTTTTATTTTCCGGTTGTCGATTCTACCTACTTTGACGTTTGAATGTTGTTCGACCTATAAAAGTTAGCCAAAATTTTTAGATGAAATAACCCTCTTTGGTGATTCCCCAATTTGGCGATACCGGCTAAAGATGGTTTCGCCGTAAAAAGGACATTGCACCCTGATATTGATCTCGAATTACCTTAATTCATCTTTTAACTGATCTCTCAATGAAAGACAAAATCATGTGCAAAAATCTCAAACTTTGAAATTTAATAGCTGTGTCAATTTTTGCAGTACAGATGTCGAACTTTTTGTGTTATATCTGTTATGATATGTGTAAACTTTTACTAAATATAACTGTAGAGACTGGGGGATCGTATAAAAAGTTAAGATTTCGTAATTTTTATAAAATCGATTTTTTACTTTAAATAATGTCACAACATGAATATTTACCTCATTTGAAACATTTTTGTAATTGGAACTATATGCCTGCGACCAACAATTGAGAAATTAAAGGTCGGCGATAGATAACATATTGCACCCTGTATATATAAAGATATATTACCATAATTTATGGAAGAAACTCCGCATTAACAATATTCAATCTAATTTTTAAAAAATCAAAATGGTTGCACTTGTTGTAAGTATGTGCGTAATACCCTGTTCACTCTAGAAACTTAAGATACGCATCTTAGACCGCCAGTTTTGAAGTGGTACCCTCCCGGAATTGGATGCCTGTTCACATCGAAAAACTCACCTAAGATATCTCAGTAGCGTCACTGTGTCTGTGATCTGAACAAAAGTAAAGTATGCGCATGCGCTTAAAATGAACAGTAAAAGCGAAGTTTCATAGCCAACGAGAGTGAGTGGTAGTTCCTGTATCTAGCCGAAGTAAGTTGAAACTCACTGAGAAAGTTTGTGGAACTCTCTTAGAGAGTTCGGCGGCCTGAGATATCTTAAGGTATCCAGTGTGAACATAGTATAAAGGGCTACTTCACTGAAATTCGCCGATCACTACGTACTGTGTTAACCTATAGAAAACGTAAGGGGGGGGGGGGGGGGGTTGCTTGTAGAATGCCGAAAAAGGGGTGATTTTTAGCCTTTTTTTCTGGAATGGGAATACAGATTTTAATTCCGGGTGTTTTGCATATTATTTTGTTATCATTTGAAGAAAACTTCAAAAAAATTTTAAATAAAGAATGTATGATATGGCTCAAGTTGCGTGGGTGGATGTCATAGCGTGCACGCCATGCACTTCCAATCGGGCGGGATCCTATCTGTCGCCAGAGTCGTTTGCAATCAATTTCCGTTAAGGATTATGAATGTAAATAATATTCTCTAGAACTTCAACCACTTTGAGATTGAAAGGTTGAACATCAAAAAAGTGGAAGCGATTTAAAAAAAAAAAAAAAAAAAAAAAAGGGTCTATTTCTGACCCCTTTTCCGCACTTTGGCATGCTTCTAAAAATATTTATTTTTTTTTATAAAAATGGCTGGAAGTGGTTCAAGCTCCAATAAATTATATCACCTTTAATAAAAAAAATAATTAGCAAGATCGGTTTAATAGTTTTTAGGTTCTGATCCCGCACAGTTTGAAAAAAGCCATTTTGCGTAAAATAAGTTTATAGTGCTTCAAAACAGTGCTAGCCTACAGATGCGTTGCGCTAAAACACTAAATAGCGACGAAAGAATTCCGAATCAGGCCAAATTGTTGTACTCGGATAATCTACAGACTATAGGGAATAGAAAAATGTAAAAAAAGAAAGATCGATTATTTCAACCGAGAAAAAGCAAATCCCACCCCCACCCCCCTCCTTCAAAGGCACGATTATTCATTACCTAATATAATTATCCGGATACGCTTTTCACCATCAGAAAGTAAACGTCCGATGCCAACGAGGTACTTTTTTTTAAATTGTCTTTTCAAATTTTAAGTAGTTTTAATAAAATGATAAAACTTCGTCAAGCGTAAATTTTAAAGTTTATAGGGAATTTTTAAATACTTACAATTTATGGAGGCAATTTTTTAAAACGCTTCTCGGCGGCATCAGACGTCCAATTTTTGATGGAGGAAGCTGGATTTCGATAATTTTATTAGATAATGAATAATCGTGCTTTTAAGTTTTCCCATAGGTTTACATATTCACTTCTACCTATTGTCTCAGAGGAGACATTACTATTACACAGAAACCTCTTCTTGTTTGCAACAAATCACGGGCCTTTTCCAGATTATCTGGTAAAGTTCGGAAAAGCTGACTCGGGCTACTGCACGTGTAGAAAACGAGTAACTTCGCTGCACTACGTAACGGAATGCACACTAACATCCATATACCACCTCAGAATCTCCAGAACGATAAGTCTCTCTTCATGGTTCAAAATAATCAGAAAACAGCCAGCACTATTACAAAAAATTATAAATTGCATAACACTGATTGAAAACAATCAAGGACTTTTCCAAATGCCTCCACAGGACCTATTATATGATAATGATGATAAGCTATGGAACTAATCAAACAAACTTTTAATTTAAAACAGTTATAGAATTAGTGTTATTGTTAAAGAAAAATTATGTGTTAAACATCTGTAAAGCGCTCAGCTCGTCTATTTTACTATTGTTACCTATACTTATTTCATTATCTCAATTACTTTTTATTACCTAACATTATTTTGTTATTCTATAATTGTTCTGTAATTTTTTATAAACATTGCTGGGTGCGTCTAGTTGAGCTCAAACCAATTGGCAGGCCTCCCCACCTGGCTGAATCTGAATCTGGTGAACATGGAATTTAGTGATCGAAGAGTTTCAGTGAAGCGCTCCTTATTAAAGTAATCAAAATTGTAAACACTGCACTAAACACTGTCACTATATTTCAGCACACGGTACATTTTGTCTTCGTGAGATTATATGTTTTAATTTTTGACTGATATTCAAAAAGAAAAAATATATGCATGAAAATATTATGAAAAGTGAACTTAGTATTACAGAATATTATTTTATTGTTGTAGTTTATCGTAGAAACTATAGAAGTAAATTGTATATGTCTTTTCTTTAAATTTTCAAAAAGTTTTGTGGATTAAAGTTTGATTCAGTAAAAACTTCATAATATGAAATAATCAAGCTCTAAGCAGATAAATAATAAGCAGACAATTTGTTAAAAATAGGAGAGAATCTTTGTACTGAGCAGAAATAGGAAGTTATTTTTTCCCCATAATACTAGAAAAGGGTGTCAATAAATTCGCTGGAAAACTACATAGATAATCGAGCTCTATGCAGGTAATTTCTTAAAAGTATGAGAAAATCGTTGCACTGGGCAGAAATAGGAAGTTCCTTTTTTCCCCATAAGTATTAGAAAAGAGAATCAATAAATTCGCTGGAAAACTGCATAGATAATCGAGCTCTCAGCAGATAATTTTTTTAAAAGAGGAGAGAATCGTTGTACTGAGCAGAAATTGTAAGTTCTTTTTTCCCCATAATAATAGAAAAGGTTGTCAATAAATTCGCTGGATAACTGCATAGATAATCGAGCTCTAAGCAGATAAATAATAAGCAGATAATTTCTTAAAAATAGGAGAAAACCGTACCACTGAGCAGAAATAAAAAGTTCTTTTTTCCCCCATAAGAACAGAAAATAGAATCAATAAATTCCCTAGAAAACGACATAAATAAAAGTATATGTATGTATATGTACATATTTTTTAAATATCTCTGAGTAGTTTTTGAAACAGAGATATAGCAGTTATGTTTTACATCGGTACATTAGGAAAAAGTTAAAAAATATTTTTTCATCCTGCCGTTTTGCTTACATCAGAAAGACAATATTTCAAAAGACTTTTTTCACGATCTGCTTCCAGTAACATTTTACTATGGACTACAACCTCATGAATAAAAAAAAAAAAGATGTGATGAAGTCCAGAAAAAAAAAAAAAAAAAAAATGAAACAGCTCGTTACAAGCGATGTGTGTGTCCAGTTAAAGATGGCTAGATGACCGATTCATGTACTCCCGCAGTCCAAGAAATTCATTAAATTATGTACGAAGTGTTGCTTCTCTGCATCCATTATTAATGCATTTGTGCGTCCACTAAAAAAAGAAGTAAATCACCATAACTTGCTGCAATGTCATTATGAGACCAGGAGTCCATCAGAATGGGTAATGGACTCACGTACTAGCCAGAACTCCCCTTTCTCTTATATACACTTTTACTATTTTACTTACCCATCATACGTAGTATAAAAAAGTCTTGTAATCGTTAAAAAAAAAAAAAAAAAAGACGGATTTACACGTTACAGACACTGGAGATTCCGTAGAAAAAAAATTGCCGTCCGTCTGTCTGTGTGTCTGTAAACTCTCTATCTCCCGAACAAATTGAGATAAGCTTGAAATTTGGCGTGTACTTAGTATGTAAGAATGAGAAGGAGCCTATTTAATTTCATTAACCTCGATTGTCCGGAACTATTTTTTTCGGACTCTCGAAATATTCGTTCTGATAAAAGGTACATAAAACTTTTCGAAATTGTTTATTTTTAAGGAGTGAATATAAAAGACAATAAAAAAACATAAATTTTGCATAAAGAATGAAGTCGATCGGATAATTAGTTGCCGGGATATTTGTAATCCTATTTTCCACACTTTTCGATTTTTCATGACTGTATTTCATTCAAATTTCAATTCAAAGATATATTTTAATTGTAAATCAGGCGCTTAATCCGACGCAGTAAACTGTTAGTTAATATGATTATCATTTTTTTGGAGTTATAAGGATGTTTCTTTTACGCAATTCAGTAATAGAGCATTTAAAGTTTAGGAAGTCATCAAGCCACGATTTTAAACACTCTATCTAGCGAACAATTTGAGATAGAGGCTTGAAATTTGGTATTTACTAGTGCGACAAAGCCTATTAAATTTCAGTAACTTTAGTTATCCCTGGATATGCATTTTATAAATAGTTTGCAAATCTCTTATTTACATATTTTATATTATGCACATCCATGGTGGGTAAATAATATGGTGGCCTCCAACGACTAGTTTTGTTCTCTGCCGAGTAAGTTGCGTCTTGTGGTCAGTACAAATTTGTGATTTAGTTTATAATGTTGCATGAGGGCATGGGTGTCAACAGATACATTATGAAATAAGATTTTGGAACATATATATGCCTATGGTCTGCAGACTTGATGCATTTTTTTCCTTTTTTTAATCTAGAGTATAAGCATGGAATAAGCTTAACTAACATTTTTCAGACCGAACACTTGTGAAAGATAATTTAAAAAATATATCAACATAAGAAGCAATAGGCATTTAACAATAATATATATATAACTTTCTACAAGCAATTTTCACAAAAAGAGAATTGAGATAATAATTTCT
Source organism: Maratus speciosus (assembly GCA_963932465.1). Classification (NCBI taxonomy): domain Eukaryota; kingdom Metazoa; phylum Arthropoda; class Arachnida; order Araneae; family Salticidae; genus Maratus; species Maratus speciosus. The sequence continues at coordinate 103,242,637 of OZ010792.1, forward strand.
TTTTTCATTAGGGTGGACTGTTTCTCCCTAAAACCCTGTTACTATTTTTTTGTTTTTTATTTGAAACAGATGAGTGTAAAAAGAAAACCAAAAATTTACTATTGAAGCGAGTTCAAGGGAGCAGGGTTCCCTGACGAAAGATTCGCTTTTACTTTCATGTTTAATTATTTTAAATTTCTTTTGAACAATAAATTCTTTTCAAAATCCTCAAAGAAAACTTAGTCAAATAAACTTCAATTTTCAAATAGTGAAAATGCTCTCTGTTCCTCCTCTTCTTTTACGGCTCCCACGCATAAAAAAAATCTTCGAAAAAATAATATTTTTCTTCCTTATTCTTATCAGAAAAATAATGTATCAAAATTCTTGTTTTCGCGACCATCTTCCGGTGACATTTTTTTATGGGCATTATACAACCTGGCGGCTCAACAAGATGTGACAAGGGCCAGAAAAAGAATTTGAAAACAGATCATTACAAGGGAAGTGTGCGTCGAGTTAAAGACGGCCAGATGACCGATTCACGCACTCCCGCAGGCCAAGAGATTTCGTAAATTATGTACGGAGTGCTGCTTCTCTGCATCAATTATTAACGCATTTGCGCGTCCACGAAAAAAGAAGTAGATCACCATAACTTGCTACAATGTCATTATGGAGCCGGGAGTCCATCAGAATGGGTAATGGACTCACGTAGTAGCCACAACTTCCCTTCCTCAAATATACACTTTTTCTATTTTTTGTTTTCTATCGTTTAAGTTAGAGATCGTTTAAGTCAGTACTCGAGTAACTGATATCATACATCAAAAGAAAATAGAGGTGATGATATTATCCATTTTAGAGTTAAACAGTTAAAACAGGCCATTCACAGTTAGGTGTAAAAACAAAAGGTAAAGGGTGATATATTTTGTATCCTCTTTTGTTAAAATTAGTCAGCGATGCTTATAAAATGAATTTTATCGAACAAAACCGTTTTTAATGAAATAATGTACTAATGAGTGTCAAAATGTTGTAAGCTAGATAAAAACTTTCTTTTAGAGGAAACTACATTAGATTTCACAGTTTAGCTTTAAACCTAAATGTTATTATCGTTGTTGTTGTTGTCGTCGTTGTTGTTGTTGCTGTTAGCATACATTTTTATTTTATTTTATTTTACTTTTTTGTGAAAAACATTTATAAGGATTTTAAGCTAGAAAATTTTTGAGGCATCATTAAAAAAGAAAAAAAAAACACTTTGGCAGTAATTAATAACCACGGTGTTGTACTGACCTGGATATTTAACAAACTTAGATTTCTGCAAGTTAAAATTAGTTGCAATAGTTTATATGGATTTATCAATAGTGGTTATTTTACTTATCAGATAGCAATTTATATTTGACAATGAAAAGAGTAAATTTGCTAATTACTGAGATTAATGTTTTTCTCACATAAATATATTTTGTTTTATAACTTTTCTAACAATCATCTGCAAAACTATTCCCATTTAAACATTTGACGCTAAAAATTTAAATGCATTTCAACATATTTCGAAGTTGCTTTTGTATTGATATAAAAAAAAAGTCCAATAAATAATTGTCTAAATATAAATATGATAACCCTCTCTGTGTATACTGAAAAAAAGACAATTTTTTTCTTAAGGGGGCCGGTCACTCAGCTTCCGATTTCCCTTCACTAATTTAAAGTCTATGGGCATTTGATGCATTCGTATAGTTAAAAGATCTCTTCGGGAAATTAATATTTTTAACTTCTATTTTTTGTGTACACTTCCTAAAAGATGTCTCTTTTTTTCTTAGTTCCCAAAATATTTCTAAAGTATAGACTTAATTTTATAGGAAGTGTTAAAATCTTACTCACAGTTCGCCCGCTTTTAACACATAAAATATTAAATTCAGCATAGATTTTAGAAATATTTTGAAAACTAAGAAAAAAAGAGACATCTTTTAAGAAGAGTACACAGAAAGAATATGTTAAAAATATGACTTTCTCGAGAAGATATTTTAAATATATGAATACATCAAAAGTCTATACACTGTTAAAAATTTGCAGCATTCTGGCAGGCCATTTGACCGTTTTTTCCGAAAACGGTTACACAACCGTAATTTTAACACTATTCTGACCATATTATTGGCCATTTTATAGTCAGAATATAGTTAAATTATGGTTATGAAACCATTTTATCAAAAAACGGTCGAATGACCTGCCAGAATGCTGCAAAATTTTTAACAGTGTAGACTTAACATTACAGAGGACAATTCCGAAGCTGAGTGACCAGCCCCTTAATCTAGGAAAATATACAATAACCTCTTCCGAATTACTGACGATACCTTTATCTATATCTTCCTTTATCTTTAGAAATCTCAGAAACTAAAATATATTTTCGATATTTATAAAAAGAAAGTTACTTTTGCTGCTTTTGATGTTTAATTGAGAATTGATAGAATCATAAAAACCGATATTCCAATGTGGGGAAACTGTGGAAAAATTTATCCTATATATATATATATAAATATATATATATATAATAAATTTGAAATCAGAAATATATGAAGAAATTGATAAAGTTCTAAAGATGATTTAGAAATGAACATAGGAAACCAGTATGTAAAATAAGAAACTATGAATGACTCACAGAATCGTCAGAGGAGCTTGTGAGTTCATTCATAGAAGATGCGTTATTTCATCCAATTTTGCAGGTATTAAGCCTAAAATGACAAAATTTAGCTCCTTATAGCGCAAAAATTACAGAAAATAGACAATTAAAAGCTAAGAGATCCAAAGAAAGATACACCTCATACAGGATATTAAAAATTATTAGAGCACAATACCTGAATGACATACTAATAGTCAAAACTACTGCATATCAGCATGGAAGACAAAGTTAGGACTATTTTAACATGTAATCTACAGTTGAGCATCTGAATGAAACCCATGGCTGTGCTGCCATCTGGTATATATATATATATATATAATAGATATCGATTCGAACCAGAACTTTCATCCTAAAATAAATTCGCTGCACAAAAATAATTTAAATAAATAAGTTAAGTAGTTTTAAACAAAAATTCTGGTGTCAAATTGGTATATTTTTTTAAAGTTGAGTAACATTTTCCGCGGTTTTAGTGTTAAGAAACATTTGTTCTTTTTTTATGTATGTAATATAATAAATGAGTAAATATTATGAAATGCTGAACTCAAACTACCCTATTCATTATGCAATCGTATTCCAAACATATGGTAATATTCCTCTGAAGCAAATGATGAAATATTTTCAAAATATATTATAGTCTATATAAAATTAAGAATTTAATTTTGAGTTCAGGTGAGCAGCAAAAAATTCTGAAAATGACTGAACAGTGGCTAAGTGCCAGACTAAAATGTTGAAATTCTGCCAATTGCTTCCGATGTTCTCATTTGAATTTATAAAATGGCATACGATCATCGAGTTTGTTATCGAATTTGAAACACATACGTTTTTCTGTTATTATCATGCTGCATGCTTCTTACATCGCCCACAGTTTATTGCGGATATTTTTATCGATTGTTTACTATCGGTGAAGCCATATAAGTGTACGCATATATATTTCACTATGTATGCAACGTACATAAATGCATGTAATGAATTTATATAAAATTGAAAAGATACACAAAGGGACAAAGTGAGGGGAGAAAAAAAAATCCGATTTATTATACAAAATCATATCTAGAATTTTAAGCGAAACAATTTTACAAATTTCTAACAAATGATGTCAGTGTAAGTCAGGAAAACGCAAAAGATTAATGCGATTAGCCTCTGTATCACCAATTGCCTTTTTGGACTAGATTAGTGAATGATGTAATTATTGCTAAACGATAAACTGAGCCACAAAAATACCGATCGGCCGCTGTAGCCGCTACTTAATCACAGAATACCTGGAAGGTTTAAACATAAATTATCATAAGCAAGGGTAATGTGAGTAAAAGTAAAAATTAAAATAATGTCACAGTGTGTCTTGGTAGCATAATACAAATGTTTTAGAAAAGCGGACATATGTTGCCAGAACTTAAATGCCCAACTTACATTTACTTCGTCATTTAATAACAATTCCCAAAAAATATCACTTTAATACTATTTGTACCGGTGTCAAATGACACCTCTTAAAGTTTGATTTATATTTATTTTACTTGTAATCTTTAAAGCTAATAAGTATAAAATCGAAATCTTTTAAACGTTGTCAGTTGACATCGGTAGAAATAGTGTTAGCGCTATTTAGCAGCTACTAAAATAATAGTTTTGAAATAAGCGATTTGAAAATAATTTGGGGAAACTACTTACTATGCTAAATAATCACCACTTTAACAATTGCGTGGTGAACACTAAAGAATTTCTTACCCTCTATCATAGACCAGAAGGCGGCACCACAGACAACCACCTCATCGAGTTCACGGCTGAATTTAGTTAAAAATCGATTCGCATATTAAAACGCAATCGGTCTGCCAAGTCATATCTTGGTGGAAAACATCTGAAAACCCGATTTTAGCGGTTGACTCGTAGGTTTACCATTGTGTTTTCGTGCATCCAGTCCTCCAAGTTTTCATACCTTTGTGTGCAAGAAAACACAATCGTAAGCCTACGAGTCAACCGCTAAAATCTGTTTTCCACCAAGACATGACTTGGCAGACCGATTGCGTTTTAATATGCGAATTTAGACCATACTTCATTCGAATAACGAATCGTGCTCAGTATGCTATACTTCCTTGAACCAAAGGCTGCACCTACTTGACTTTTGGGACTTTATTTTTTCGCGGAATACATCTTTCCATTCCTGCAAACATAATATTTATTTTATGATCCAGCGCAGTTAATGTGCTTAGCAATTACCTTTATTCATATTTAAATATTTTTATATCCGTTTATTATTATTATGACGACTAAAAAATGGCGCCATTATTCATAACATGTAAATATTAACATTATAATTTTAACTTTTTCTTCGCCAGATATTAATAAATAATGCTATTTACGGTGCTCAAATTTTTGTATAAAATTCAAACTTTTTTCAAAAAATAAAAAAATAATATATATATCTATCTCTCTCTCTCTCTCTCTATATATATATATATATATATCTTCTATTATTCTGGTCATGTTAGGGCACAGAGAGAATAAATTATTCAGCTTTTAACTTTATTCTCTACAGAAAACGACTGTCTTGCTTGTATATGTGAATTCTGTGCCCTTGATAAAGTATAAAGTAATTTACTATATAAGCATTTCATTTATTACTTTTATTTTTTTTTTCTGTATCCATAATCGTGATTGTTTATTTTTCTTTTTTCTTCCATTTTAATCCTCATAAGGTAGTACATGGGACTATACATTTTAAATAATATTTGGTTTATGAGGTGTTTGTGATTTAATATTATTGGTCATTTTCATTATCTTTCAATGGTATTATTGTACAGAAAGTTCATATATATATATATATATATATATATACATTGAATTGTAATTACATAATGGTTATATATATATATATATATATATATATATATATATATATATATATATATATATATATGTATATATATATATAGAGAGAGAGAGAGAGAGAGATTTAATTAAACAAAAACCTAATTTGAAGAACAAATTAAGAAAACAAAATCTTAGACTTTTACCATTTTTAAGTTGTAAATATTTGTATTGCAGATTTTGCAATATGTTTATGGCGATTGTACATAAAATGATAAGATACATACAAAATACAAAACTTTAAAAAATTCTAAGATTTTTTTCGATTTCATTTGAACGGAATTCAAGTTTTTAGTTTGTTTAAAGATCATGGTGTATGAATTTTAATTATATTTTTTAATGTTCAATTGGTTTAACTTATTTGTTACAAAAATTTAACACTAAATGTACAACGGATTGAATGAAGTATCTTAATATCTGCCCCTTCTCGGGCTTAAACAATGTAGGAAATAAATTTTGTTTTTTTAATTTGTTCTTCAAATTAGGTTTTTGTTTAATATGTCAAGTTTTTTAATAATTACTGCATTCAGACGAACACCTTTCAAAATTAACGGAGGGTACCATCATCAGGGTTTGATTCATGTGGTATCGTATCACAATTTGTGATGCAATTTACCTACGTATAATTAAAAATGTTTCACCAGAGCAGTAATGCAAGTTTCTGTACACTGTTAAAAATTTGTAGCATTCTGGCAGGTCATTTGACCGTTTTATCCGAAAACGGTTACACAACCGTAATTTAACACTATTCTGACCTTATTATTGGCCATTTTATGGTCAGAATACAGTTAAATTATGGTTATGAAACCGTTTTTTCAAAAAACGGTCGAATGACCTGCCAGAATGCTGCAAAATTTTTAACAGTGTAGTTTGGGATCCACTATGATGACATATTCAACTTCTTTTTCATTCTTAAAAAAAAAAAAAAAAAAAAAAAAAAAAAAAAAAAAAAAACTATTTCAGTTTAATTTTCACATGAAAATCATTCAACTAAAAATAGACAAATTATTATTATGGTTTTTGAATTATTGGCAACAATAAAAGAAAAGTTATATTTTTGGGGGAAATGTTCGATGATTCTCAATGGAGAAAGCGAAATCTGGAATTATTAAGAAAAATATTTAAATAATGTAAATAAAAATTAGCCCATGTTACTCTCTGGGTTATAATTCATCCATATGCAAAGGCATTTTACCATCCGTTTTGACCCTCACGTCAGGCAAACATTTTTACACTTTAAATTTATAATATTATTAGAATTAAAAAAGAATAAAAAAAATGAGTGGCATCAGGGACAAAAAGGTGGGAAGAAAGAATGAAAAAGTTATGAGCTCCATAGGCTTTTCTATGTTAAATTAACATTGAGAAGTGACACTGGAAATAAATAAGTATTGCGCTGCCGCGCAATACTTAAATATTATGACGGACATGTTTTTATAAAAAATAGCGGAAAAATTATGAAAGTGTTGACCCAAGCTTAATTTTGATAAATGTGACGTCTACATCTTTTTCATAACAGACTTTATGGAACAATGAAACTTTTATGAAAAGAAAGACATAATACGGTTGGATAATAGTAAATGATATAAGTTTTTAACATTGTTCTAATATTAGTTTATTTTGTATTCCTGAAAGAACCTCCTGAATTATTCAGTCATAATTATATTCGAGAAAAACTATAGATGAGATTTGAAGTTAATTAATAATATTCATGTACTCAGCCCTTCAATCGTTTCTTTGTAACTGAGTTCCCAAAAGTTTAACTGTATAAGAAAAAAAAAAGACTGTTCAAAACATTTCTCCTTACTGCTTATGTTTTGTTTAATGTGCAATAATAAAGAACACAAGACTTTACATGTTTTAACAGTCCGCAGATTTATGTACTTAACTCCTTTGCCAAGACTTTACTATATAACGGAGTAGAATTCCAACTGCATAATATATAAACATACGATAAAACATATATTCACACCATCTCTCACCAAAGAAAAGTTTTTCCTCCAGTAAAGAATAATAATAATAAATAAAAAAAGAACTTTTATATGATTCAAAACCATGCTTCATCTTCCCAAATGAAAATTAAAACAAAAGCGAAATAACGAGATAAAATAAAAAATACATATATTCCAAGATTACTAAAGCTTCATCATCACGTCAAACAGCTTAAAGACCTTATTACCACTTCTTTTTTGCTCATTCTTGTCATGGCTGCGTTTCAAGATAAATTTAGCGATTATCATGTTCCTAAGACTTTTGTTCTTTTTAAAAGAGGTAAAGATCTTTGTATCTCATGTTCGCTGCTTAGATGAGAGCTGGAAATACATACTCCATCTCTCTCCACCCTCCCCAGATCTATGTCAATAATACTCGGTCAAACTCGCAGGACGTGATTCGTGTGCTGCCGTGGTCATCTATTCCTTAATTCCTGTCGCTAAGTTTTTTTTATTGTGTGTTTTATTTCTCGCCATCTTCCTGGACCTTAGTCCCACCCCCCTCCCCTTTTTTCTTGTTGGAAGTCTGACGTGAGACGTATATTACACTTTTTTCTTAATAAGGCACAATTTTATTTGGGTCATGTGATTGCAATGGATGCCCGAAACCTGATCGGAAATAGCAATTTGTGCAGATGAACTCTTAGCCAGCTCTCCTATTTTTCTTCCCGCTATGTGTGTATTAAGAAATTCATAAGCATAATTTATATAAGCGTTATCATTCTTTTATAATCTCAATTCCAAAATGCCTCAAGTAATTAATGTTATTTAGAAAATAAACTATTGATGTTCAAATCATCCTTCTTACTTTGTTTTCATATGTAATGTTAAACATGGTCAGCACATTAAGAATAAGGAATATTTCTCTTTTATAATTACGCTGTAAAAAAGAATGTATTTTTTAAAACATACTTTCATTAAAATTCACTAAAATGTAAAAATATATATATATATATATTTTAAATGCATTATCAAATTTGATGATATTTCGCCAAGTTGCCAAAAATTTGACGCTATTGTGGTAACCTTGTCATTAGTACTTTCCAACAAATATCCATTGTTAAAACTGATACTGATTTCTCAATAGGAAATCAAACTGTAATTGAATAAACATTATAAGTTTAAGTAGAGTTAACCTTAGTATTGTTAGTTTAACCTTAAGTAGTGTTTTTGCGATGTTTTTCGAAAACGGAGGGCGCTTGGGAGAAGCTTCCCTTTGCCCCTCTTAGGGGTTCGAATTTTGAAAAGTTTCGAAACACGAGGTTGCTAATTTTAGTTATACTATAGGCATGTCAAGTTTCAAGATTTTATTTCCATTGGTTTATGAGATAGGGTTATTTTTTTAAATTTTAAATTTGCCCCCCGTTGCCCCTCTTAGGGATCGAATCTCTCTATTCTAAAAAAAAGTAACTACCGCTGTCACCGCCGCCGGTTTTGAATTTTTTGTGACCGGAGGTCTTTCTTCGTTAATATTAAGAAAAATAATGCATACAAAAATATGAAAATCAGTAGTGTTATACAGAAATGTTTGATAAACACGCTGATGCAGACAGTTTTCAAATCGAAGAATTATTTTAAGAGATATTTAATGCTAAAGTTGGGCAAAATCGTTCCACTAAAAAAGTTTTATAGTAGCAAAAACTGTACATCGGAATTTAATAATTTTTAGTTCATTTTATACGTTATAATTTCCCGGTGTGCAGAATTGATTTATTTTTTTAATTTGACTCATTTTTCGAGGTTTTATATCTATTTTAAATTCAAATTTTCAGCATTTCGAGAGATATATTTTACAGATTTTAGAAAGTGATATTAATTTAAACTGTTGCCAACTGTATAAACAGCGGAAACAATAATGTCTGCTTAAAAATAAAAAAAATATATTTATACGTGTAATAAATTAAAAATTTATTTACACGTGGCTATTATAAACAGAAAAAAACATTTGGAACTAGAATTAAATAATTATGTACAAAAAGCAGGAACTTATTAAAAATTACGTCATAAAAACTATAATTACACGTGAATTTTAAGAGAGAAAGGAATTTGTAAAATAATAAATTTATTAACATGCGTTAGAAGTCTTAAGTATGAGAAATTACGTCATATTTACGTCACATTACAGTTATTACATAAAATGAACACAAAATAATATTGCAAAACGATTTAAATTTACAAATTGCGCTAGACATTTATTTGATATTTTGAGAGGATACTTTTCAACTATTTTTCTTAGGAAAGCGCAAATAATATTTTATTTCTAACACAAGTATTTTCACGTGGATATTAAAAAGAGAAAGAATAGTTTGGCCAAAATTACGTCAGATTAAAAACGATTAATTTAAAATGTCTCATTTAAAAGAACTTTCTTTTCGCTTTGTTAAAAAATACCGGGAGACAAAGATTCTGTTTACTTAATTCCTTTTATATTAGCTTATTTTGAAATGTTTTTACACGTGTCTTACGTCATCAAGTTATTTTTATTTCGACGTTTTATTTGTATTTTTATTAATGTTGTACTAATTTATTTGTTCTTTTGTTATTTAAAATAAAAATTATGTCAATTTGTATAATTTGGCGATTTATATAATTTGGCGAAATTAGTCGACGGGATAATCAAGCAGTACCGCAGCGGATTTGGCGTTAAAATTTCCCCAATCAAAGAGAAATGAATAGAAATCCGTTTATAGGGAGATCGCCACTGTTTTTTAAATTATAATTCAATCTTTCGAAATCTTTTTAAAGCCGATCACATTAGCGTGCATTTAGAGTCTGCGGTGTCTGGGCGGGAGTTGGCGAGCGTAGCTCGTAGGGGGCCGAGCCCCCTAGTTTTTTAAAAAAAAGTCAATATCCAATTTCTGTATTGCCCTCAAGCATACATATCTAATCCAAATTTAAAAGCTCTGTGTGAAGCGGGTGAAAAATGAGTCACAAGATTTGATTGCCACATACAAACAAAATTGTAAGTTAAAAGAAAGCATGTAAAACAAGAAAGAAAAATCATGCATCAAGCATAGATTATGAAACACTTTCCAACAAATTCAGAATAATGTAATAAAACTGCAGAGTTTAAAAAATTAAAATATTGTGTCTAATTCAACCCTATGGAAACGCATAACACATTTGAAAACCCACTTTCATCTGTTCTCATCTACAATCGGAAAATGATCCGAATTCTTTGAGCAGCCCCGTGTATGATATATAGGTTTGTACCTATTAACTACATGCAGGCCAAAATTCAGTTCACTTAAGACATACATATACTTCAGTTGAAAATTACCCTTCAGTAATTTCCTCTAATAAGGAAAAGGGTACGTGAATACTTTTGTGCAGCGCTGTATATGAGGTACAGAATTTATATATAACGAGTAACATGAAAAAAATGAGTTAAATTTAAAAGCGCATGCCGAATTTTAAAACGTGCATTCCAGCAATTATTTCTCAAAGGCAGTACTGTAACCGATTTCTTTTGTGTGTCCCTCTAAATGAATAAAAAATGCTATGAATGCCCTATTCTAACGCGATCGTAGTTAAATTCGGTGATTTATATCTGTTTCAATACATCTGAAATAGCATAATGTCATTAAAATACTCTGCAAATGATTTTCCCCCCTATACCATAATGTAATGGAATTTTTTGAGTGCCCCCGTAAATGAACTATTAATCCTACATACTTCATATACAATACCAAGCATGCTTTGGTGACCCTAAGTAACCTTTATCAGTTGCATGAAAATCCGAGTATATTTACGGGAGTTACAGCGTGGACAGACAAACCGAATGCATAAACACTTTTCAGCTTTATTGGAAAGTGTTAAAAGACAAATGGTTCTTAACCTGCAAAACTATAATACAACCACGAAAGAAAATATACAATACCTTCCGCGTTATCCATGATTCCAAAAAGAATTCTTTATCTTTAGAAACTTCAGAAACCAATATAATTTCAAGATTTAAAGAAGCATTTATAAAAACCAAGTGTCTTTTTCTACCACTCATTTTCGTAAACGTTTCCGAGTTGTTTTTACAGAGTATTAATTAGTTTTCTCGAACCGGAATATCTGTTTTTAGGCTTCTATCCATTCTCTGTTAAGCATTTTCAGCTGCGTAACTGAATTATAGATGCAAGAGTAAAAAAATAATAGTATTAATTTTAATGTTAATGATAATGTTGTTAATTTAGCATGTTTGTACCAAAAATTTGTATGTTAACCCTTTATGCCCGACGATACTTTAAAGTATCATTAAAATAACTTGTTATAAAATTCATTTAATACATTCAGTTTGGAATGAGTTATAGATACTTTACTTTATATACAGCATATATATACTTTACTTTACTTTTTTAAAAACAGACTTTACCGGCTGCGTGAACTTCGCCGAATAAATTGTTGTTCGTTCTATTATGTTTTGGGGTGTGCTAACTAAAGCATGTAAAAAGTTATATTAGCGCCATATTTTGTGTATATGTGTTCATGTGACGTTCTATTTGTTATGTGCCGTCTTATTAAGAAGAAATAAAAAAAATATTTAAAAAGTTATCGCCCCGAGAGATTGATATGATATTTTAAAATAATATGTGAAATCTATGTGAGTTTAATACGAGCTAGCCGACAACTTGTTATAAAATTCATTTAATACATCGATTAGTAGTAATACATTATAGAATGACTAATAGATGCATTACTTTATCTTGTTCCAAAAGCATTATTGGTTACACAAAACAAAAACGTTTTTAAAAGGATGATTTCTTTTGCCTTTGCATCTTTTCACCTTTCTTGACGTTGAAAGAAGGAAAGAAGGAAATTTCAGTTTGAAAATATTTCTATATTTCGATTGTAAGAACATTATATTTGTACATTTGCTAATTCCACAAAATACTAAAAAAATATTTTAAATAAAATATTTGAGTGAAGTTATAAATATTGCACAAAATCCCTATCAATTCAAATTTAATTAATTAATTTTAATTGGCAAAATCCGTCTAAAATTTATTAAATGACTCTGTAAATCTTCTATTGTAGTTTCAAAAATTCACGAAAAATGCTTTAGAAGATAAAATTTTCATGAATTCATAATTTGGGACATAAAGGGTTAAACATGAAAAAATGTTAACTTGAGAATGGAAAGCATTCGAAAAACCCATATTCCATGTTCAGAAAATTGATTAATATACTATAAAAGCTATTCGGAAACGTTTACGAAAATCAGTGGCAACAAAAGAAAATTTGTTTTCATAAAGGCTTTTTTAAATCGCAAAAGCACATTGATTTCTTAGGCTTCTAAAGATAAAAAATGCTTTTTTGGAATCGTAGATAACTTGGAAGAGCTTATTGCTTATTTTCGTTCACGGTTACATTATATAGTTTCTAGATTAAGAAACATTTGTCTTTTTTTTACAGTGTTATTCTAATGTTTTAACGGAATGTTTTTATAAGATTTATTTTATATTCTTACCAAAATCAAATTTATCAAATTTTATCTCATAGTTAGATTTGAGAACGACTGATTAAAGGGAAAAGCTTTTTGGAATAACTTCTTTTGATTTGGAGTAACCCAAGGCCTGATTACCAACGAGGCACTCTTACACCAATAAATTTTAAAAGAAATGTTCGCCTTATCTAGACGCCGTATTCACGGGAAATTTCTACCATAAAGCAGGCAAAATTTTCTGTTTATTTTTACTGGTGGGAATGTGCCCCGTTGGTAATGAGGCGCTGGAGTAACCAATTACTATTGCATTCAAGACAGGTTCAAAATTAAAATAATAAAATACTGAAAGATAGTTTAATAGAAAACTAAATAATTATTTTTATTTACGAATTCAATAATAAACTTTTAAACATTTTTTTTTTTTTTTTTTTTTTTTTTTTTTTTTTTTAACAGAAGCAAAATGTAAGCACTTTAATTTCCTATAGCACGTGTCTATTGTCTCAAACTTTGCACTAATTAATGAAATGATCAGGACATTATTCTTCGTATTTAAAAAAAATGCATTTAAAGAGAAAACAATCCTATCTTCCTAATTTTAAAATTTCCAATCAAATAGTATTGCTAAAACAATCATTGCGCTTCAAAAGTTAAATAAATATGAGAATTTAGAAAAAATTATATGGTTGATGAAACACGAACATGATAAAAATAGTATTTAAATTCTTAAATTTTTATGCGAATCAACATATAATCCTGAATATTCCTATAACAAGTGTCGAAGGATTTACTGGATTCTGCAAACAACGAATTATATATATAATAGCGCTAAGCGTATAACACTTCCGGAGTGAACTCATCCTTATCCCGTCAATCTTTCATTAAAATCAGTCATTTTATTTTAATTTTCAGAGATTTATTTTTTTTCAATAAAGCTGCATAAGATTAACCTTTTTAGAAAGATTGCAAAACAAACAGCTTGAGTGATGAGCTACATCGAAATATGTATGTTTTTCGACATATCTTACGTTGAAAATCGTATCACCCAGCAATCAGCGATGGTAAACAAGATGCGGTTCACTACTTTGAGAATCATTAAAATATAGACCATGTATGCAATAGTTTTGTTCAATGACAATATAAAACATACAAAACTAAAACACTTTACTGCTTTTTGCAATCATTTCACGATTTCAAAAACAATGTTTAATTATGAATGTTTCCGATTAATTCCTTTGGGATTCATTAAAATTCATTGATTTGGAGTAACCAGCATTGGACTAACCATTTGTGCTCATTGGCAATATAGCAATCTGAACGAACTCCATGCACAGGGGCGTGCCTAGCGGGGGGGTGTAACACCCCCCCACTTATTTGGAAGAGTTGGTAAAATTTAGAATAGTCGAAAAGTTAAGAACACACCCTGCATAAAATCCCTCTCCTGTCGTCAGTATCATTTCAATTCTCTGTTGTCCGTCATTTAAAGGGAAAAAGAAATAACTTCTCACGGAAGATTGTGTATGATTCTGTGTTTGAGGGAGGGGTAGTCAGAGAGCGGAGGTGATAGATAGATAGAGAGAGAATCGCGTTTCTGAGAATTTGAGACTTTCGGGAAAGGAGAAGGAGGAGGGAGTTGTTGCAATCTCTATTGTAAGTTTTCCCATGTAGCATCTTTAATTGCTCCCTTCTGCTATGGACTGATTCTTAGAATTTGGTGACCTCTTGGCTCTGGATTTGGCGCTAGTTATTTGAGGTTGTTGCATTTAAAAGATGAAGTCACGGACACAGAAGAAGAGCAATTTGCGAAAGTTTGTTTTTGTCGCATGATGGCGAATAATTCAGTGAAAAGTTTATGCACACACTGTGATCGTGTACACACACATTTCACAGAAAAAAAATAAATTTATATCGCCATATAAGAATATTTCATCCGAATGAAAACATCAACCTCCAGAAAGGAAAACGGATCCAATGTACAATAAGTAGATATTTCTGCATTTCTATTAGAGGCCTGCATAGTCATATTCAAACAGATCCTCCAGATGTAAAATTCAGAGCTTCGTAAAAATGTTTCCGAAACATCATTTTCATCACAAAATTTTACTGCGAATGTTAAGGCTTTTGCAGACCGGGTTCGGCACTACAACGAAAGTTTGATTGAGGAATGCGATAAAATCCTAACTAGCAATTCTATGGAAAATGTTAATGTTTCTGAAAAGGAAGATTCCTCAACTTTTCTAAGTTGTGATCCAGCCGATCGTATTGGAAAGAATTTAACCGAAAACCAGAAACTTTTCATCCTGTCTCGTGGACCTTATCAACCTCAGAGATCATCTTAACCTGTGAATCATGACATAGATCCTAAGAATCAGAATAAGTTTAGCTCCTGCTGGTATAAAGAATATCCATATTTAGAATACAGCGACCAACTGGATGCCGCATTTTGTTTTGCTTGTTCACTTTGCTCTGATGGCCCGGGGCCTGAAAACGCAGAAGAAGCTTGGATCAGTCTTGATATTCGTGTATGGCATAAGATGAAAGGCCGAGGAAAAAACCGTAAAGGCAAGTTAATGGTTCATTTTACGAGCAATGCTCATAGAACCGCAGTGTATAAATTAGATAATTTGGCCCAAAAAAGTAAGCACGTTGACAACTTTCTATCTAGTCAACGTAGAAAGGCAGCAGCTAACGCGGTGCAAATTCGTCTAAGAAACAGAGAGATTATTAATATACTTCTAGACTACACCAGATATCTAAGTCGTCAAGCATTTGCATTTTGGGGACGAGAAAGTGACAGCGGTAACTACATTCAGCTCATTAGATTAATGGCCAGGTGGATTCCAACTTTAAAAAACTGGATTGATGATAATCATCTTCGCCCATACCATGCCAACAAGTCACAAAACGACTTTATTGGGGTTCTTGGATCATGTGTCCGTGAAAAAATAGTTGCAAATGTCAAAAATTGATTTTTTAGCGTTATGGCTGAAAGCACACCCGATATCTCTCATCTTGACCAGCTCTCAATTGTAATCCGATACGTGACCCAGTTTCACCCAGAAGAAAGGTTGTTAAAACTAAAAGATTATCTAGCTAAAACAGGCGAAGGAATGGCTAAGCTTATTTCTGAAATTCTACAATCAGTTGGAATATTGCTTTCCCAAGCTCGTGCACAGTCTTACGACACCACGTCATCTATGTCCGGCGCATTTTAGGCTGTCAATCAAAACTTTCAGAAATAGCTTGTAGATCTATTTTATACATACCCTGCCTCGCGCATAAAGTGAATTTATGTGTTGAACATGCTTGCAAAGAAAGCAATATAATAAAATTGTTCTACGACAGTATTCAGGATCTCTATAACTTTTTTTAACTGAGTACAAAGCGATTCGGCATACTGACAGAGAAAATAGAAGTTCTTCAGAAGAGTCTTACTTTGAAATTTTTGTCAAAGACAAGATGGACTATGGATTCAGTCAGAGCTATTTTATCGTCCTATGATGCCCTCGTCCATACTCTGCAAATTATTTCTGAAGACATGAAGGTTGACAAGGATGCTCGAGCTAAGGCGGCAGGGTTAAGAAGCAAAATGATGTCATACGATTTCATTGTTTCTTTACTTGGAATGAAAACAATTATGTTTCAGACCAAGTTAGCAACAGAGCAATTGCAACGTGACGACCTGAACATTTTAGAGGGAACCGACATAATGCAGAAAACTTACGAAAGCATTCAGAAACTCCGGAATGATGACACGGCGGCAATAATGAACATCATTAAGGAAGCTGACAACATCTGCGAGATACATGAAATAAATCAAGATTATGAGTTCAATTTGCAGCACAGGCGACGTAGGCCTCCATCGAAAATCGACGAAAATACTAAAACTGCAGTTCTATTTACACGAGAGAATTATTTTAAAGCAGAAATTTTGAAGGTGGTAGATCGGCTTACAACTGCATTTGTAGATATTCATAAGTTGGTATTTGAGAAAGTTAAACCACTAGCCTGTCTCCTTCCATCTAGGATCAAGTATAGCTCTACCGAGGACATTTCTAAACTATGTCAACTATTTCCTGGTGATCTCAAAGATATAGATAACTTGGAATGTGAAATTGATCTCATGTCCTCAGAAATAGCTAGTTCTGAATCGGATACAATTGGCACAGAAGCGCAAAAATTTGTGGGGAAGGCTCATTTGTATCCTAACCTTTCTTTGGCCTACAAGTTGGCCTTAATTATTACAGTAACTGTAGCAAGTAATAAAAGAAGTTTCAGCAGGTTAAAGTTAGTAAAAAATTACTTGCGTACCACCATGTCGGAAGAGCGACTGGACTAACTAATGCTATTAACCTGTGAAACAGACATAACTGACATGTTGGATTTAGACAGTGTAGCTGGAAAATGGGCTATTCTGGAGGATAGGCGGGTGATAATTTAAAAATGTAGAAGGATAATTTTTAGTCTCTTATACTAATATATATCTTATTTTTAGCAAGCAAGATTTGTATTTTTTATGTATCTTAAAATTTATACACTTACATTACACAACAGCATGCGGTTTTATTTATAGAAACATAAATTCCGAAGTACTTCAAAATTCTTAAATTGTTACTTTTGAGAACTGGTTAATGTACAGTACATCCATACACATTTCCTTTTAAATCGTAAGCAGAATCCTAATTAATAACAGGATTCTGAACTCTACTTATATAGTAAAATAATTTTTAAAAAATTACACATATTGAACAACAACATTTAATTTCGACTGTGGTTAAGGAGAATGCAGGTGAACACTTAAGACTTTTAGTGATTTTTATAAATTCACAGTATTGTAGAACAGTTGACTCCGTCGCTGAGAGGGGGTGGGGGGCTATCACAAAGTCTTTCTCACCCCCGATCTTGCAGTCGGCAAAATTCAGTTCACACCCGCCCACTAAAACAGCCTTCGGCACGCCCCTGTCCATGCATTAAAACTTTCTTTAAAAATGTCAATTTAAGGCAAGCGAAAGTGTGTGTTAAATGCAATATTGTTAGAATTTTTATGTTCGTGCTGTTTTAATTTTTTGTTTTCAGCCGTGCATGACTCTTGAGAATGACTCCATTGTTATTCCTAAAAAACATATTATTTCAAGTGGCATCACGAGTGAATGTTTACGGGTCATTCCATGTCAATTCAACCAATTTTTTATGGTTTGTAAACCGACCGGGATTTGGGTGAAACTTTGTGTACATACTAATTCTATCTTGATATGAATCCATCAGAAATTTTTCCTTCTTAGACCTCATAGTTTGTGAGATACGGGGGGGGGGGGGGTCAAATTTTTGGATTTTTCTCAAATCGCACATTTCTGAGTCTGTGTTTTTAAACTGCAGTTCCATCTTCAAAAACTAGTTTATCTGTATCTAACATGTGAATCATCTTTAAAATATCACTGTAAGTACATCAAAAGATGCAGATTTGAATAAAGAAATATTTTAAAAATTAATTTTAAATATTTAGGGCCAAAAAATTAAACCAAAGTTGAAAGTTATTGTTATTTTTCCAAATTTTTGTGACTTTACGAAAAAGACTCTACACAAAAAGGCAAATAAAATTTCCAATTTCTTTTCGTTTTAAATAATAGTTTACACTTTGGGATTCCTAGTTATGAAAATAGCGGTATCTTTCTCATGGCTTATGCAAAAATGTTGCCATGTTTTAGGAAACTGCATCAATCAAGAAAAAATAATCTCTGCCTAATTTTAGCTGTGGTACCTAAATAATTACTGTGGTTCCTGACTTGTTGAATACTTTTTTTTAAAGTAAAGTTTTTGCTTTTTTTTTTCTTCTAAGTAAAGGGGGAAAAAGAGGTCTATGACTGAAGTCTATTCCCTCTCCATTAAATTTTGTGCATAATCCTTATGCTTCATTTAATTATTCATTCATATAATTTATTTTATTATAAGCATTTTTTTAAAATTTAAACAAGCATTTTTTAAATTTAAACAATCTCTTAATTTTGTTTTTATAATATAACTGTAAACAGAAATTTTTTTGTCGGTATAAAATATAAGAAAATAAAAGAATTACTTTTTACCAATCACATTTTCGATATTTTTCTTTTCTGTGTGTGTGTGTGTGTGTGTATGTGTTTGAATTAAAACACTTTATTTGTATATATATATATTTTACTTTTTTTTATTATCTTGGATAATTTTAATCAGTTTAAATATGTTTTTTATAGTTTAAATACCTTATATTTAACAAAGCTAAGTTCATTTCTACAGGATGAAACATATTTCTACACCTGACTTGTATAAACACATTCTGACAAAGGCAGGATGAAAATTTTTTTATAAGGGCATGTGTTTTCGAAATTATTAATAAAATTATTGTTAGTCTGCTGTTTTTGATAATAGAAGGGTGATCTAAGTTTCCTTGTGCTCCAAAAGAAAATAACAAATGAATTTGAAGTAACTGATTATGC
Organism: Maratus speciosus; assembly: GCA_963932465.1. Taxonomy (NCBI): domain Eukaryota; kingdom Metazoa; phylum Arthropoda; class Arachnida; order Araneae; family Salticidae; genus Maratus; species Maratus speciosus. The sequence continues at coordinate 103,262,029 of OZ010792.1, forward strand.
GGCAAGACAGTCATGACAACTTCTGTGAGAAAAGTGAATCTTGTCAATGCCAGAAATTAGAAAAGGTAAAGCCATAACCACAGGTCCAGAAATAATTGAACTAATTGAAAAGTATTATAATTGTAATGAATATTGAAGAATCATAGCTGAAAAAAAGTAGTTAATCAGAATCTTGTCAATGGCAGAAATAAGAAAAGGTAAAGCCACAGCCACAGGTCCAGAAACAATTGAACTAATTGAAAAGTTTTATAATTGTAATGAATATTGAAGAATCGTGGCTGGAAAAAAAATGTAGCGTTGCTAAGAATGCACTATGCCCAAAAGTGATTGATATTGTGTATATCTACATGAGTTGTATTTTCTTTTTAAAGAAGAATTTCCGAAACATTTGAGGATTATAACTCTAGGTATTCAATCCAGTATTAGCAGCATTGTTCTTTTAAATAAAATTTGTGACAAGCTTAATAAAATATTTGGAAATTGTTATTCCACTCTTTTATAACGAAAGCTAAATCTAATTTCCTAAAAAAAAAAAAAAAAAAAAAAAAAACTAAAGCAAACTTTGGCCCTCAAAAAGCTATCGTTTTCTTCGATTTCAGCAAAAATTTTACTTTTCTTATTCAAGAGAGCTTTAAAGTTACCATTGGACTAAGGAAGATGCACTCTTCATTCAACTGTTATGTACACTGTATCTCTTAGTATTAGATTATCAGCAAGCAATATACATATTTTACCTTATGATTTGGAACATGATGTCACTCTCGTGCGTTTAACACAGAAGGGAGTGGAATCATTTGAAAAGAGAGATTTCCTGATCTAAAGAAAGTCTTTGACTTTAGTGATGGGTGCTCTGGCCAATATAAAAATTCTAAATTTTCATAAACCTTTACCAAAATGAAGATAATTTCTCCTTAAGATATTTAACAATTTTTTTGGGGGGGGGGAAGGAGGGGGATAGCCACAGATTTTGAAATACAAAAGCAATAGTGTTTTAGATACTAAATTACGAAGATTATGTTGTCCTGTTTTGGGAAACTGCACAAATCAAGAAAAAAAAGTATCTGTGCCTAATTCAAGCTGTAGTACCTATATAATTACTGTGGTTCCTATGACTTGTTGAATTTATTTAATAAGTGCTTCTTTTTTTTTATTTTCATTTTTAAAAAAATGTTCATTAAAGATTACGAAGATCATTAAAAAATGTTCATTAAAAATTACAACAATCTAAATTTTTAAAATGTTTATAAGCAATTTTATTTAATGTATTATATTTAAATTAATGATTATTTCAATTTTAATAAAAATGATGTCTTTCTCGTAGCTTATGTAAAAATGTTGTCCTGTTTTGGGAAATTGCACAGCATAAATCAAGAAAAAAAAATATCTGTGCCTAATTCAAGCTGTAGTACCTAAATAATTACTGTGGTTCCTATGACTTGTTGAATTTATTTAATAAGTGCTTCTTTTTTTTTATTTTCATTTTTGCTTTTTTTCTGAGTAAAAAGCGAAAAAAATCTATGACTGCAAATTCCCCCCCTCCCCTCCATTAAATATTGTACATATTCCTTATATACTACCATTGTGAAAGGATGTATAGAAATATACCATGGAATCTAATGATAGAGGTACATATACAGGACAAACATATGCGATAAGATTGAGAACAATACAATTTCAGATAATGTGTGATATGTAACAATACTATACATTACAAATTTTCTACTGTTATAAAAATAAATCAGTCTGATTTTAAGGGCTCATTTTAGCAAATAAATCAAAAGGATTAATAAATTTAAATTTAAAATGTGCAGAAATTATTTAGGTACCATAAGCAACGTTAGAGATTTTTATCTCTTGATAGGTATAACATCCCAAAATAAGTCAAAATTTTTGGATAAGCCATGAGAAAGACATAATTTTTATTTCATAAATAGAAAGCCCAAAGTGTAAACTTTTATTTAAAACAAAAAGAAATTGGAAATTTCTTTTGCCTTTTTATGGAGAGCCTCTTTTGTAAAATGACAAAAATTCAGAAAAATAACCATAACTTTCAATTTTGGTTTAATTTTTTGACCTTAAAAAATATAAATTAATTTTTTACATATTTTTTTTAAAATCTGCATCTTTTGATGTACTTACAGTGATATTTTAAAGCCCATTTGGATTTTAGATCCAGATAAACAATTTTTCGAAGATGGAACCACAATCTACAAATACTGACTCAGAAATGTGAGATTAGAGAAAAATCCAAAAATTGGACCCCCCCCCCCCCCTATCTCACAAACTATTATATCTAGGAAAGATTTTTTTTGTTGTTGTTGTTGTTCATATCAAGGTAAGGCTAGCACGTACACAAAGTTTCGCCCAAATCCATGTCGGTCGGGTTACAAGGTCTGGTTGAATTGACAACTCTTACTGTTTATATTTGATTTTTCAATCTTATAACGTGTGTTCATTTTTACTATTAGCTAACAAATTTATTAGGAATGGAAGTCTTGCAGTTTTTTTTATTATTATTATTTATAAGAAATTGAAGGTTGTGGATTTTTTTTAATGAAATGAACAAAGTCGAAAGTCCCATTGCAAGAAGAAGGCGGAGGAATATTGACCGGCGAGCAAGATAGCTAGCGAGGCAAAGCCAGGAGTCGCGAATTCGTGCGACAAATGCTACATCTCAACAAGTACGACACGTTATTCTGACGGGCTATCTTCGGGCATACAATAATGATCAAAATATGAAATGTGTTTATGTCTAATTTAAATTTTGTTCTAGTACAATAGTTAAAGATCCTCAAAGATCTTGAAGAAGAGCAAAGCCTATATTCTATTAACACGACGGTCAGAGCAATTTTCTCGAGCCAAAAAGATCCAGTGTGTGTTTTCGGGTTGGAGCACAAACATTACAAAAGAAATATTAGATGCAGCATATAAACATCTGCAGTGACATTTTTCTTATTCCGTACCTTCGAAAAAAGATTAATTTCCAAAAATCTTTCGTGTGTTAAATTTATCGAATTTAGTAATTCTTACTTTCGATCCTCTTTCTTCCTTTAAGGGGACAGTTTATCTCAAAATTGGTCAAAAAATCGATTTTCTTTTTCTCTTTTTTTATATTTTTTATTTTAATATTAAATGAAAGCCTGTTTAACTGTGAATAGTTTGACACCGCATTTTTGCCCACACGACAATTATATCACGAGATATTGTAAATTTTGTTAATACATCTAGCGCAATTACCCAGACAAATTAAAACTTTAAACGGCTTTTCCTCCCTGTTCATATTTCCTTCACTTTCATGTTTTAAAAATGCTGAGGCTCTTATTGTATTTGAAATAGAGATTTAAACTTTTTTGTACATGTTCTTTATTATAGATGTGATAAATCTGTGCATGGAATTAACCTACAGGGTTTTTTTTATATAAATGTGTAAGGAGATGTATTAGATTTCATCGTTTTACACTATATGTATCAGTGAAACAATTATATTAAATGTAATATTAGATGTATCCAAAATCAATTTGCAGTCTTGTGTACACATTTGAATATCTTTTTTTTTTTTTTTTTTTTTAACCATTTGGAAAAATGGTTATTGTTCTCGTCAGGGTAGGAAATCAAAAGCATATCTGAACGTTTTCATTGGTTTAATCCGCAATTTATTCGTTATCTGATTGTAGTCCAGTCATTTGGTAGAAAATAGGGGAAAGTTTTGGTGTAGTTTTGATATTTGGTGCCTTTATGTTTTTGGGTCGCTGAACACGAATCTGAATTTTGCCAACAAAATTTATCCCGGGAAACACGTTTCTTTGGCAAAAAACTGAAAAAAAAACGGGATTGTCTTTGTTTTTTGAAAATAACTTCATAATTATGCATTTTACGCAAAAGCTCTCAATACATAAATTAAAGAGGATAAAATTTCCTACATTTTACTTATTAAAAGTTTTTTTTCTCTGATCAATGGTTTAGCCGTAACAACGCCGCAAAAATGGGTGTGAAAAAAAAATTCTGAAAAAACGGGAATTACGGCAGTGCACGGTGGGTGATTTACCGACTCTAGCTGGCCATAATTATTTCTGGCGTCAATATAGTCGCATCGCCATGAAATTGAAAAATGTTATTGATATTCACTATTGAATGTTAGGTATTGTAAAATGTTGCGTGTAGCAATCATAATTTCGTTACAGGGACATTCAAAGATATTTCATTATATTACGACCTATGGGGAAAAATCGTTTGTGTTTTTTTTTTTTCAATAATGTTTCATAATTTCAAACACTTTGAAATTTATATATATATATATCTATGAAGTGCACTACAAGATGATTTCTTATAGAATATGGTATGGGTAGTATTTATCGATCATTTACAGGGATACTAAAAAGAATTATGTTACATTACGGTCTATGGAGAAAAATTGTTTGTGGTGTATTTTGTTCATGTTACACCTTTTCAAAAGTATTTAAATTGATATATATCTCCGAGGTGCTCTATAAGATTCTTACTATTGAATATGATGTGCCATTGATCTTACATATACAGGGGCACACAAAATAAATCAGTTATATTTTTCTCTGTATGAACAATAATTGATGAAGTGCATTTTCAGTTGTGGAACACTTTTTAAATTTTAAAAATTGCATACTATTTACCGTGTATAAATTATATAAATCATATATAGGCCTGCACAAGACATCTATATACCCGCTTATTGCCGGAAATTGCTAACGAGGAATTTTCAACTGCGCTATGCGTTCACTAACAGTTCTAAATTTTTGCATATTGTGAATTATATGATAAATCTATAGTTCATATACAGGGATGTACACAATTTTCAGCTATTTTTTCGATTTTGGTTGAAATTGTGTTTTCAAACGTGTTATATGTTTTAGAAATTATTACTTAGACATCGTTTTTCACGTTATTAAACTATGAAGTTTTATTATAGTCGCCCGAATGCGTTCAAAAATGTTCCATAATCTGATTGACGCATGATTTTACGTTATTCTTGATAATTTTAATGATACTTTCTTAACGGTATGGAAGCTAAAGTGATAAAACTATTTTTCTATTATTATAACAAATTCTAAAATTTCTTTTTCTAAAATTTAAGGTACGGGACAAACATTCGACAGCATTAAAGAAAATTGCTGTGTTGCATATTCTGTTGTATATTCATATTTATTTCTGCACAAACTTTACAGGAAACCTAACAGGAACATTATGTAAAGATAGGGAATCATAAGATATCATGATTAATATATCATGAGAAAATGCTTACATTATGTTTTGCATTGTATCAAATCTGAATTTGGAGAATTTGTCTGGATCAATTTTGTAGCCACTCAGAATTTGCAGCCAAATAATATATTTTAAATGATTTTGTCCCGATATATCTACGTACAACTGGCAATTTTTGTCCAAATTTGGTCATAAATTTAAACATTTCGCTCTTGCAAAACTTCATGTGCTCTTCATTGTAATTTTCTTCTATAACCAAAATATTTTGAACCAAATTCACATTTTCGTTACATTTTAAATCTTGTTTCCGTTGCATAATGGTGCAAAAGTTTATTTATGTGACTAACTTAAATTCTGCTGTCTTTGATAAAAAAAAAAAAAAAAAAATGGTACTTGAACTAAAATGTCAAGAAAAAGTCATGCCAGAAGGTATCAAATATTTTTTATTAAAAAAACATTTATTTTATACTGTTGGTAGTAATAAAAATACCCACTAATTCTAGACGTGTATTTTCTATGCTGTAGATGTCGGTGAAAAGCAGGGACCCTCAAGTAAAAGAAAGCGGAAATAATATTTTTTTTTGCTTTTTAAATAAATGTACTTACTAATGTACATGTTTATTTATAATTAAATAGTGATTCATAATGAGTCGTCCTATTTATTATCAGTAACTTCATTGTGAAATGTAGTCATTCATATATAATCATATAATCTTTAGTATAATTTATAGTCAATGCTTGTGTAAAATGGTCAGTTTTCATGTTAAATCTACGTACAGCGGCGTAATTCCCGTTTTCTCTGAATTTTTTGATTTTCACTCCCATTTTTATGGCGTTGTCACGGCTAAACCATTGATCAGAGAAAAAAACTTTTAGTACATAAAATGTAGGAAATTTTATCCTCTTTAATCTATGTACTGAGAACTTTTACGTAAAATGTATAATTTTGAAGTTATTTGGAAAAAAACAAAGAAAATCCCGTTTTTTCCCGTTTTTTGCCAAAAAAAAACGTGTTTCCCGGGATAAATTTTGTTGGCAAACTTCAGATTCGTGTTCAGCGACCTACAAAACATAAAGGCACCAAATATCAAAACTACACCAAAACTTTCCCCTATTTGTCCTTTTTGAGCACCTAATGCCTGGACTATTGGTATATACAGTAATCTGTATTTCCCTTTGGTTTCAACAACGATGGACAACAGAGTGTTGCCACTATGACAAAAAAGTAATAAAAACTACAAAAAAAAATTAATAAATCAGAAACAAATTGAGATACAGCTTTCAAACAAATTGCATTTAAAAGAACATTTTTTTTCTCTATCAGACGGTGTTAAAAGTAATATTATCGGATGTTTAGAAGTTTAAGAATGAAATTTTATTTAAAATTGGTCGTGAGATTTTTTGGAAATCTGATGATAGAAAAGCCTTTTCCCGAACAGCCAATGAAATGCTTCGCTATTACGTAAGTTTCATGGGAAATCTGACGATTCGCAGGCGATTTTTCTTGCTTGCAATTTTTACGTGTAACAACACTATTAATCTTTAATTCATGGTGTACGTAATGTATGACCACCTCCGTAGAAGTTTAAAAATTTACAGTACCGAAAATTGTAAAACTGAAATTTCTTTTAAAATTTGTTCATGCTGGGTCCAGGAATGTTATCGTTTAATCCATGGCGTACGTAATGTAGGATCAACTCCGTGCGATTTTTTATATCTTAAATTTTAGTCTTTGAAAAAATCATTTTCCAAATGGTCCAATTTTTTTTTTTTTTTTTTTTTTTTTTTTTTTAATTGGGCAAAAATATCAATATTAAAAATAAATAAATAAATAAAAATAACAATTTACAACGACCATTTGGAAAATGATTTTTTCAAAGACTAAAATTTAAGACATAAAAAATCGCACGGAGTTGATCCTACATTACGTACGCCATGGATTAAACGATAACATTCCTGGACCCCATCATGAACAAATTTTAAAAGAAATTTCAGTTTTACAATTTTCGGTACTGTACATTTTTAAACTTCTACGGAGCTGGTCATACATTACGTACGTCATAAATTAAAGATTAATAGTGTTACTACACGTAAAAATTGCAAGCAAGAGAAATCGCCTGCGACTCGTCAGATTTCCTATGAAACTTACGTAATAGCCAAGCATTTCATTGGCTGGTCGGGAAAAGGCTTTTCTATCATCAGATTTCCAAAAAATCTCACGACCAATTTTAAATAAAATTTCATTCTTAAACTTCTAAACATCCGACAATATTACTTTTTATACCGTCGGATAGAGAAAAAAATGTACTTTTAAATGCAATTTGTTTGAAAGCTGTATCTCAATTTGTTTCTGATTTATTAATTTTTTTTGTAGTTTTTATTACTTTTTTGTCATAGTGGCAACACTCTGTTGTCCATCGTTGTTGAAACCAAAGGGAAATACAGATTACTGTATATACCAATCAGATAACGAATAAATTGCGGATTAAACCAATGAAAACGTTCAGATATTCTTTTGATTTCCTACCCTGACGAGAACAATAACCATTTTTCCAAATGTTTAAAAAGTAGTAGGGATTTTAAAAAATTCAAAATTTTAAAATTTTAATTAATTATGCAGATAATTTTTTTTTCAAAATGTACTTTTAGTTGAACTTTAAAATGCAGGGAGTTCACCATTTGAACCATGTTTTTTAAATAAACAAAATTGTTGAAAAAGTAAACTATCCCCTTAAATATTAATATACGTTGTTACTAGTGTAGTGATGCGATTTGTCCCGATTTACGTGGGACATCCCGATTTTCCTGAGCTTAAAGACACGTCCGACGTAACAACTGCAGGGGACACCAAAAGTCCAGGATCCACAAATTCTTGTAAATTTATTTTCATACCATGCAATTCATTGAGGTTCAGTTAGATGTGTCATTGAACTACTTTCAGTGTCGTCGTCTTTTCTTGAGGTCACGCGGCATTTTTCACCTTTAATGGCTTTACAAGGAAACTGCTGGACATCCTGCAGGAGGGAGAAATTTCTTCAAGTTCGATCTAATCTCCTAATCACCTTTTCAATGTTTAATCCATTGTTGAATCTCCCGTCTTTTTATTAAAAACCACATTTTACTGCTTTAGCATGAGAGGGAGCAATTTTTTTCTAAAAGCAGACTTAGTCTGCATCGTGTGGAACTCAATATAGTAAAATCTGTGAAAACAGAACCTATATAGGGTAAAGTGCCCATATTTCGTCCCCCTTTACTTCTCCTCTTCTGCGAAAGTGGTGCCACTTATCACGCAAAGCACAGGGAACGGAAAGTAAAAGGAGTCAGTAGTGAAAGTTTTGTTCGACAAGACGGATACATAAATTAAAGACGCCGAATTTACAATTTTTAGAAGACCTGAGTTTTTATTGCATCGTTTGTAGAACATTATTTACTGTACTGTAAGTACAGTACAGCCCCGATTATCCGCGGAATTGGGTGGCAAGTGCTCCGCGGATAACAAAAATCGCGGATAACCCGAAAAAGACAGAAAATGGAGTGCAAGCTCGAAAAAAAAGAAAAATTCAACATGTAAACTATGTTTTAGTGTTCAAAAAACATAATAAAATGTTTAAAATACATACATATGCACAGTGCAAGCGAAACCTTTGCTTTACGTCTAAATCACTAAAATAAATAACAGTAAACAAAAAACAATGCCATACATACTGTACAAAAAGTTTTGAGTTACAACTTTTTTTTTAAAAATCAGTCATTTGTTTTTGTCTCTTGCTTTAGAAACACCTTTTCTATCTCAAAAATGAAGCTATTCTTGATGTGCTCTCCTGGAATTTGTCAATATTATTAGTTATTTGTTAAATATTTTAATAGCTGTGCTTACGTTTAGTTAATAAAATCAAGAAATCAAGACTTTATAATTTATATTTTAAACATGGCAACCGAATCTAGAAATATTCTTCTATTACTTTCGAATGCATGAATTTTTCTGTTTATATTTATTAGTAGGGATTGCTGTATTTCCCTTGCTTAAATTTAAAAATTTGGATTAAATTTGGCTTAAATTTAAAAATTTGACTTAAAATTTGGCTTAAATTAAAAAAAGTATATATATTTCGCTTCGCGGATAAACCGCACCGCGGATAATCGGGGCTCTACTGTATTTATTTCTTATTCATTGCATGTATTTTACGTAGGTAAGATGCTGACAGTAGCATACAGTGAGTTTTAAGACGCTCAGTTCATCTTACGGGAACTGAAGCTCCGCCATATTGGGAAGTAGCGTGGTCCCAATTTCATCACCTTGCAGTTCTTATTTTCGTCCCGGGGACGAAATTAGGAATGCTTTTTCATGATAATTGTTTCAATTTTTTCCTGATTTTAGGATGGCTAATGTTTCGTTATGTTATTCTTCGACTGATAATTAGTACATTTCTTTGTGTCTTAATTTAATGTAAATTAAATTACTTACTCATTTAGAAATAAATTTTGATTTAGTTATAAGTTAAGCCTCGGCGTATTGAATTTTTTAGGGGGGAACGGGTAGTTTTCGGTTAGCCAGGCGCCAGTGTTTTATATATGCAGCATATATATATACATATATATACACATATATGTACATATATATATACATATGTGTGTGTGTGCCTACACACAAATATGTATATATATGTACATATATGTGTATGTATGTGTATATGTATGTGTAAATATAACACTGGCGCCTGACTAACCGAAAAGTACCGGGGAACGAAATATGGACCATTTTTTTTCTTTTGCCTTATAGAGATACTTTTGAAAAAAGCAATTTTCCGCACGATATTTGCCTATGTTTCTATGTGCGTGGGTACTTAGTCTACGTAAAATCCAAATTTGGTAGGTTTTCACTGAAAATTACAAGATTTAGGGCCTAAAAGTGACTGGGGGGCGAAAATAGGGCACCTTACCTAAAAGCGGATTTTTTTAATGATTTCGCTGAAAGGAATACCGTATCAATCAACAAGCTAAGACAAAAAACTGTCTAATACGGAATATTTTTCTGATCCACATCGATTTTGTTTTTACAGGTTTTATTGTATACCTTTTTTTTTAGTAAAACTTGTGAAAATGAAACTTGTTTATACCGGAATCCTGTTTTAAACGTAAAAATTGCACAGTCCCTTCAGAAGGAATGCTACACAACTGTAACTATACAATATCAAACCTCTCCAAAACGAAATCTGTTTCGGTTCTGAGCGATTCCGCTTTCACAGGTTTTACTGTATAAGATTAATTATTGTGTTTATTTATCACAGTAAAGCCTACTAAGACGAGTTTTAAATGACCACAGAAATATTCCTTTTAAAATGTCCTATTTTAAAATAATATTTTTCATAGCAGTTTCAGTGATGGTTCGAATGAATTAACTTTTTATGGCTTTCTTTTTAAAAATATTCGAAATGGCTATATATTAATATATTTGTGAAAAATTAAAAAACATTATTATTTATTTTTGTACTAAACTGTTCCATAAGTCTGATATTAACTTTCATGTTTGTTCTAAAATCAACAGATGCATGAAAGTTTCTCCCTTTTTCTAGCAATTTCATATTTTTGTTTTGTGAGAATTTACATACTTCGTCAGAAATAGATATTCATGAAATAAAACAAAGGATTCTTAAAATTTCTCCGCAAAGCCTTGGAAATTTACATATAGCTAAGAATTTTCATTGTAGATTACAACGCATCATAAAATTTTATGAAGAAAAATTAATAGAAGTACAATAAAAAATTATGACTGTTTTCTGTGAAATACGTTGTTTATTATAAACATTCTTACAGTTTGAAGCTTAGTTGATAAAAGCTGATTGTCAAAGAATTTTGAAAGAAGGCCACCATAGTCTCTGGTTCTAAATACATTCTGTATAAAATTAGTTCTTTTATTATCAAAACGTTCAACAAGAACTAATTATTACTATAATAAGTTCATTGTTATAAGTTTTATTTTCGGTAAAACATTTGAAATATATGCTTTTTAATTACAACATTTAATGAAGGATTTTGTACGTGTGTATTTATAAAACAAAGGAAAATTCTAACTAAACTGTGTTTTTTTTCACCATACTCCCTGGATATAAATACATTCTGCACAAAATGAGTTTTTTTTTTTTTTTAGATTATTATCAAAAGGTTCAACAAAAAATAAATATTAATATAATAAATTTATTGTTATAAGTTTTATTTTCGGTAAAACATTTGAAACATATGCTTTTGAATTACAACATTTGATAAAAAAAAATTGTGTGTGTCTTTATAAAAAATATATATAATTCTAACTAAACTGCGTGTTTTTTTCCCCACCATACTCTCTGGATATAAATACATTCCGTACAAAATTAGGTTTTTGTTTTTGTTTTAATTGAGAAGATTATTACCAAAAGGTTCAACAACAAATATTACTATAATAAAATTATTGTTATAAGCTTTAATTTCCGTAAAACATTTTAAACATATGCTTTTAAATTTATAACATTTGATGAACGATTTTTGCGTGTGTGTGTGTCCTCATAAAACAAATAGAAATTCTAACTAAAGTGTGTTTTTCTTTTTCACCATATTCTCTGGATATAAATACATTCAGTACAAAATTAGTTGTTTTTTTAATTGAGTAGATCATTATCAAAAGGTTCAACAAGAAATATTAATATAACAATTTGATTGTTATTAGTTTTATTTTTGGTAAAACATTTGAAGCATATGCTTTTGAACTATAACTTTTGATGAAAGATTTTTTATCAAAAGTTTCAGCAAGAAATGAGTATTAATATAATAAATTTATTGTTATAAGTTTTATTTTCGATAAATTATTTGAAGCATATGCTTTTGAATTACAACATTTGATGAAAGATTTTTGTTTGTGTGTGTGTATTTATAAAAAAAAATATATAATTCTAACTAAACTATGTGTGTGTTTTCCACCATACTATCTGGATATAAATGCATTCTGTATAAAATTAGTTGGGTTTCTTTCATTATTATTTAGAAGATTACAGCGCGTTAAGAAATTATAAGACCACTATGATTTTGAAAATTATTAAGTAAATGAAGGCTCTAATTATAGTTTAAGCACAGATATCAAAATACAACATATTTTTTAAAATTAGTTTCAATAATTTTGAATAATGCAATAAATAAGTATGTTAACGAAAATATAAGAAATGATTTAAAAATACACTGTTAACAAATTATAAGACCACTTGTCTAAAAACAAAAATAATATGTAAATTAATATGATATTGGTCCTCCATTTTTCCTTATAACCCCAAACACTCTGTTTTTCATAGAAGTGACCAGGTGATTAAGTACAGATTCAGAAATATTGCGCCATTATTTTCAATGGCTACTTCTAATTCATTGGCAGATAAAAACTGTTTATGATTAGCATAAACTTTGCGACTTAATACGCCCCAAAGATTTTCCACAGGGTTCAAGTCTGGACTTCGACTTCGCCATGACAAAAGATGATTTTTTTTCTTTTTTAAACCATTGCTGGGTGGATTTAGACACATGGCAAGAGGAATTGTCCTGCTGAAACATCCAGTTAGCACCACCTAAAGGAGGTCCAAACGGTATCAAATGATCATATAACATAGCCTGATATTGTGCAGAGTTCATACGTCCCGAAATTCAGGTTAAATCGCATAACTCATCATGACTAAAAGCTCTCCAAACCATTACTGGTCCGCCTCCCATTTATCGACTGAAACATTGTTTCGGTTCCTTCCTCAAATCATGCCAATAGTGTTTAGAACCATCCAGACCGTCAAGATTATTTTTTTTCATCTGAAAATATCAGTAGTTTCCATTTTTTGTCCCAGAACATGACATTTTTAGCCCATTTCAGTCTTTCTTCTTTATCATGTTTCATTAACTTCGTTTTTTTTCAACAATTTCATGCATTTTGCGTAGCTATTTGATTTCAGACTCTTCCAAACTGTTGGGTGTGGTTTTTTTTTTTTTTTTTTTTTTTTTTTTTTTTTTTTTTTTTTGCTGAAACGGTTCGAAATTTCCCGAGTTGAAAGACCTTTTTGAGTTGATAATCGAAATATTTGTCGATCATCCCGTGCTGTCAAAATCCCCTTTTCTTTCAGATCGTTTAATTTTATTTGAATGCTTTTTTCTAATTATTTCATTGTGAATGGCAGTTTTAGAACGCTTCATTAACCGAGCTATTTCTCGTTATAATTTACCAGCACCCTTATAAAACCAAATTTTCCTTACTTCGGTCGCAGACAACTCTTTACCCAGCGGCATCTTCAAATATATCGTAAATAGCACTATCTAAACCTGCACCATTGCTTCTCGGGAATAGTTTCACGATATACAAGCGCGTACGTTTTATAATGATTCTGATGTGATGTATAATATCCAAATTTCCTCAGGCGGTCTTATAATTTCTTAACAGTCACATTATTTACGGTTTTAAAAAAAAGTTAGAAGATTTTAATAAAATGTTATTTAAATTTTAATGTAGCAATTATATCAGAACACGTTCTACGATCAATTTTAAATACACAAAAAATTAAAAATTAAAAATTTGCATATTGTGTCTTCTTCTTCAGAAGGGCAACAATTCGCTAGTGGTCTTATAATTTTTTAACGCACTCTATTATCAAAAGGCTCAACGAAAAATAATTATTAATGTCGTAAGTTTATTGCAGGGGCGTCGCCATGGGTGTATGGGGGGGAGCCTCACCCCCAATATATGCGAAGTTGGGAAATTTGAGCTTAGAGTTGGGAAATTCTAGATTTTTGAGGCATTTTCTTTTTTAAAAGTAATAGTAAAAAAATTGCGAAATTTTTATTGTGTTGGTGATTATTTTGAGTACTGCAACAGTAAACAAGTTAAGTTATCAAAAGAAATACAAAAAGAAATCAGCCACACTCAATCTATCATTGTATTTTTCAGTTCTATACAAAAATATTGTACATCTACCAGACATAAATTTCTCTACTCCTGTCTATCAATAACTGACTAACCAGTTCCTTTATTTCCTCCAAAACTTTGTTCCTTTCTCAAAAATTTCACCCTACTCCCTACTTCCCCTTCTCCTCCGAAAAGAGAATCCAGCTATTTTAACCCAAAGGGATTGCAGCTTCTTTTGAAAATTGGAGATACTTGTAGCACAGCAGAAAGGAATGTAGTAACCTACTTGAAACACAGCTATGGGCAAGAAGATTTGATGAGTTTTCACAACTTTTTTGACTAATTTTGCGATTTTTGGACAATATTTTACTCATTCTCATGATTTTCTTGCCACAAAAATTAGTTAACCCTTCGCTGTCAAGTAAAAAGCGTTATATGAGCAAATGCGGATATAAATTACTTTAGATAAATTTGTCACATTTTACTTTTATTTGTGTGCGGAAATATATATCAGTCCTGTTCGTTTATATTCATATGTGTTTATAAAATTTTAAACCAAAAGTCCAGTGTTCTGTGCTTAAAGCTGTTCTAAAAAGTTACTATAAATCTCAGCACGAAGAAACCCTTCATAAGGAAAAGAGTTTTCGTGCAAGATTTTGGAGCATCTAAACATCCATTCGAGGATGAAAAAGGTAAAAAATGGAAGATTTTACTTTGGAACAGAAATATGACCATGAAAGCAGTCCATCAACTGAAGAAAAAATCGACATGCACTGTAACACTGACACGTTGCACTTGAATAAAATTTTGAAGAAATAAAGATTTTCTTACAGACAAGCTCACAAACAATTATGAATATTAGGATGTGACTGGAGAAGTTGAGTTCTGAAAGCGCCGTAGAAAACCGATTTCACCAAAGGCAATAGATAAAAATAATAGCACAGCAATGGAGATTGATACACATAAGCTTTACAGTAAAGAATTATAAGAAATACAAGAAAATTTCGGGAATTTAGTAATAGGCTTAAATGACAATGTTCCTTATATCAAGAGAATATTGCAGCAATGCATTCCATATTTAAATTACAATTATGCAAGAGAAAAGTTAATAATGTTTAAGCCTGGATATGAGAAACCGGATGTACATGACTTGCAGAGTCAAATAGAAATAAACCAAATCCCAACTTACTTAACAAACCTTTTACTCATGAAATTCAAAGACTACTTGGGTCACGCCGTCAAACTCTACCTTAACATTCACAGCAGCTTATCTTTATGGCGTTGCATCTAAAGGAAGAATCTTTAGTCAAATAAAAATTTAAAAAATATATATTGCAAGCTAAGTGAGGAATGATAGACATGACAGCCTAATGCTTTTAAAATATGAAAGTGAAATAGGGAATTTTATTAAACTAAGCGATGTTATTAACAGGTGGGCTTCTTTGAAGACCACAAGAATTAATATTAATTGAAAACTAGTCAGATGTGACAATCCCAAAATTTCCTTCTATTTCATACATGTTAATGCCTCAAAATTTGCAATCACAGTGCCAAAATTAAATGGCAATTCTTTGCCTATAATAACAAACTCTAAAGGTATAGATTTGTTGAATGGTGTGCATTTAAAAAGGAGATATAAGCATAGCATTTTTCAAACAAATCATTAAATTTTGGCACCCAGCTTCTTAGATGTCTGCAACCAAAATTCCTTACTCAAAGTGCACAAAAACGATAGCTTTGGACAGTATAGACACAAGCCTAATAAGGATCTATTTATGTGGAAGTGCTACTTATGTGGAATATGGAGTTTGACTTAATTCCGTGCATTGGTTTTTAAGATACAGCTATCGCAAAATCGTGAAAAATGCTGCACAGCAGCGCTACCTGCTATATGATATACATAAAAAGCTAATCTGCATCAAATTATGTCAAGGTTTAACAGAATATGACGTTTGATCAAATTCCGTGCAATAGTTTTTGAAATATAATTATCGCTAAAATCATGTAAATTGTGAGAAATACCGCATAGCAGTGCCACCTGTTGGACGATTTACACCAAAAACAAATCAGCACCAATTTTTATCAAGGTACAGTCAAACCTCGTTAACACGAACTGTTTCCGATTGCCTCGTCCAGTTGTATGTAATGTAGTTAAGTTCCGATAACACGAACTACTTTTAATACGAACAAAAAAGTTTCCCCTTGAGTGTTCGCGTTAACGAGGCTCGACTGTATAAGTGAATCTCTAAAGTTTTATTAAATTTCGTGCATTAGTTCTTGTGTTAGAGCGCCCACAAAATTTGTAACACATATAGACAGACAGATATTTTCTAAAAACAGTCGAATCGTGTTCAGGACTTACTAAAACGTATAAATCAGTCTAAAACCGGAAGTCGAATTTTTTCACGAATCCAATACTTTCTTCTTGTAAAGATAGAAGAAAGTAAAAAGCGTCGAAGTAAAAACAGTCGAATCGTGTTCAGGACTTACTAAAACGTATAAATCAGTCTAAAACCGGAAGTCGAATTTTTTCACGAATCCAATACTTTCTTCTTGTAAAGATAGAAGAAAGTAACATAGGCGTAACCAGCCTTTTGAACGGGGGGGTGCCCAGACTTTTTAACCTGAACATGTTAGATACAAACAATATCTTATATAGTAAAACCTGATAAAACGAATCCCATAAAACCGATCGAAATTTCGTTTTAAAGAGTTTTCCATCTTAGAAGGTATAATTGTGTGGTATTTCTTTTAAAAAGGTCTCAAACGCATTTTTTGTTTGCGTGAGGAGGGCTGAGAAGGGATTCAAAACATTAAAACTAAATCTAATGGTAAAAAAAAAAAAAAAGATATGTAAATGTCCTTGCAGCAGTGATATAAGACAGTGACTAAGTGTGGGCACAACTGCAAAACCTTTTGGCACCCTAACTTCTTATAAAGATTAAAAAAGGCCTTTAATCATGCTGGAAACTTCTATAAGCACAGGAGAATACTGCATGAGATCTAAATTATCTCAGTCAAAGTCTTGTTGATGAAATTTTGCCGGATGATAAATCTCAGATAATACATGCGGTACATCAGTACCTGCGCACGAAATTTTTTCAGAATGTGACTCCATGACTTCTTAGGGATCACCGGAAGGACCCAAGAAATTTCGGAGGAAATTCTATGTAAATAATTATTATAATATTATAAATAATTAAAAAATTCATTAATAGCGTAATTTCCTGCCTATAATCCGCGGCTCAAACAATCATGTTTCGACCCAGAAATTCTATTTCATTATTTAAGTTAAATATTTATCGCAATTTAATAAGTTACGTTTTATGAAACAAGATTTCTGGGTCTGAACCTAATTGTTTGATCCGCAGGTTATAGGTAAGAAATTACGGTAATTCAGGTTTTTACCTCAGACTGTGTCGAATATATTAGGTAAAGCAGGTCATGATAATGTACACTAATTTTTATCAAGATGATAAAAATTATACTATCATGATGCGACTGTAATAATAAAGATAGGCGCTTGTCTGTCTCTGTGTGTGTGTACGCGCACGCGCGCTGAGCTCTGGAAAAACAATGCAGCCTGCACCAGTAAGATTTGACAGGACCTGTATACCTGAACTCATGCATATGGAAGACAATTTCTGGAATTTTTCAACTAATTTTTTATGCGAATTTTTTCGCATTTTGCGGCAATTTTTTCAAATAAGTAAAAAAGAATGCGATTTCAATATTTTACCCAGTAAACTTTGTCTTCTTTTCAATAAAATGTTTTCGAGATTCTTACAGCGATTTTTCAATTTTTAACAATTTTTTAATGTTATCTTTAGAGGGGTTTTTTTTAGCATTTCGCGGAGATTTTTTTTAAAATAACATTCCTAAAACGAATCCGGTTTAAATCTTTTACCCAATTAGGTAATTTTATTTTTTAATCGCTTCCGAATTTTTAATGCGCTTTCTAGCGGGGGGTTTCGTGTTTTGAGGCGATTTTTTGACACTCTTTGAAAAAGAAAAAACTTTCTGGTAATTTTTGAAATTGCCGTGATTAAATTCGAATTGGAATAATGTCAAATAAGCTCTTATAAGAAAAGCTGAAAATTTAATTTTGCTCGAAATAAAAAACGCAATAATTCAAGATTCGCTTGTTTCCAGACAGAAGATGCCGTAGCTTGCTCAGGAGTAAGTGGCCGAAGCAGCCCCCCCCCCGGGCACCCAGAGCACCCCCCCTGGTTACGCCTATGAGTAAAAAGCGTATTTATTTTTTTAGTAAACAAACCCATAATTAGAATTTTTATGTTTTCAGTTTCAGAATTTTTCTTTGGAAAGGAATTTTTTTTATGCAAAAGTAAAGTATCATTATAATTATTACACACGTTGTGCATATCATTTTAGTCGAAAATTGGAGCAATTTGTTTCAGAATTGGGAAATTTTCGGATTCTCCCCCCCCCCCCCCCCCCCCCGAAAAAATATCTGTGGCTACGCCCCTGGTTTATTGTAAGTTTTGTTTTAGGTAAAACATTTCAAACGCTTCTGAATTACAACATTTTATGAAAGATTTTTTTGTGTGTTTTTATAAAACAAATGTAAATTCTAAGTAAACTGTGGTTTTTTTTTTTTCACCATTTTCTCCGGATTTAAATATATTCCGTACGAAATTAAGTTTTTGTTTTTGGTTTAATTGAGAAGATTATTATCAAAAGGTTCAACAACAAATATTAATATAATAAATTTGTTCTTATTACTTGTAGTTTTATTTTCCGTAAAACATTTTAGACAGATGCTTTTGAATTTATAACATTTAATGAAAGCTTTTTGTGTGTGTGTTCTTATAAAACAAATAGAAATTCTAACTAAAGTGTTTTTTTCCACCATACTCTCTCTATATAAACACATTTCGTACAAAATTAGTTTTTTTCTTTTTTTTTTAATTGACGAGATTATTCTCAAAAGGTTCGGTATGAAATATTAATGTAATAAATTTATTGTTATAAGTTTTATTTTCGGTAAAACATTTGAAACATATGCTTTTGAATTACAACATTTGATGAAAGATTTTGTGTGTGTGTGTGTCTTTTTAAAACAAATATAAATTCTAACTTGACTCTGTTTAATTTCCACCATACTCTCTGGATATAAGTACATTATGTATAAAATTAGTTTTTTCTTTCATTGAAAAGATTATTATTAAAAGGTTCAATAAAAAATAATTATTAATGTAATATTTTTTTCTGCGTTTTATTTTCGGTGAAGCATTTGAAGCATATGCTTTTGAATTACAACATTTGATAAAACATTTTTTTTTTTTTTTTTTTTTTTTACTTTATAAAACAAATGTAATTTCTAACTAAACTGTGTATTGTTTTCCACCATACTCTGTGGATATAAATACATTTTAAAAAAATTATTTTTATTATTATTGACAAGATTATTATCAAAAGGATCAACAAAAAATAATTATTAATGTAATAAGTGTATTGTTATAAGTTTTGTTTTTGGCAATTCATTTGAAACATATGCTTTTAAATTACAAAATTTGAGGAAAGATTTTTTTTGGTTGGGGGGGAGTCTTTATAAAAGTAAAATAAATTCTAACTAAACTGTGTTTTTTTTTTTTTTCATCATACTCTCTGGATTTTAATACATTCCGTACAATTTTTTTTCTTTTTTTGAGGAGATTATCATCAAAATGTTCAACGAGAAATATTAATATACTAATTTGCTACATATTTTCTACATAAGAAATACTAATATAATAAGTTTATTGTTATAAGTTTTATTTTCGGTAAAACACTTGAAAAATATGCTTTTGAATTACAATATTTAATGAAAGATTTCTCTTTTGTGTCTTTATAAAACAAATATAAATTCTAACTAAACTGTGTTTA
Organism: Maratus speciosus; assembly: GCA_963932465.1. Taxonomy (NCBI): domain Eukaryota; kingdom Metazoa; phylum Arthropoda; class Arachnida; order Araneae; family Salticidae; genus Maratus; species Maratus speciosus. Next base: position 103,282,049 of record OZ010792.1, read on the forward strand.
ATTTTCCACCACAATCTCTGGATATAAATACATTCCGTACATTTTTTTTCTTTTTTTAATCGAGAAGATTATCAAAAGGTTCAACAAGAAATAATTATCAATGTAATAAATTTATTGTTATAAGTTTTATTTTCGTAAAACATTTGAAACATGTGATTTTGAATTACAATTTTTGATGAAAGATTTTTTTTGTGTGTGTCTTTATAAAAGAAAGGAAAATTCTAACTAAACTGTGTTTTCTTTTTTCCCCACCATACTCTCTGGATATAACTGTTCTGTATAGAAATAGTTTTTTTTTTCCTAATTGAGAAGATTATTATCAAAAAGTTCAACAAAAAATAATTATTAATGTAATAAATTTATTGTTATAAGTTTTATTTTCGGTAAAACACTTGAAAAATATGCTTTTGAATTACAATATTTAATGAAAGATTTCTCTTTTGTGTCTTTATAAAAAAAAAATATAAATTCTAACTAAACTGTGTTTAATTTTCCACCACAATCTCGGGATATAAATACATTCCGTACATTTTTTTTTTCTTTTTTTAATCGAGAAGATTATTATCAAAAGGTTCAACAAGAAATAATTATCAATGTATTAAATTTATTGTCATAAGTTTTATTTTCGTAAAACATTTGAAACATGTGATTTTGAATTACAATTTTTGATGAAAGACTTTTTTTGTGTGTGTCTTTATAAAAAAAAGGAAAATTCTAACTAAACTGTGTTTTCTTTTTTCCCCACCATACTCTCTGGATATAACTGTTCTGTATAGAAATAGTTTTTTTTTTTTTTTTTTTTTTTCTAATTGAGAAGATTATTATCAAAAAGTTCAACAAAAAATAATTATTAATGTAATAAGTTTATTGTATTAAGTTTTATTTTCGGTAAAACATTTGAAACATATGCTTTTTAATTACAACGTTTGATGAAAGATTTTTTTTGTGTGTGTGTCTTTATAAAACAAATGCAAATTCTAAGTAAACTGCTTTTTTTTTTTTCTCAAAGGCTTTTTTGCTTAAATTATTATCTCTGGAGTTCAGAAAATGATAAAAAGAGAGAAAAAAAATAATGATAAAAATGTAGACAAAAAAAAAAAAAAAAAAAAGTTTTTAAACATGCCAGCACTAACTGATTCTGCCCGTTCTAAGCTTAGTTAACCTGTGGGGTTTTAGTTTAAATAGAAACAACCCTTAAATTGTCTGTCTATTTATACGAACCGACTGTCCCGACTTGTTCGGATAATCGGCGCTCTACTGTATAATAAATTTATTGTTATAAATTTTATTTTCGGTAAAACATTTGAAGCATATGCTTTTGAATTACAGCATTTGATGAAATTTTTTTTTCTTTTGTCTTTATAAAACAAATGTAATTTCTAACTAAACTGTATTTTGTTTTCCACCATACTCTCTGGATATAAATATATTCTGTATAAAATGATTTTTTTTTAGAAGATTATTACCAAAAAGTTCAACAAAAAATAATTATCAATGTAATAAGTTTATAGTTATAAGTTTTATTTTCGATAAAACACTTGAAACACATGAAGAAAGATTTTTTTTTTGTGTGTGTGTGTGTTGGGGGGGGGGGGGGGTTCTTTATAAAAAGAAAATAAATTCTAACTAAACCGTGTTTTTTTTTCCACCATACTCTCTGGATATAAATACATTCCGTACAAAATTAGTTCTTATTTTTTTAATAGAAAAGATTATTATCAAAAGGTTCAACAAAAAATAATTATTAGTGTAATAAGTTTATTGTTATAAGTTTTATTTGTACAAAGTTTTATTGTATAAATATTTTTTTATGTCTTCATAAAACAAATGTAGTTTCTAACTACACTGTGTTTTTTTTTTTTTTTAGGGTTCCGTACTTAAAAAGTAAAAACGGAACCATTATAAGATCACTCCTGTGTCTGTCTGTCTGTCACAGCCATTTTACTCGTAAACTATGGAACGTGGAAAGTTCAAATTCGGGGAGGTAATAAAGACCATTGACCCACATATTTTCAGATTAATAAACATTCATAAATATATTTAGTAAAAAAGTAGAGGGGCTAATTATGCTACTTGGAAAAAAAAATTCTTTTCTTTGCATATCATGTGGGGTATCCTGTGAAAGCTTTTGTAACGCTGAACTCAAAAATATATTCCTTTTAATTTTAGGTATTATATTTTCAAAGATATTGTTGAAAATGTAGCGCAAAAATATGTCCCCCCCTTCTAATTCCGAATCTACTGAAACTAAAATTATGAAAAAATTAGAGGTAGTAGACGTTAATGTAAACCTTGCCGGAAAATTATAGCGATTACCCTAGGTCACATAGTTTTTGAGTAATTAGCATTTTTCTGTTATACACAAATTTCGATTTACGGGCACTCAGAAAAATTGTTGAGCATCGCTGAATGTACCTATCGTTTCAGAAGAATAAAAGCATTGTTGATAATGATTTTCGAAAAAAATCATCGGTAATTAGCCGAGATATTAACCCTTAAAGGTACGGTCAGTTTGGACATACACAAGGACAGGGGCGGCGTACTCTATGCCTAGTTAACAACTTTTAACGATATATATGTGTAATGTAATGTCCAGTAACAGTATAAAAGCAATAGACGTCAAATTGTTAAAAACATACTAATTTAAGGGGTCTCGGGACTCTAAAAAGTGGAAAAATGAAAAAAAGACCATTTTCTACATTTAATGTCTTAAAATGTATATGGTTTTAAAACACAATTTTAATTGGGATAAAAAATTGCAAGATACAGAATTAGTATTTATAGGGGGCTCGAAACTGTTAGATATTTGTCGAACAAAAAATTGGCATAACAGTTTACGCGCAGGATTACAAAATATATATTGCAACTAGAATGAAAATTTTGGTGCTTACTTATACTTCAGATTGTAATGATTTCCCTGAACTTAAATAAATTTGTATTAAAAGCATTTTTATATTTTTAGTGCAATGTTGCATTTAGCTAATACAAAATTTTGAAAATTTCAACAGTAAAATCACTTAAAAAATATTTTTTTGAACAATAAAAAGGAAATTTTAGGTTCAGTTTATACAGACTAACATGAAATGTATGCTTTGAAATTTTCATGAAAAAATATTCAGAAGTTTTTATGGTATCCTGCGCGTTATGCCCAAAAACGCCATTTGGAAAATAATGACTTTAAAGTTTCGGAAACGCCGCTTCAGCTATTGAGCGGGTATAATTCTAAAAGCCAAAACTTCTGTTCTAATGGGAATTTCAAGGGAACAATTATATCAAAATATTAAAAAAAAGATAGGAGTTTAACATCTAAAAAAATTAAAAGTTCTTAAATTTTGAAGCTTTAAGAGTCCTACGACCACTTAATCCTTTCCGACACGGAGTAATTCTATTTATAAACTTATGAAATAATGAACTGACACCAGAATTTATAAACGAATTTATTAGAAAATGCGAACTTGCTGATTTTCAAGTACATGATAAGAGGAAAATTTTAATTAAATATTCTTGGTGCCTTTTGTCTGTTTTGGAATTAAAATTAGGTGTCCGTTTTTTAAGGGCATCGCCCTCGAAAGATTTAATTAGAATGAATCGCATAAATACTGTGGGATTCGCGATAGTTTGCATTGATTTTATCTCTCAATACGCCTCGAGTGACTTTAAAAGTTAATTAAACACCTATCTGGAAAAACGCAGCACTGACCAAGGCGGCGTTGCAGCTTTGAGACCTCAATTCGAAGCGCGCTTAGCACAATGCCAAATTTAAACTTTGAGCAAATGTTTTGTTTTAGCTACACTGTAGAAATAAAGGTTATTACTACGCTGAATTTAGTTTCATGAAATGCCAAATGAAATTGAACTGTGCACTACTTTTATTGTCAGTACCGAATTAAGTTCATCATAAACAGATTAGGATAATATTAGAAAAAGAGTTATACGAATAGCTATATTTGATATTATTTAGGTTCCATATCTCTTTGAACTTTCATGGTATACCCATTTATACTTTTCTAATATATCCAGTTATACCCAACCCTACGTTGTATAGTTTTTTACAAAGTCTTAGTATTCTTTTAGTAACTTTTTTTATATATATATATATATATATATATATATATAATACAATTACAAATTCATATCTTTATTTTACGGAACCCTCTGTGCGCGAGTAATGCTCGCACTTGACCGTTTATTTCCATATTACTCCCTGAATATAAATACATGCCATACAAAATTAGTTTCTTTTACTTTTACTTTTTTTTTTTTTTTTTTTTTTTTTTTTTTTTTTTTTTTTTTAGGAGATTATTATCAAAGTGTTCAACAAGAAATAATTCTTAAAAAGTTTGTTATAAGTTTTATTTTCGGTAAAATATTTTAAACATGTGCTTTTGAATTACAACATTTAATGACAGTTTTTTTTTTGTGCGTCTTTATATAACAAATATAAATTCTAACTAAACTGGGTTTTCTTTTTTCCGCAATACTGTTACTGTTATACTGTTATAAGTCTAAAAACAAGGACTTAAGAAAGCACAGACACTGCATAGTACTGTTTTAAGTTTTTCTTCGATCTTCATTACGCAATTACAAACAAATACATTTCCAATTGCACTTTACAATGCAGGGCGAAATATGCAATAACCTGTTCTCTATAGTCAAAATTATTTTATTGAAACCTGTTAAGGAACGAATAGAAAAGAAATATCACTACTCTTTTTAATCCTGATGAATGAAAACTGTTTCATTTTCCTCTTTCTCCTGCAAATGATCAGATGTTAACTCTAGCCTACATACACCCACAACACTTCTCGATCTGCTAAAAAATAGCTTCTAAGGACAGCCTCATCCATCCTTGAAACCTGGCATGTCGGAAGCTGAGGCGTGATTCAATCGCGTTGATTATAGGAAGCAATTAGAGGACACTCCAATTATATGAAGGAAAGCGCAGCCAGGCAAAAAAGTTAGCTACAACCGCACGGAGGAGCTAACTTCTCCATAATTCAGATCATGCCAGAAAAAAAAAAAAAAAAACATATGACCCAGCAGAGGACGCTGAAATAACAATCGCAGAAACCTGTACTTTCATTGTTTTTCGAATTCAGATGCAGCAAAGTTTCCCGTTTAATTTTTATTAACCCTTTATATACGAAGAAATTCATCCACCTCAATAATTATCTTCTTTAATATCTAAAGATGTACTAGAATTTTTAAATAATAATAATATGAAATTTAGATAAATTTTTTGATTAAAACTGATTAAATAAATAGGAAGTTGTAACCCTTACTGTGAAATATTTACAAGGATAATCACCTTAATTAACAAAACATCATCTTATGGAAATCTCACAATTCTTATTAAAACAATGTAAATAAATGTTTTGTCATACTCTCTGTAAATGAAAATGTTTTTACTCCTCCAAATTTGTTGTATAACATTTTCGAGTAAAACGAAATCTTTGTAAATGGTTGAGAAAATTACCACTCTAAAAAATATTTTGCTTCGATTGTTTCACTGTACTTTCTAAATTTGATCGAACAGTGTATTTTGTGTGGAAAGAAAAATATACTTTTACTAATAGATAGATTAAATAAATTTTATATTATACTAGCTGTTTAACCCGTTCTACACACGGGAGTTCATGGATTTAATTCTAAAACCAAAATTAAAAATAAAAAACAGTATTCGATTTACAAAAATATTTTTCTACTACTGTGCATTTTTTTAAAATAAAATTTAATTTATCATGTTGCTATGACAGCAGACGATAAAACGATTTCTTTGGAGTTAGGGAATAAATAGAATATATATATATATATATTTTATGTTTGGGATAAAATGTTTTTCTTTGTTTTTAACAAAAGGTAATAATTAAGCGCAATTAAATAATCTCTAATTATTTGCATGCGCGGTATAACAATTATCGTAATACCCGTTACAGCTTCTTAGTATTGCAGCGCGGCGTACGTAATAGCTCACATTGCAGTAAACATTTAGAATTGGTTAGAACTCACGCGATTACAGGTTGTACTACAGGTTGTACATAAAAAGGCAAAAATTCGTCAAAAACATTTAAAAAAAATCTATTTAAAATTTTCGAATTTTTTGCCCCAATCGTTCATGGGCTCCCTACCAGCAACCCGTGTGTCAAATGTCGTAGCCCTGCACCCTGTGCTTTCCGAGTTTTTAAGGTTACATAGATACGCGCACGTATAGGGTAGATTATCTTCAATGGTACTTAAAAGTACCGTCAGTGAATAAAGGGTTAAGGTAAATCAGTCCATTGAGCAGAATTTACATTAAATGGGATCGCATTATTAAAGTTTTCGAGAATAATTAATCCATTTTCAGAAAATATTTCTTTATCTATATTATATGTACAAAGTACTTTTGTGTGGAATACATAAACATAATGAATGAAAATTTTAAAATGAAATATTTTTTTTTAAATCAATTTTCAAAAAATTTCCATTTAAAAGTTTAAAATATAATAAAAACCGAAGAATTGAAATAAAAATGTGTAAACAAATTTTAAATATTTACCATTATAATTAGTTTATACACACCAAAAATTGACGATTTATATGCTGATTTTTAAAAAAAAATCTTTATCGCTACTAAGTACTGCTCTATAAGTTAGATCCACCACAAAATACTTATAAAACTAACCTTCATTCGCAATTTTAGTTAAAATTTCTAAGCTGATTTCGATCGTTTTCCACGTTTCAAATACAATACGAAACATCTCTTCCATCAATAATAAAATATATAAACGCTAGAGCACGTTCTATTCTTCAACGTAATTTTCAAATAAACAAATCAACATACTTCTTTCGCTTAGTTTAAAGAAAAATCTTGTTACATTGAACACGAGCTTAATGCGACTCTCAAATCCCCTATTCAACAACGCGAAGCTTTCTGACACATTTTCTGACTCATTTTTAAACGTAGAGGTATAAAATTGGCAGTCCTGGACTATTGAAGAAATTTGGAATCGAAAGGAATTTTCCGTTATTTTATTTATTTGTTTATTTATTTATTTATTTATTTTTTGTATAAACAAATTACTTATCGAGTTACAAGCAATGTTGGTTACGTGATGACCGGTTTTTCTCATCTCTCGCGGTATCGCATCTGTAAATTTGGTTCAAAACGCCCACTTTGATAGTATTTTCTGAAACAGGGTCGAAACTAGCCTTTTTTGCACCCGGGGCAAACGTGAATTTTGACCCCCCCTCTTTCGCAAAGTATATTTACAAAGAGAATTTTACTAATTTTCTAATAGCCGACTTATTTTTAAATTAAAAATATGCAATCATAAAATATGTAATACTGAACTACGTAATCTACAATGGCGGATCCAAGGGAGAGGTCACGGGGGTCATGACTCCCCTCTGAACACCAACAAAAATATTCTAAAGGTCATTTTTTAAATGAAATATACAGTAGAGTCCCGATTACCCGAGTTTCCGCTTTAACCGAGTTATTTTCTTCTGATGGACTAATGGCTTCCATTATTATGAAACAGCCATTAAATAAACAATTAAATTTAAAAAATCAAACAACCCGACTGCGTAAAAAGCGAACTAATTAATTATTTCTCATCGATGTGAAACAATTTTTTTTTCCAATTCCTACTATTAGCTCACACTCTCGCTATATATATCTTGTTCAAATTTTCAATCGTAATAAAATACTTATTATTCATCCAATCAAGCTCAAATAAATCTTTTAACCATTTGGAAAAATGGTTATTGTCCTCGTCAGGGTAGGAAATCAAAAGCATATCTGAAGCTTTTTATTGGTTGAATCCGCATTTTATTCGTTTTCTGATTGGTCTATATAGTAATCTGTATTTCTCTTTACTTTCAACAGAGATGGATACTTCTGTTGCCAGTATGACAAAAAAAGTAATAAAAACTACAAAAAAAAATTAATAACTCAGAAACAAATTGAGAGACAGCTTTCAAACAAATTGCATTTAAAAGTACATTTTTTTCTCTATCCGATGGTGTAAAAAGTAATATTGTGGGATGTTTAGCAGTTTAAGAATGAAATTTCATTTAAAATTGGTCGTCAGATTTCCAAGAAATCTGAAGATGGAAAAGCCTTTTCCCGAACAGCCAATGAAATGCTTGAATAATACGTAAGTTTCAGGTGGATAATACGTAAGTTTTAAGAAATCTGACAGGTCACAGGCGATTTTTGTCGCTTGCAATTTTTACGTGTAATAACACTATTAATGTTTAATTCATGGCGTACGTAATGTAGTATCAACTCCGTGCGATTTTCCGTGCGATGTCTTAAATTTTAGTCTTCGAAAAAATCATTTTCCAAATGGTCGTTGTAATATATTAAATTGTTTTTTTTTTTTAATTTGTAGTGGATGACACTTGATGTTAATCCAATTTTTTTTAAATATTAATTCATTAATTAAATTAAATTAATTAATTTTCAATAATCGAGAGAGCCCCCTTCTTGATCAAGGGTTTTTAAGACCGAGGAGCCCTCCTCTTGATCAAGGCATTTTAAGCACCACTCAAAATGAAAGAAGAATGGGAGAAAAAAAATTCTCTTATTGACCTAAGTAGGAATTGACTTAAAATATTTTTTTTTTATATTACTTGTTCATATTACTTACCTTTTTTTTATTTATTTACTTGTATTGATGACTTTTAAGTTGTGTTTAACTGTTAGTTCATATCTGTAAACACTGTTTTGATGAGGTATATATATGTCTATGATGGTTAGAGTTGCAGTAAAGCTAAAGATCCACAATACATACACAACTTCCAGGTTGTATAATATTTTAACGGAGGTTTTGACTGTAAAATAGTCAATGAAACATCGTCTTCATTTTGAAAGACCTATCCAATGATATGCCGCTCAATAGGGTGCGTATTTTTTTTTTCGTCCCTACCACCATTTTGTATTTTACGGCCGCCATTTTGAATTTATAAAAACAAAACCTAGCCTATAACCATCTGGCTGTTAAGACGAATCGACAGAGACCCCATTCATTAAAATCCATCCAGCTGTTGGGATGTTTCGAGGGTATAAAGAAATCCACATACACAGATACGCGTGAAACACATAACCCTTCTTTTCAGCCGGGTAAAAAATGAAGTGCTAGGGAAGATGAAAGCGCAGCCGTTCGTCTTCACCTAACACTTCTTTTATAATGGTTGTTTCATAATAATGGAAGCCATCAATCCATCAGAAGAAAATTATCCACTCCAAAGGTATAATCCTACATTTGGCACCTCTTCGGTCTGGCTCCCGGGGCACATGGCTTCTCTGCCCCCTTTAGTTTCGGCCCTGTTCTGAAAGACCTTGTACCTTTACCCAAAAAAAAAAAAAAAAAAAAAAAAAAAAAGCTTTCGATTGCATAGTTCTTAATGAAAACACCTGTCAATTTCATGTGTTTTCGATAAAAAATGAATTGAAAAATGTGTCAGAAAGTAGCGTCTTTGGATTTGAGAACAGCCTTAAAGGGGCTGGTCACTCAGCTTCGGAATTCTCCTCCGTAGTGTTAAGTCTATGGACTTTTGATGCATTACTATATTTCAAATATCCCCTCAAGAAATTCATATTTTTTACATGTTTTTCCTGTGTACTCTTCTTAAAGGATGTCTCTTTTTTTCTTAGTTTTCAAAATATTTCTAAAATCTATGCTGAATTTACAATTTTATGTTATAAAAGCGGGCGAACTGTGAGTAAGATTTTAACACTTCCTATAAAATTAAGTCTATACTTTAGAAATATTTTGAGAACTAAGAAAAAAAAAGAGACATCTTTTAGGTAGTGTACACAAAAAATAGAAGTTAAAAATATTAATTTCCCGAGGAGATATTTTAAATTCGCGAATGCATCAAATGCCCATAGACTTTAAATTAGTGAAAGGAAATCGGAAGCTGAGTGACCAGCCCCCTTAAGGGCACGCACCTAAAAGCAATTTCGAACGTATTACTAGGCATGCGCGGAGAGCAATTTTTAATTCAAAATTATCGCTGATTAATAATTATTATGATCATAAGAACTAAAACTGAAACATCCCTAAATTAAAATCTTCCGTTTAAGACCAAAATGAAATGTAAATCAATGCTGCCGCGGACTTATGAAAGAATCAACCCTGCGTTTTATATAAATAGACAAGATATTTCCCGTCATGATTTGACGATAAACAACATGAAAGTTTCATTAGAAAGAGGTCTGGTATTTTAATTAGCTGCTTTTAGAATAATTAAGTATTGAAAACGTGATGAATTGCTGTATTGTATTGCTTATAAGTGATTCCTATAGTGACGGGCATGACGAGTTACTTTGATATGCGAATGAATCATTTGGCCATGCGCAAAAGCATAACTGTCAAATTTCAAATTCTTTTTAATTACTTAAAACCAGATTTTTTTTTTTTTTAAAGAATTAAATTAAGAGCCAGACCTTTTACATAACTTCGGATCCTACAGATTATCCTCGGATTACCCTATCAAAAATTTTCAGCCTTTTCTTATTTTTACCCAACTGCCAAGAAGGGTTATGAGTTTCACGCGTATCTGGATATGCGAATTTCTTTATACCCTCGAAACATCCCACCGGCTGGATGCATTTTAATGAATGACATCTGTATCGATGCGTCTTAACCGTCCGATGGTTATAGGCTAGGTTTTGTTTTTATAAATTCAAAATGGCGGCCGTAAAGTACAAAATGGCGGTAGAGACGAAAAAATTTTTTTACGCACCCTGTTAAGTGGCATATCATTGGATAGGTCTTTCAAAATGAAGACGATGTTTCATTGACTATTTTACAGTCAGAAGCTCCGTTTAAATGTTACACAATCTGGAAGTTGTGTAGGTAGGATCTCTAGCTTTACTGCAACTCTTTCATAGGCATATATAGGCCTCATCAAAACAGTGTTTATAGATAGGAACTAACAATTAAACACAACTTAAAAGCCATCAATAAAAGTAAATTTAAAAAAAAGATAAGTAATATAAAGAAAAATAGTTTCACATTGATGCGAAATAATTAATTAGTTCGCTTTTTACGCAGTCGGGTTTTTTGATTTTCTAAATTTAATTCATGTTTATTATTTTTTAATTTTCTTTCTTATATTGTATCACATTTATGTGCTACGGCTAGACTGAATTTCATAGCTCCTCTATGATGTGATATACACTTACTCATACACAGGGAGTGGAGTAGCTACTGGGTATCCAATTGAACTTTTCCCCTGTTCACCTGTACATAGCTTCTGGTTTCAAGTGATTAAAAGAATATTAATGTAGGCATCTGTACTTTTGAGCATGCCCGAATAATTCTTCGAATATTAAGATCACTCATTTTTCCCGTCACTACATATAACGCTGTAAATTGTTCTGTCAGTCCAACGTACTCAATTAATGAAATGAAAGAATTTTAAACTTGTAATTTAAAACCTATTTCGCTTGTTTTTTAGCAGGAGTTTAACTAAAAATATGAATTGAATGATCAGGGCATATATTTTTACTTACTGTACTCTCATTTAAAAAAATATATATAAAAAAAAATAAGCAATATTTCCAATTTCTATCTTTCTTTTCTTTCTTTTTTTTTTTTTTTCTCGATTTTTAAATTTTATGATTGTTTTAAAAAGAAAATTAAAAGGTAAGTCGTCAAATATTAATTTTCCTTTTTCATTGTTGTAGTTAGATTCATTTGTACTTAGAGTGCTTTTTTATATTTTCTTTGGCAAAATTAAGAAAACAAAAACAATAATTATCAAAATATGGAGAACAATGTATTTCTTTACAAATAAATAAATAAATAAGAGATAGGTTATATTAGAAAAAAAAATCACATCACTTATCATTGAAATAATATATATATATACATCAATCTTCTATAAACATCCATTTTTTATTTTTATTTTTATTATTTTTTTTCCTGTTTATTTTTTATATGTAATAGTAATTATTAAAGTTTTTTATATTTTTATTATATATAATTTATTTTATTTTATAGCATATAGCTATATTCTATATATTATCAATGTTAAAAAAAAATTTTATTTCTCAGTGTAGATTAAATGGGTTTGGTAATAGAATATATTGTAAGCATTTTATTAACATTTAATTTATTTAAATTTTTTTGAGTAATGATATATAGTATGGTATTATTTTTATATTAGGATTTTTGTAGTAATGCAGTTGATATATTTTAATTTCATTAGCTTTTATTAGGTTCTTCTTTTTGTGACATTTGAATAATAATAATAGTTTTAAAATAAAATAATAGATGGCAGCACCAAAAAATTTTGTCTTTTTAAAGCTTCTATTAAAGTAATAATTTTAATTTTTTACACCAGGTGGTATTGAACGCTGAATATTGGCAATATTGTAAAATTTATATTAAACAATTTAAAATTGTTTTTAGGTATTTTAAATAATGTAATTATTTTTTATTTATATTATATTACTTGAATTTATCACGGTATTTCAAAATGAATTAACTGATTCCATAGGTTTTAATTTCTGTGTTAACTTAACTGTTTTATTCACCTTAATCTTATCATGCTTTTGGATATCATGTGCGGGAAGATATTTTGAAAATCAACTGGGAATTTATTCGGTATGTTGTGTAAGATTTCTATTGCTATAAATTCTTAATGGGTTGTAGTGTTTTTTCCATTTCATGCCATTTGATAATGTTCTGTTTTCATCTTGAAACTATTATTTTGGTTATATTGGTTGTTTGGGTACAGGAGAAAAAAAAATTCAGCTTTTAGCTTTTTTTCTCACAGAAAACAACCGATTTGCTTATATCATTGAATTCTGTACTCTTGAAAACGTAATTCAATATATAAGTTTTTCAATTTTTTCGGAATCCATATTTTTCTTTTTTTCTTCCATATTAATTCTTGTAATTAAGTATAAGGCACTTTATTTTATACATAGAATTCTATATTATAGGTTTGTGGCATCCATTTTTATTGTCAATTCATTCACAATATTGCGGTTTTTGATGATAGTCGGTAATGTTTAATTAATGGTTATATATATATATGTGTGTGTGTGTGTGTATGGGTATATTATGTGTGTTAAAAGTGATTACTGTACATTTATAAGAAGGCTTAAAAAACATTTTAATAAGCAGATCGACTACTTTCGTACATAGCTATAGTTATATAACGAAAGAGATCTTCCATAAACGTGATTTATTCTACACTGTCCTTTTTTTTAACTTATGCAGTATCTCGCTCCAAATTTGAAAAAATTTAAAAAAAATTTGGTATAAAATAAATCACGTTTATGGAAGAGGCAGATCATTTTTTTGTTGTTGTTACAGCACATTGGCATTAGGTGATGTCCAGCTATCACGTGGTATTTGCTTATCAAGTACATAGTTCAAACTTTGTGCGAAAACGGTTTATCTATCATTAAAGATCTTGAGAATGTCACCGATATTGAATGTACGAAACTAGTCGGTTTGTTTATCAAAAGTTTTTTTAAACATTTTTATAATATATAGTTTAAACAGAACTGGGGTGGGGGGGGGGGGGGATTAAAAGATAGGTCGTCAAGTATTGATGTTTCTTCCTTTCTTTTCTTTTCTATTGTTTCATTGAAATTTATTCACATTTAAAATGGTTTTTATACTTTTTTGCAAAATTAAGACAGTGAAATCGTTAATTTAAAAAATACGTCGAATAATGACTTTCTCTGTAAAAACAGAACCGGGAAAAAATAAATTTAAAAGATAGGTCGTCAAATATTGGTGTTCCTTCCTTTCTTTTCTTTTTCTATTGTTTCTTTAAAATTTATTCATATTTAAAGTAATTTTTTATTTTTATTTTTACAAAATTAAGACAGAGTAATCAATAATTAAAAAAATATGTCGAATAATGATTTTTTCTGTAAAAAACGGGAAAAAATAGAAAATTAAAAGATAGGTCGTAAAATATTCGTGTTCCTTCCTTTCTTTTCTTTTTCTATTGTTTCATTAAAATGTTTTCATGTTTAAAGCGGTTTATTTATATATTTTTTATAAAACTAGGGGGTTCTGCCCCCTACGAGCTACGCTCGCCAACAACCGCTCAGACACCACAGACTCTAAAAGCACGCTAATTTGATATCCTTTAAAAAGATTTCGGAAAATTGAATTATAATTAAAAAAAACAATGACGATCTCCCTGTAAACGGATTTCCGTTCATTTTCCTTTGATTGGAGATTTTTAAGACCAAAATCAGCTACTGTTAAGAGATACAATGGCTGTTTTCGTCTCTGATTAAAAAAATCAGTTAAACAGTTGAAAATAAGCTAATGTAAAATAAATTAAGTAAACAGAGTCTTTGTCTCCCGGTATTTTTTTTAACAACGATATAAAAAAGTTCTTTTGAATAGGACATTTTAAATGTATCGTTTTAAATCTGACGTAATTTTCATCAAAGTTTTCTTACTCTTTTTAATATTCACGTGGAAATACTTTTGTTATTAGAAATGAAATATTATTTGCGGTGTCTTAAAATTCACAACAATAGTTGAAAAGATCATCTCAAAATATTAAAGGTATCGCGTAAATATATTTTTAAATTTAAACTGTCAATATTATAATTGGGCCATTTTCAATATTACGTAATTTCCTCCATTTACAACTTTTAACGCATAATAATAAATTTATTATTTAAAAATTTTCTTTCTCTTTTAAAATTCACGTGTAATCATAGTTTCATGACGTAATTTTCAATATTTTCTTGCTTTTAACACTTACTCATTTAGTTCTAATTTGAAAGTTTTTTTAATGTTTATAATAGCCACGTGTAAATAATTTTTTAATTTGAAGGAAATATTATTATTTCGCTGTTTTTAAAATTGGCAGCAATTTAAAATAATACCCTTTTCTAAAATATGTAAAATATATCTATCAAACTGCTGAAAATTTTAATTTAAAATGGAAATAAATCTTATAAAAAATTAGTCAAATAAAAAAAAATAAATGCAGTCTGCACACCGGGAGCTTCTAATGCATAAAATTATCTAAAAATGATTAAATTCGTATGTACAGTTTTTGCTCCTATATATTTTTTTAATGGAACGATTTTGACCAACTTTAACATTAAATATATCTTAAAATAATTATTCAATTTAAAAACTGTCTGCATCAGCGTGTTTATCAAACATTTCTCTATAATACCACTGATTTTCATATTTTTGTAAGAAGCAGTTTTCTTAATATTAACGAAGAAAGATACCCGTTCACAGAAAACTCATTAACGGCGGCGGTGACAGCGTTAGTTACTTTTTTTTTAGAATAAAGAGATTAAGACAGAGAAATCGATAATTTAAAAAATATGTACAATAATGGCTTTTTCTAATTATAAAAAAGAACAGAGGGGTTGGGGGGAGTTTAAAAGATAGGTCTTAAAATGTTGATGTTCCTTCCTTTTTTTCTTTTTCTATTGTTTCATTAAAATGCCTTCATATTTAAAGTAGTTATATATATATGCAAAATTAAGACAGCGAAATCGATAATTAAAAAAAAATATGTACAATAATGACTTTTTCTAATTATAAAACAGAACAGGGGGGATCGGAGTAATTTAAAAGATAGGTCTTAGAATATTGATGTTCTTTCCTTTCTTTTCTTTTTTTACTGTTTCATTAAAATGTATTCATATTTAAAGTGGTTATTTATATATATATTTTTAGAAAATTAAGACGGAGAAATCGGTAATTTTAAAAATATGTAAAATAAAAATAACACAGACCTGGGAAGGGGGGGGGGGGATTTGAAAGATAGGTCTTTAAATATTGATGTTCCTTCCCTTCCTTTTCTTTCCTATTGTTTATATAGGAATATTTTATATATAGGAATCATTATATATATTTTTTACAAAGTTAAGACAGGGAAATCGATAATTTAAAAAATATGTCGAATAATGACCTTTTCTGCAAAACAGAACTGAAGGGGGGAGGGGGGATTTGAAAATTATAAGAGAGGTGGTAAAAATTTTAAGCCTTCCTTTCTTTTCTTTTTCTTTATTAAAATTTATTCCTATTTAAAGTGTTATATATATATATATACATACATATATAACCATTAATTAAACATAACCTACCACCGTCAATTATTATGAATTAAAGCTGTAAGTATTAAAAGAAAAAAAAATATTATAAGAATTATTATGAAAGAAAAAAGTGGACACCGACAAAAATTGAAAAGCTTATACATTGAATTACGTTATCAAGGGCACAGAATTCAATGATATAAGCAAAATGGTTGTTTTCTGTGGGAAAAATAAGCTAAAGCTAAAAATTATTTTCCCCTGTGCCCGAACAACCATTAAAATCAAGTGAATTGATTAAAAATGAAAGCAGAATAGAAACAAATAATATGAAATGGAAGAATCAATAAAACGTATTTAAATATTTATAAGATATAAAATATAAATAATAAACACCATACCGATTAATATTTCAGTATTTTACAAAAATCCATGCGCACATGTCTACCAGTATATCAAAAAGATTAAGGTGAATAAAACAGTTAAGAAATCACAGTAAATGATACCAAAGGATGCAGTTAATACATTTTGAAATAAAATTTGAAATACCTTGTTAAACACATTTAATCTAATATAAAATAAATAGATATTAATTACATTATTTAAAATGCACTATTAAATTAATTAATAACAGTTTAACAATATCGTCAAAATTTAGCTAAAAATACCCCCTGGTGTATAAATTATAACTGAAATGGAGCTAGAAAAATTAAAAATTAGAGCTATCTTAAAGAGACAAATTTGGTGCTGCCATCTATTATTACTTATATTAAACATCTATCGCAAGATAAATATTTGTAAGCATTTGAATGTAAATAACTGTTTAAACAGCAAAACCAAACATATCCTTATATATAGAGAATTATAAACCTAATATAAACCACACAATGTATTTAAAAACTATTGTTAATAAAATTTAAAAGCATACAATATATTCTATTAGCTAACTTATTTAAACTAAACTAAGAATTTAAATAATTCTAGAACATTGATAATATATAGCATATAGCTATATGCTATAAAACAAAATAAATTCAGTAATAATTAATATAAATAATTATCAAAAATAATATAAAAATTATTTTTTAATGAATTATATATAAGATAATTATAAAATGAACAGGAAATAAAAAACATGTGGAAGTATATAGAAGGTTAAATGATACTTAAATTCCCATTACCTTAAAAAGCACAAATATAGAGTGTGGATTATTTGCAGACATCCATAAAAATCCATAAAGTATGAATGTGGGACATTCAAAAACATTAAACCGATAATAAATATTAAAAAGAATAGAGGAATAATAATAAAAATAATTACCCAATTTTAATGCATACAGTATAACTATATTTATATTAAACATACTTATATGTATATTATTCACTATAAGAATGGCATACTATTAGTAATTAATATGATATTGTCCTTAGTAAATTAAAATTTAATAACAAATAATTGTAAATTAGATTAATCAATAATTAAGCTAATTATAATATTAATGAAATTCTCCAATTACATATAAAATATCAAATCAACATCCATATAAAATACGTAACAAAAATATAGTAATAATACAAGAGCCCCATTTTTTTTTAAATAATTAACCATTGCGTATTATCCAGACAACACCACCCTCCTCCGTACTCTAACATCTACCCACCCAACCAACCTATATATATATTTTTTTTATATTATTTTACAATTTTTAATTTTTTATATATTTTTTTATTTTATAATTTTTTTGTAATTTTGTTTACGCATGTGTTAATTTGTTTTAATAGATCATGTAAGAAAAGTACTAATTGTATATTAATGAATATATGAATTTTTTTGGAAAACCATGATTTAATGCATCATAAATTAGTTTTTTAATATTATTGTTAATTAGAGGAGCAGAACATAAACATTTTATTCTATATAAATGATTAAGTATTATATTACGAAATACAGAATGATGTAGACAAGATTTAAAATTTGTAAATGTATTAACTGTGAATTTAAATTCTTTACGTTTGTCATATAAATCTGTGATTGTTTTATTGTCTTTTATAGTAATTTTAAGATCTAAGAAGTTAATTGTATTGTTAGATAAAAGGTTTTCCGTTAATTCCAAATTAGTGGGATAATCAACTGGAAATCGAGTAATTGCAGATTGATCAGTATCAATTAAAATGATGTCATCAATATAACGATATAAATGTAGATTATTATTAGTAAAATTACGTTCATAATGAGATAAGTATAAGTCTGAGAGTAAACTGGAAGTACAACCGCCTTGTGGTATACCGACATGCTGTAAATATAAAGTATTATCTTGCAATATATAATTATTATAGATAATATATATATATATATTTACAAAATTAAGGCAGACATGTCGTTAATTTAAAAATATGTCGAATAATGATTTTTGTTCTGTAAAATGGAACCGGGTGGGAAATTAGAAAATTAAAAGATAGGTCGTAAAATATTGATGTTCCTTTCTTTGCTTTTCTTTTCTATTCTGTCATTAAAATTTATTCATATTTAAAGTGGTTTTTTTTTTTTTTGTTTGTTTGTTTGTTTTTTTGAAAAGTAAGATAGAAATCGATAATTTAAAACTATGCACAATAATAACTTTTTATCTAAAACGGAACCGGAAAAAAATTAAAAAATTAAAAGATAGGTCGTCAAATATTGATTTTCCTTTCTTTCCTGTCTTCCCCTTTTTTTTCATTGTTGCGTGTTTTGTAAGAAATAAAGCTAAAAGTCCGTCACACGTTACACATTTTATTATAGTATATGTTAAATATGATGAAAGCATTTAGCTTCACTTCCATGCAACAATGGAGGGGAAAAAGTAATCAAGGTTTGGACACCCTGTCATTTATTTTGACAGTTTACATTTGAGAAAATACATTGCTACCCATATATTTTTCCATTGATTTTTCTTCTCAAATTTCACAGAAAAGTAAAAAACGCTTAAAGAAATGAATAAGGATAATAATTTTATGTTTAGAAATACCACTTAGTGTGATAATATTTTGCTGAAACAATTACGGTATTTCTTAATTGACGGGCAACATTTGAAGTCAAATTAAACGTCCACACGAATTGTAACTACATTTTTGACAAAGAAATTTTTAGACTATTTCAGATTTTATTTCAGATTTTAGAATGTACTTTGCATTTATTAAAAGTTGCCGATTCCTTTATTTCTTCAGCAATTCCTTCATTTAAGTATTATAATTTAATATATAAATCCTGAAATGTAATTTGTGATGTTTTACTTATATTTCACTTTAGACAATTTAGATTTTATTTTAAATTTCAGAATGTACTTTGCGTTTATTAAAAGTTGCCAATTCTTTTATTTCTTCAGTAGTTCTTTCATTTAAGTAATTTAAAGTTAAAATGGGGCGAAATACAGTGAAGCTAATTTATAATAACAAGCGATTTAAATGATGATTTAATGATCAATTCGATTAATCGACAAGTTCATCGATTAAACGCTTCTGTTTAACTAATTAAAAAAATTAATCAGTTTCCACCCTCTCTTATCTTTCAACCGTAGATTTCGTTTTATTACTAAATTTTCAGTTGCTTTATTTTTCTTTGTTTACATTTAATTTGACGTTAAATTTGGACTGACAAAAAATTTTGCTAGTAACTTCTTCTTTTAGGTTTTTATTTTATTTTATTTTATTTTATATTATATACATTTCATGTGTTTATTTGGTTTAATTGTACAAAAAGTTTATATAACCATTAATTAAACATTACCGACCACTATCAAAAACCGCAATATTGTGAATGAAATGACAATAAAAATGGATACCACAAACCTATAATATACAACTGTATGTATAAAATAAAGTGCCTTATACTTTATTACAAGAATTAATATGGAAAAAGAAGAAGAATATGGATACCGATAAAAATAATTGAAAAACTTATACATTGAATTACGTTTTCAAGAGTACAGAATTCAACGATATAAGCAAATCGGTTGTTTTCTGTGAGAAAAAAAGGCTAAAAGCTGAAAAGTTTTTTCTCCTGTACTCAAACAACCAATATGACCAAGAGAATAGTTTCAAGATGAAAACAGAATAATATCAAATGGCATGAAATGGAAAAAACAATACAACCTTTTATATATTTAATTTATAGCATAAGAAATAGAAATATTACACAACATACCGAATAAAATCCCACTTGTTTTCAAAATATCCTCCTGCACATGGTATCCAAAAGCACGATAAGATTAAGGTGAATTAAATAGTTAACACATAAATTAAAACCTATGAATGCAGTTAATTCATTTTGAAATACCGTGATAAATTCAACTAATATAATATAAATAGAAAATAATTACATTATTTAAAATACCTAAAAACACTTTTAAATTATTTAATTTTTATTTTACAATGTTGCCATTATTCAGCGTTCAATACCACCTGGTGTAAAAAATTAAAATTATTACTCTAATAGAAGCATTGACATCTAGTATGTTATTTTAATACTATTATTATTATTCAAATGTCACAAGATGATGCTAATAAATGCTAATGAATTTAAAATATATCAACTGCATTACCACACAATTCCTAATATATAAATAATACCATACTATATATCATTATTCACAAAAAAAAATTAAATAAATACAAATGTTAAAAAAATGCTTTCAATATATTCTATTACCTTACCCATTTAATCTACTCTAAGAAATTAAATAATTTTATAACATTGATAATATATAGCATATAGCTATATGCTATAACATGAAATAAATTATATATAATAAAAATATACAAAACTTTAATAATTACTTTTAAATATAAAAAATAATAAATTAATAAAATGAAGAGGAAAAAAAATGGATGTTTATAGAAGATTGTCAGATTCTTAAATTCCGAATTGCCTAAAGATCACAAATATAGCGTGTGGTTTATTTTCATATTAGCCATAAAAAAGCTAAAAAATATGATTGTGGGACAATCAAACACATTAAACCGATAATTAATCATGGAACACAAAGTTGAAAATAAAACAATATTGAAAAGTATAGAGGAATAATAATAAAAACTAATTACCCAATTTTAATACATACAGTATAACATTAGCAGGGATCGCAACGTTCCTAAAATTTTCGCACTTTGCTACCACAAAATTAAAACGATAATCTTTGTTGTATAGTTCTATAATAGATGTTAAAGGAATCTACCACGAAGAATTCTTATTTAAAATACTGGTAGCAAAGTGCAAAAATTTTAGGAACGGTGCGAGCCCTGCATTAGTTATATCAAATAAACTTAACATTAGTTATATCAAATAAACTTATATGCATATTAATCACTATAAAGATGGTATACTATTAGTAATTAATATGATATTGTCCTGAGTAGGCTAAAATTTAAAAACAAGTTAATTATGAATTTGATTAAATATTAAATAAGCTAAATTTAATATGAATTGAAATGAAAATGTCACCAATTACATATAAAACATCAAATCAACATGCATATAAAATACGTATTAGAAATGTAGTTATAATACAAAAGCCCCATCATTTTTTAAATTAACCATTGCGTATTATCCAGACAACACCACCCTCCTCCGTACTCTAACATCTACCCACCCAACAATCTTATAGTAATTGTTTATTATTATTTTACAATTTTTAATTTTTATATAAATATTTTTTTATTTTATAAATTTTTTTGTAATTTTGTTTACGCGTGTGTTAATTTGTTTTTTAAAAGATCATGTAAGTACTAATTGTATATTAATGAATATATGAATTTTTTTGGAAAACCATGTTTTAATGTATCATAAATTAGTTTTTTAATATTATTGTTAATTAGATGAGAAGAACATAAACATTTTATTCTATATAAATGATTAAGTATTATATTTCGATATACAGAATGATGAAGACAAGATTTAAAATTTGTAAATGTATTAACTTTGAATTTAAATTCTTTACGTTTATCATATAAATCTGTTATTGTTTTGTTGTCTTTTATTGTAATTTCAAGATCTAAGAAGTTAATTGTATTGTTAGATAAGAGGTTTTCCGTTAATTGCAAATTAGTGGGATAATCTACTGGAAATTGAGAAATTTTAGATTGATCAGTGGCAATTAAAATTATGTCATCAATATAACGATATAAATGTAGATTATTATTAGTAAAAGTACGTTCATAGCGATATAAGTATAAGTCTGGTAATAAACTGGATGTACATCCACCTTGTGGTATACCGACGTGCTGTAAATATAATGTGTTATCTTGCAAGATATAATTATTATAGATAATGAAGTTTGTTAAAGATTTAAAATAAGCGATATCTATATTAGATGGTAATTCCAGTTTTTTATAATACTTTTTAAATAATGCATTTATAATATTATGTAAATCTAATAAGTCTAAATTATTAAAAAGATCTTTGAAGTCATATGTCGTTATATTATATACGCAATGAAGATTTTTTTAAATATTGACCAGTTGATAGATATTTTTTATACAATGTGTATTATCATTGTTTGTAGTAAGTATATATAATTGATTAAGAATTTTTAATAGAAGTTTATTGGCTTTATTATTATATGTATTGCAACCAATAGTTACAGTCCTAAATTTAATTGGAGTTTTGTGAAATTTGGGAATAAGAACTAAATAAGGATAATTAAAGTTAGTAGATAGAATATTTAATAGTTTATAATAACATTGAATTTTACGATTATTTACAATTACATTTTCATTAGTTTTTTGAAAAGATTTATTAAAAGAAATACAGGTTGTAAGAAGTTTGTGATAATAAGATTTACATATGATTGCATAATTATTAGGAGATTTGTCTACATATGTAATAACGTAGTTTTTTTTTTTTTTTTTTTTTTTTTTTGTAATTTAGTAATTTGTTGGAAAAAATGCTTTGTGTTAATAGAAACCAAATCAGAAATATTATTTTTTAAAGCCATAGTTAATTTTTCAATTACTAATATTTTCCATTGATTAAAATATTCAATAGGTTTATTGTAAGAGATTGAAATTTTATATATAAAAATATCTATATCATATGTAAACTGTTTGATAATAGATTTAACAGTAAATTTAGATGGAAGTCTATATTTAGTACCGTAACCCATTAGTTTTTTCAATTTAAAATCATTAACAATATTAACATTTCCAGAGATTATATGTCCATGATCATTGTTTATGTATTTTTTTAGAGTGGGGTCATTGCATTTACACGTAAAATTACTTGCAGCAGATGTATTTTTTGAAAATGTATTGTAGTTAAAAATCTTTCTACCAATTGTATTCGGATATTTAAAGGTTTTTGATATATGAAGATTATTAATAGGAAAATAACAGTTTTTATCATTAATTATAGGATTGATATTAATTTTATTAAATATATGATTTGAAAAAGTTATTATCATTATATATATATATATATATACTTTTTTTTTTACGAAATTTGTGTTTTGTATTATAAATGCATGATTAAATGCAGGTGTTTATAGCTATGAAAAAGAAGAAGAAGAAATTATCGTTTAATTCGCATAATGCGATGCATTAAATTAGAGCTTTAAAAAGACGGATTACGGTAAGTTTTGTATAATAATAGGCAAAAAGACACCCCCCCCCCCCCCACCTTCTTGCAATGGAAAAAGAAGTTTTGGAAAAAATACATTACATTCAATAATTCCGCTGAAGCTTTCACAATTTTTTTTTTTTTAATTTAAAGCCTGTTTTTGGTTTCTACCTTGTTTGTAATTTTACCGAAATTTTCTATCTTTTATAACCCCTTTGTGGGGGTAATGAGAGATTAGTCTTCTAACAATTTTAAGTGTGTTATAGAAGACACATTTTACGAAATCTTCCAACACAGTTAATCAGATTTAAAAATAAATGAATTTCCTTTTGGGTTACAAGATAACTAAAAACTGAATTTCTTGAATTATCTAACAAAGTTTCTTTATTTGTACTACAAATTGATATACATCTATGTATGATTAATGCAAAATAGAATATACACGATACAGAGTGACAATAGGGGACCTCTTGTCTCTTTTTACCCAGGCTAAATGGAACAACGTGGTAATAAGATGCATTGCTCAAAGAATATACCTGGAAAAAAAATTTCTTAATTTACAAATATGAGTTAACAACTTTATTAGTTAAAAACTGACATATCAATGAAAATAATATTTTATTTTAAAAACAATTTTTAAAAACAATTTGAATTATTTTGAGTAGTTCAAAGTGAAGATATTTCGAAAAAAAAAACAAAAAAACTCTGTCTTTCTCTTTCTCCCCCCCCCCCCCCACGCGCGCGCACACACACACACACACATTATGATAACTTTTTTTGTCCGTATCTTATTACCTTACCTTCTTTTACTTAAAATAAAAATTCAGGACTGAAAAACGTAAAAAAAACTTTGTAGTTTCTCTATCCTTAAACTACATCACAAAAATTACCGAAATCAAAATGTGGCTACACATACCCATTTTTCATTTGGTTTAGACTTAAACATTTATATAAATTTTAACAAAAAACAGAAAACAAAATAAATAAATAAATTTTGAAATTTGTTCAAAGCCGAATAAAATCATGAATTATTGTTAGATCGTGAAGCCAATTTATTGTTCTCGCTTTTCATCGATAAAATCCTAAAAAAAGCGATGAAAATGCTCTACATTTTTCTAAAAATTCATGTCGAACATTTTCTAGTTCAAGCAGCGCCATTAGAAATTCACGAACGCTCTATCTCTATCGCTTACCAAACAAAACAGGAAGAACAACGAGAAAAAAAATAAAGTGAGACATTGATAAAAAAAAAAAAAAAGAAATAAAATATAGAAAGAGATGGATAGGGGGGGGGGGAGGCGCAAAACAAAGGAGGATTTTAAATTTCGCCTGACCTCAGCCGAATAGACTAAGTAAAAATAAGAAAAAACTCTCCATATCTTGATGTAACGAATACGCTAGCCCCCCTGTAAACCACCATGAGAGTTGCAAGTTACTTTCTTTTTTTTTTCTTTATATATATTATATGGACATTATTATTATTTCATTTTTATTTTTATTCTCGTGCTTATTTGGTGAGAATGGCGATGCTCAATATTTCATGCTATCCACGGCACTCCATTTCTGGGGGAGAAGTTTCTATTTGGCCCAAAACGAATCCCATGGGACGGCTTGGCGTTCTATCCGCCACGAATATTGTGTTACCATCTTTTGCTGGTCGAAGAAAATTCGGTGATAGAGGAGAGATGGGTGGGTGAGGGAAATGAAGGCGTTATAGGGAAAAAAAGAATATATGCAATTTTTTTTTTCTTGTGGCCGCCGGGCTAGCTCAGAAATAGAAAAGAGGGGCTTGTGCTGAGGTAAAATAAAGATCCTGGTTTATGGAATTACGTATTATAGACTTTTCACGATGCCAGACAAGTCTTTTGTTGTTTAACAGTTTTGATCATATCCATATCATCGTTGATTATCACCATTTCATTATCATCATTTTGATTATATCATCGTCTATAGTACTAGGCCTAGGAACGGGAAAGAAGGGCGAGAGGGAGAGGGAGATGGACAAAGAAGGGCCGTTGATCGACTTTAAACATTTGAAATTTAATTTACTAAATTTTCCTTATCTTTGGGGATTTAAAACAAAAAGGTAAAATTTATTCTTTGCTAGCAACAGAAAGTAATTAAACACTAAGATAAAGCAAAACTAAAAAAAATTTCGTTAGGAGGCATCAATCTCCTGTGGAAGACAATTTTTAATTTAGTTTTTCTTTTTACGATCACTTTTTTCTCATTTATCTTAACTCACAGTGCCTGATTTACGGCAGGGCATTCGGGGCACAGACCCAGGGCCGCTGATTTTCAGGGGGCCTCAAATGCTGCTGAAGGTTTTTCAATTATTGTCTAAAATTACATGTAGTTTTAACATCTAATGGAATTTTGCATTTCCTTCTACATTCTATTGTGTTCGTATTCTATTTTTATAACATCGTATATTTTGTCTAAAATATCCGTATTTAATTACTTTATTATAGTGAATATTTTCTTTTATCTTTATCACTTAAAAAATATTGTATTTTTAATTCTTATTTAATCCTGTTAAAGTTCTCGTCAGTTTATTTGGGGGTTGATAAACGTAGCTAGTAGGTAGCAGAGCCCCCTAATATTTTAAATGATTGTAGCTTGGTACTGCGGAAAATTTATTATTAGTTGTTTCATACTTTATCATTCCAGATACATAGGCTTGCATAGGAAAAAATAATTAGCACCACAGAATTTATTATAAAACGTCTACTCATTTAAATTTCCTAATTGTGAAATAATTATTTAAAATTAAATTATCATTATCAAATTTAATTTTTAATGGATATTTTAAAATAATTATTAAAGTCAATAGTGGTTATCTTAATAAGTACCGTTTTTAATATTTTTTTTACTCAAGCTCCCTGTACGCATCGGTGCAAGCCCCCCCCCCCCCCCCCCCAAATTTGTAAATCGGTCCCTGCTTAACCCTTAAATGCAACACGTCCATAGGCTTAAACCGTTTTGGAATCTTATAAACACAGTTTACGCAAAACGACTTTTTTCAAACTGGGTGGGATCAGAACGCAAAAACTGTTAAACCCTTTCTTGCTAAGTCTTTTTTAAATTAAGGGTAATGTAATTTATTGGAGACTGGACCATTTTCAGCCATTTATATAAAAAATAAACAATTTTAGAAGTGCGCCAAATAGATTTTTTTTTTTTCAAATGACTGCCTCTTTGTGATTTTCAACTTTTTGACCTCAAAGTGCTTTAATCCCATGGAGGAAAGAGATAGATGGAAATGCATTAAGGTGGCTGGGCGGTGACGCCAAAAAAGTAACCCTAATATCAACTACAGTCGGCCAAAACACATACACGTTCTTTCACGAAAAAAAAAAAGAAGAAAACTTTTAGTAATACAGTTTCTAATTCATAATACAATGGAATGCTGCTTTAGAATGCTTAAAAATAAGCAGACCACTTTCATTTAGAGAAAAAGAATGCACGGGTGATGCCAAAGAATTCGGTCCCTACTCCAGATGCTTGTTCTGTTTGGGCCTAGTGAGAGCATTTAAATTTGAGCGATAACGGGCATCCTATTGCAAACCGTTTGTACGGCATACTGCATCTCCATCTATCTCTTTCCTCTATGTTACAATCCTTAACAAAAATATTGCAGACGATTCTGACGAGCCGTTAATTCCCAAATTGGCTCAACCGAGCCCAGCAATCTGATTGGCTAAAACTGATATTTGTATATAGTAGAGAATTATATTTATTTTCTTATGAAGTAGTGTAATGTAAAATACAATGCAATTCTAATGACTTAAATTGATTTATTTTGTTAAATTTGATCAAAATCACAGTAAAGTAATCCAAAATATTAATATTAACGAAGGATCAGATTGCTGAGATCGGATGAGCCAATTTGGGAATTAACGGCTCGTACGATTCTGGGGATCTATCGGATTCCGCCCAATTGGAATAGCACGATGCGTACGCTAGGAGATCCACCCGCACAACTCGAGCCACATTATCAATTTTTTATTAAACATATTTTTAAAATGTCCTTTAAACGATAATAAATAACATGCAAAAAACTCGGAGCTACAATCTTCATTCCTATTCCTGAAAAAAAAAAATGCTAAAAAATACCCTTTATTCGGCACTTCTATAGGCAAATCTTCCCTTAACGGATTTACATTTTGTTTTAAACTAGCAAATCCCGCGGCTTTGCTCGCGTAACAGTGGAAATATGCCAAGTGATATTCATATGTCTAAATTTTATTTTTTTAAAAATTATACTTTTAGGAATAATTCAAAAATTACTATTTAAAACACAGTTTAACAAAACCTCATTATTACACTGCATGAGGCAGAAAAGAGATTTAAATTAATAAAAAGAACTAAAACTAAATAAATGATAATTTAGAAAATATTTTGAAGCTTCTATGCTCATTTCATACGCTGATTTCAGTATTCATTTGAAGTTTTGAATAAACCGTTCTTAGTACGCCTTTACATCTAAAAAATAACCATCATCTCAAATTCCAAGCTTCTTCTCTATCGGTCTACCACCTCTCTGGTGGCAGGCAGTGGCACTAACATAAAATACCTATGTTGAAACAAAAATTGTCACCGTTAATTTGGCAACATTAATTTTGAAAAAAGTTTGGTATTTGCTAATATTCCATAGAAATGGTAATTCAGAAAGTTTTTAAAGGCTTTTTTTAGAACATTTGTTGTTTCTCCTGCCAACCCGATGTGGTAATGGCACTGGCATAAAATGTAACCTCTGTGGAATCAGAGACTGTCACCATTGATTCGCAGCCATTATTTTTGTAATCGGTTTACTATTTTCTGAGATTGCATAGAAATCGTAATGAAGGACTTTTTTAGTACGCTTTTCGCTCCTTCCCTCCGCTTCACCTCTTTTAAATTTCGAATTTATTTTCGAAGGTTCTTAGAGGGTATTTATATGTTATAAGTAACAATCGTGTCAAATTTAAAGTTTCTAACATCTTCAGTATCACAGAAATCTCAATTTAGAACGTTTTTTGCTCCTGCAAATTCCAGGTGGTAGTGACACCAACATGCAATACAGCCTATGTTGAAGCAAAGGCTGTCATGATCAATTTCCAACCACTACTTTTGAAATCGGTTTGCTACTTTTTGAGTTTGCGTAGAAATCGCCGTTATCGCATTATCACCCTTCGTAAATTTGGATTTTTTAAAGAAATGTTCTTAATGATCATTTGTGTCTTATAGCTATCATTCCAAATTTCATGTTTCTAGGCCCTTCAGTAGCACAAAAATCGCATTTTCAGAAGGTTTTTTGTTCCTGCACTGCTTTTGGGTAATGGCACCGACATAAAATATAGCCTATATTAGAGCAAGGGCTGTCACCATCATTTTGACACCATTATTTTTTAAATCGGTTCGTTACTTCCTGAGATTGCGTAGAAATCGCCATTTGCAACGTTTTTTAGAACGTCTTTTGAACATTTTCACACCCTTTAAATTTCGAATGTTTTAAGAAATATTCTTAGAGATCATTTATATCTTATAAGTAACTACCATTTCAAATTTCATGTCTCTAAGCCCTTCAGTAGCACAAAAATAGCATTTTAGGACTTTTTTGCACCTGCACCCCTTTCGGGGTAGTGGCACCCACAAAAAATATAGCCTAAGTTGAAGAAAGGGCTGTCACCATCATTTTGACACCATTATTTTTTTAATCGGTTCGTTACTTCCTGAAATTGCGTAGAAATCGCCATTTAGAACGTTTTTTAGAACTTTTTTCACATTTTCACCCCCTTTAAATTTCGAATGTTTTAAGAAATGTTTTTAGAGATCATTTATATCTTATATTATAAGTAAATCATTTAATCTTATATTATCTTATATTATAAGTAAGTCATTTATATCTTATATTATAAGTAACTACCATTCCAAATTTCATGTCTCTAAGCCCTTCAGTAGCACAAAAATCGCATTTTAGGACTTTTTTGCTCCTGCACCCCCTTCGGGGTAGTGGCACCGACAAAAAATATAGCCTATGCTGAAGAAAGGGCTGTCACCATAATTTTGACACCATTATTTTTTTAATCGGTTCGTTACTCCCTGAAATTGAGTACAAATCGCCATTTAGAACGTTTTTTAGAACTTTTTTCACATTTTCACCCCCTTTAAATTTCGAATGTTTTAAGAAATGTTTTTAGAGATCATTTATATCTTATAAGTAACTACCATTCCAAATTTCATGTCTCTAAGCCCTTCAGTAGCACAAAAATCGCATTTTAGGACTTTTTTGCTCCTGCACCCCCTTCGGGGTAGTGGCACCGACAAAAAATATAACCTATGCTGAAGAAAGGGCTGTCACCATCATTTTGACACCATTATTTTTTAATCGGTTCGTTACTTCCTGAAATTGCGTAGAAATCGCTATTTAGAACGTTTTTTAGAACTTTTTTCACATTTTCACCCCCTTTAAATTTCGAATGTTTTAAGAAATGTTTTTAGAGATCATTTATATCTTATAAGTAACTACCATTCCAAATTTCATGTTTCTAGGCCTTTCAGCTAGAAACACAAAAATCGCATTTTTAGAACGTTTTTTGCTCCTGCGCCCCTTTTGGGGTAGTGGCATCGACAAAAAAATATAGCCTATGTTGGAGAAAGGGCTGTACTTCCTGAGAATGCGTAGAAATCGCCATAGAACGTTTTTTTTTTAACTTTTTTGCGCATTCTCACCCCCTTTAAATATCGAATGTTTTAAGAAATGTTTTTAGAGATCATTTATATCTTACTAGCAAACCCCGCGGCTTTGCTCGCGTAATATTTGAAATATGCCAAGTGATATTTATATGTCTAATTTTTATTAAAAGGTACTAACTAAATTTTTATTTTATTAAAAGGTAATAATTTATTTTATTAAAAGGTACTTATTACTTTTAGGAATAATTCAAAAATTACTATTTAAAACACAGTTTGATTAAACATCATTATTACACTGCATTCGGCAGAAATGAGACTTAAATTAATAAAACGAAATAAAACTAAATAAATGATAATTTAGAAAATATTTTGAAACTTTTATGCTCAATTAATACGTTCATTTCAGTATTTATTTGAAGTTTTGAATTTTTTAGAAACCATCTTTTTACATTTTAAAATTAACTATCATGTCGAATTCAAAGTCCTACCACATCTCACAACAAAAAGGGCTATGTTGAAATAGGAACCGTCTCCATTAATTTGCCAACATTAATTTTGAAATCGGTTTGTTATTTCCTAATATTCTACAGAAACGTAATTTAGAAAGCTTTTAAAGGCCTTTTTTAGAACGTTTGTTGTTTCTGTGAACCCCAGGTGGTAGAATCATCGGCGTAAAATACAGCCTGTGTAGGATCAGAGACTGTTACCATTGATTCGCAACTATTACTTTTATAATCGGTTTATATTACCTGAAATTGAATAGAAATTGTAATTTAGGACTTTTTTAGAATGCTTTTCGCACCTTGCCTTCGTTTCACCCATTTTTAATTCAAATTTATTTTCGACAGTCCTCCGAAGGCATTTATATTTTATAAGTAACTATCATGCCATATTTAAAGTTTCTAGCCTTTTCAGTATCACAGGCATCGCAATTTAGAAAGTTTTTAGCTCCTGCAACCCTCTGGTGGCAGCGGCACAGACATAAAATATAGCTTATGTTTGAACAGGCTCTATCACCAACAATTTGTCATCATTATTTTTTTAATCGGTTTCGTATTTGATAAGATTGCATAAAAATTGTAATTTATAACGCTTTTCGCTCACTTCATCTTTTTAAATTTGGAATTTTCTTTCGACTGTTCTTAGAAAGCAGTTGCATCTTGTAAGTAAATAGCATGCCATACTTGCCATTTTTCAAAGTGTTAGACCCCTTAGTTGTGCAAAAAACGCAAATTAGAACATGTTTTGCTTTTGCAACCCTCAGATTGTAGTGACAGCTACATAAAATATAACCTATGCTATAGCAGGGACTGTCACCATTGATTTGCAACCATTACTTTTGAAATAGCTTTGGTATTTCCTGAGATTGAGTAGAAATCGAAATTTAGAACGTTTTTAGAAGGCTTTTCACGCATTTTCACCCCTTTTTAAATTTTTAATTTTTTCGAAACCGTTCTTAAAGATCATTTATATCTAATAAATATGTACCGTGCCTAATTTTAAGTTGCTAGCCCCTACCGATCACAAAAATAGAAATTTAGAACGCTTTTTTGCTCCTGCAGCGTCTAGGTGATAGTGATACCGACATAAAATAATGCCTATGTTAGAGCAGAGGCTGTCAGAATCAATTTCCTACCATTACTTTTGAAATCAGTTTGATTCTTCTGAGATATTGCTGACAAATCGCCATTTAGAACGCTTTTAGAACGCTTTTCGCGCATTTTGGTCCTGCATCTCCTCTGGGGTAGTGGCACCGACATAAAACATAGCCTATGTTGGAACAAGGGTTGTCACCATCATTTTGACGGCTTTATTTTTTAAATCGGTTTGGTATTTCCTGAGTTTGTGTGGAAAGCACCATGTAGAACGTTTTTTAGAACGCTTTTCGTGCATTTTCACACCTTTTAAATTTCGAATTGTTTAAGAACTGTTCTTAGAAATCCTTTATATTTAGTAACTAGCTAATATTTCAAATTTCATATTTCTAGGCTCTTCAGTAACGCAAAAATCGCATTATTAGAACGTTTTTGGCTCCTGCACCCTCCTTCGGGTAGTGGCACCGACATAAAACATAGCCTATGTTGGAGCAAGGGTTGTCGCCGTCATTTTGACACCATTATTTTTTTTAATCGGTTTGGTATTTCCTGAGATTGTGTAGAAACCACCATTTAGAGCGTTTTTTAGAACGCTTTTCGCGCATTTTCATCCCTTTTAAATTTCGAATTGTTTAAGAACTGTTCTTAGAAATCCTTTATATCTTATAAGTAACTTATATTCCAAATTTCATATTTCTAGGCCTTTCAGTAACACATAAATCGCATTTTTAGAACGTTTTTTTGCTCCTGCACCCCTTTGGGATAGTGGCACCGACATAAAATATAGCCTATGTTAGAGCAAGCGTTGTCACCATCATTTTGACACCAATATTTTTTAAATCGGTTTGGTATTTCCTGAGATTGTGTGGAAACCACCAGATAGAAAGTTTTTAGAACGCTTTTAACGCATTTTCACCCTTTTTAAATTTCAAATTATTTAAGAACTGTTCTTAGAAATTCTTTATATCTAGTAAGTAGCTAATATTTCAAATTTCACATCTCTAGGCTCTTCAGTAACGCAAAAATCGCATTTTTAGAACTTTTTTTCTCCTGCACCCTCTTTCGGGTAGTGGCACCGACATAAAACATAGCCTATGATGGAGCAAGGGTTGTCGCTGTCATTTTGACACCATTATTTTTTAAATCGGTTTGGTATTTCCTGAGATTATGTAAAAGCTACCATTTAGAACGTTTTTTAGAACGCTTTTGTGCATTTTCACTCCTTTTAAATTTCGAATTGTTTATGAACTGTTCTTAGAAATCCTTCACATCTAGTAAGTAGCTAATATTTCAAATTTCATATTTCTAGGCTCTTCAGTAACGTAAAAATCGCATTATTAGAACTTTTTGGCTCCTGTACCCTCCTTCAGGTAGTGGCATCGACATAAAATATAGCCTATGTTCTAAGTTGGGCTAACACCATCATTTTGACACCATTACTTTTGAAATCGGTTCGGTAGCTCCAGCGATTATCTCTAACAAACAAACAATTTTTACCTCTTTATAATAGGAGTATAGATAAGTAACTATCATGCCAAATCCCATATATCTGGGCCCTTCACTAACACAAAAATCGCAATTTCGAACGTTGTTTTTGCTCCTGCACCCCCTTTACGGGTAGTGGCACCGACATAAAATGTAGCCTATGTTGGAGCAAGGCTTTTCACCATCACTTTCACATCATTATTTTTGAAATCGGTTTGGTACTTCCGGAAATTGCGTAAAAATCGCCATTTAGAACGTTTTTTAGAACGCTTATCGCGTATTTTCACCCCTTTTTAATTTCGATTTTTTAAAGAAATGTCCTTAGAGATCATTAGTATCTTATAAGTAACTACCATTCCAAATTTCATGTTTCTAGGCATTTCAGTAACACAAAAATCGCATTTTTAGAACGTTTTTTGCTCCTGCACCCCCTTTTGGCTAGTGGCACAGACAAAAGATATAGCCTATGTTCTAAGTTGTACTAACACCATCATTTTGATACCATTACTTTTGGAATCGTTTCGGTAGTTCCAGAGCTTACCTCCTACAAGTAAACAATTTTTATCTCTTTATAATATTAGTATAGATTAGAGATGGGCAACATCGTTCCTTTTAAGGAATCGTTCCAGCCGGAATCGTTCACCGAAAGGAACGACTTCATTGGAGTCGTTCCTTTCGGAATCGTTCCGAAAAAAAGGAACGAATCCGAGAAAAAGGAACGATTCCGAGAAAAAAGGAACGATTCCGAGAAAAAAGGAACGATTCCGAGAAAAAAAGAACGATTTTGAAAAATAAAGGATTCCAACATTCCAAGGGGAAAAAAACACTTCCGAGATAAAGAGAACCACATGCAATCCATAATATTTTTTACTAATTTATTTTCTTATGTACCCATCCATTTTCTTACGCATCCAGTCGCTTTAATTTTGTAATGTTTTGGACAGATGATTTTGTTTTTAAGAGTTCATTTCATTGATCAGCGTGTGCAATTAATTTGTAGTTATTTCTAACTTTATGATTTATGGTATAAAGCATAATTCCTCTTGGAAATTTAAGGGCGGTGCAAGGTCTATTCGATTTTCAGTGTAATCATTGGTTTCTCTTGAAAATATGTCGTCAAATGACCGTCCATTTATATTATTATTTTATATAGTGTGTCTTTACTCTCAACGATGTTCAGTGGCTAAGTCCTAAACCGTTAGTCATAGACCTATAGTTCCAATTACAAAAATGTTTTAAATAAGGTAAAAAATTATTCTGAAAGTCGTTTGGATCAATAAAAATATTTCTAAAAAAGTTACGAAATTTAATTTTTTATACTGTCCTCCGCCCTATAAGAGATATTTAGTAAAAATTTCCTGTTCTCTTAAAAGAAAGACAAAAAAAGTCCCATTCATCTAACACTAAAATTCATGAAGTTATACGAAACTTTGAAATGCAAGACTTATGCCACTTTTCTGCATCCGAATACACATGAGTTTAGCCATGCTTCTAGGGGTCGTAAACAAAGTGCTTAAAGTATTTGAGGGATTTATTTCATGTGTAGCTGCGCTTTGAAAGAAATCGTATTACGACAGATTTTTGTAAGGATTTGAAGCTGTTTCTTTTCATGATTTTTTTAACAAAAACTATGCTATTTTTATAAGCTTTTATTTAACCTATTAACCGCCAAAACTATAAGTAGGAATTTTCAAATTTCTTGTTGAAAGTCGCTTGTCACCACAAATTCAGAAAGGTAATTTCCGCTTTATTAAAATATCAAAATTTCTGCCAATAAATAAGGCAATTTTTTTAATTGTAAAATGGTGGTGACAAAGTAATTAATGTAAGCATGAGCAATTATTTTGACCGTTGCGTGAACGCAACACCAGCGGGTAACGGGTTAACTTGAAACGATCGTATGTATGTCTTTCAAGTTCAAAATTTGTACTCGAAATTCAACTCACTTTAAAATATGCGATCGAGGTTAAATTTTACATGTTGACGTAAATCAGATGACAATGTAATATTATTATGATTTTCAGTGCTTACCATTATGTACTTATTTTACAGGGTAACACAAAAAATTTCGGATAGATTACTGCCAACAAGTTTTCTAAAAAGTTTTAGATTAGATAACACAAGACTGCGATGGTTGTGTTTTTTTATTTTTAAAATTATGTATTTTTAAAATTATGATTTTTATGTATTTTTTAGCACTGAATCCGAAAATTATCTTTATTTTTAACCATCATGTCAGAATTTTTCGCAACTAGTAAATTTCAAAATAGTAAATTTCAAAATTGAAAAAATAGCTAATACTATAAAATAGAGTCGATGGTTGTATTTTTTAACTTTTACGACTGATTTGTATGTGCTTTTTAACACTGAATGTAAAAATTACCTTCATATTTAACCATAATGTTAGACTTTTTTTGTAAATGGCAAATTTCAAAGTTAAACTAGTATGTTGTGGCCATCACAAAACTTTCTTCTAAATAAATCACGTCAATTAAATCATTTAAATAGTAAAAGAAATTACATCAATTTAGAACCAATTCGTATCAAAGTATACCTGAATTTGAAGTTTGATGAAAATTCGTGCATTACTTATTGAGATAGAGCTGTAGGGGAAATTCTGAAAAATGCAGCATAACAGCGCCACCTGTTGAGCGATTTGCACCAAAACACAAACAGCACTAATTCATATTAAGGTATACCGGAATCTGAAGTTTGATGAAAATCGGTGCATTAGTTCTGGAGCTAGAGCTATTGTGGAAATCACAAAAATGCAGCACAGCAGCGCCACATGTTGAGCGATTTACCCGAAAAGGTACAAAACATCAATTCATGTCAAGGACTAACAGAATCTGAAGTTTGATGAAAATCCGTGCATTAGTTCTGGAAATTGAGCTATTGTGGAAATCGTGAAAAATGCTGCATACCAGCGCCACCTATTGAGCGATTTACACCAAAACATAAACAGCACTAATTCATATCCAGTATACGTAAATCTGAAGCTTGTTAAAAACCCAAGCATTAGTTCTTCAGATAGAGTATTGCGGAAATCTCAAAAAACGCAGCATAGCAGCGCCACCTGTTGAGCGATTTACACCACAAGGGGCAAAACGTCAATTCATGTCAAGCACTAACTAAATCTGAAGTTTGATGAAAATCCGTGCATTATTTCTTGAGATTGAGCTATTACGAAAATCGTGTAAATGCTGCAAAATGCAGCATAGCAGCGCCATCTGTTGGGCGATTTGCACCAAAACTTTACCAGCACTAATTCATATCAAGGATTAACGGAATCTGAAGTTTTATAAAAATCCGTGCATTAGTTCTTGAGATAGAGCTTTTGCGGAAATCCTGCAAAATGCTACATAGCAGCGCCACCTGCAGGGCGATTTACACCAAAAACTAATGAAGGTCATTTTCGGATTCAATAGTAAACTAGTATGTTGTGGCCATCACAAAACTTTCTTCTATATAAATCACGTCAATTAAATCGTTTAAATAGTACCAATTCATATCACAATATATCTGAATTTGAAGTTTGGTGAAAATTCGTGCATTAGTTCTTATATAGAGCTATAGCGGAAATTCTGAAAAATGTAGTATAGCAGCGCTACCTGTTGAGCGATTTACACCAAAACATAAACAGCACTAATTGATATCAAGGTATACCTGAATCTGAAGTTTGATGAAAATTCATGCATTAGTTATTGAGATACAGCTGTGGCGGAAATTCTGAAAAATGCAGCATAGCAGCGCCACCTGTTGAGCGATTTGCACCAAACCATAAACTGCACTAATTCATATCATGGTATACCTGAATCTGAAGTTTGTTGAAAATCCAAGCATTAGTTCTTGAGATAGAGCTATTGCGGAAATTATAAAAAATGCCCAATAGCAGCGCCACCTGTTGAGCGATTTACACCAAAATGTATAAAATGTCTATTCATGTCAAGGACTAACTGAATCTGAAGTTTCATGAAAATCCGTGCATTAGTTCTTGAGATAGAGCCATTGCGGAAATCGTAAAAAATCCAGCATAGCAGCGCCACCTGTTGAGCGATTTACACCAACACGTAATCAGCATCAAGTCATATCAAGGACTAACTGACTCTGAAGTTTCATGAAAATCCGTGCATTAGTTTTTGAGATAGAGCCATTTCGGAAATCGTAAAAAATGCCCAATAGCAGCGCCACCTGTTGAGCGATTTGCACCAAAATCTCTAAATTGTCTATTCATGTCAAGGACTAATTGAATCTGAAGTTTCATGAAAATCCGTGCATTAGTTCTTGAGATAGAGCCATTGCAGAAATCGTAAAAAAGGCAGCATAGCAGCGCCACCTGTTGAGCGATTTGCACCAAAAACTAATCAGCATCAATTTGTAATCAGGGACTAACTGAATATGAATTTTTGTTAAATTCTGTGCATTAGTTCTTGAGATAGAGCGCCCACAAAATTTGTGTCACATACACACAGACAGACAGACAGACAGACAGACTCACAGAGTCACAGACAGACATTTTGTAAAAACATGTTTTTTGGAATCCCTGACCCCTAAAACGTGTAAATCCGTCGAAAACCGGAATTCGAAAATTTTCATGAATCCAATACTTTCTTCTTGTAAAGATAGAAGAAAGTAAAAATACATAAAAATCAATTATCAAAAGTTAAAGAAATAACAATCACATCTATTTTATACTATCAGAATCAGATTTCCGAAAATTTTTCACTTTTTAGCTTTCAAATTTACGATTTGCAAAAAATCTGTATTTTGTGATAAAACATGAAGGCCATTTTTGGATTCAGTGTGTAAAGAATCGAGGCTGTTGCTTTTCAACATTTTATTTAACGAAAATTCTATTATTACTTTCTTCTATCTTTACAAGAAGAAAGTATTGGTTTCATGAAAATTTTCGAATTCCAGTTTTCGACGGATTTACACGTTTTATGAGTCAGAGATTCCAAAAAACATGTTTTTACAAAATGTCTGTCTGTGAGTCTGTCTGTCTGTCTGTCTGTCTGTCTGTCCGTCCGTCTGTCTGTCTGTATGTGACACAAATTTTGTGGGCGCTCTATCTCAAGAACTAATGGACGAAATTTCACAAAACTTCATATTTAGTTAGACCTTGATATAAACTGGAACTGATTAGTTTTTGGTGAAAATCGCCCAACAGGTGGCGCTGCTATGCGGCATTTTTAACGATTTCTGCAATAGCTGTATCTCAAGAACTACTGCACGGATTTTTATAAAACTTCAGATTCAGTTAGTCCAGGATATAGTTTGGTGCTGATTACTTTTTTGTGAAAATCGCCCAACAGGTGGCGCTGGTATGCTGCATTGTTCATGATTATCGCAATAGCTCTAACTCAAGAATACATGCACGGATTTTCATCAAACTTCAGATTCAGTTAGTCCCTGATATAAATTAGTGTTGCTTAATTTTTGGTGCAAATCGCCCAACAGGTGGCGCTGCTGTGCTACATTTTTCACGATTTCCACAAGAGGTGTATCTCAAGAACTATTGCACGGATTTTCATCAAACTTCAGATTTAGTTAGTCCTTGACATGAATTGATGTATAAATTAGTGCTGTTTAATTTTTAGTGTAAATCGCTCAACAGGTGACGCTTCTGTGCTGCATTTTTCACGATTTCCACAAGAGCTGTATCTCAAGAACTATTGCACGGATTTTCATCAAACTTCAGATTTAGTTAGTCCTTGACATGAATTGATGTATTAATTAGTGCTGTTTAATTTTTGGTGTAAATCGCTCAACAGGTGGCGCTACTATGCTGTATTTTTTGCGATTTCTACAATAGCTTTATCTCAAGAACTAATGCTTGGATTTTCAACAAACTTCAGATTCAGGTATACCTTGATATCGTTTAGTGCTGTTTACTTTTGGTGTAAATCGCTCAACAGGTGGCGCTGCTATGCTACATTTTTTCAGAATTTCCGCTATAGCTCTATCTCAAGAACTAATGCGTGAATTTTCATCCAACTTCAAATTCAGATATACTTTGATATGAATTGGTGCTAAATCGTTATTTCTTGTACTATTTAAATGATTTAATTGACGTGATTTATATAGAAGAAAGTTTTGTGATGGCCACAACATACTAGTTTTTTTCCTGTTATATGTTTAGTACAAGCTGTATATTTTGCATTAATATTTCAGAATGATTATAGATTTCAAATTTATAATGCAATGTTAATTTTACTATCAACTATATTTTTTATATATCTGAAGATTATTTATATTTCTAGTAAATTTGTAAATGACCCCTATTTCGCAGCAAAAAATATGCTCCAAGTTGAAACAGCCATTACTTCGGTCAGTTTTAGTCGTAGAATAATAGGACTTTTATTTGTCTTAGTTGTAAGTGTAATAGGAAAGTTTTACTAACTATAACTTGAAGGACCGGGGGATCGTATAAAAAATTAAATTTCATAATTTTTCAAGAAATGATTCTATTGACCCAAATCACTTTTTAAATACTTCTTTACCCCCATTTAAAACATTTTTGTAATTGGAACTATATGGCTATGACTAACGGTTTAGGAATTAGCTATTGGACATCGTTGAGAGTGGACATCCTGTATAGGAAATTTTATTATTGCTCTGATATTTGTCACCAGGGTCTAGGAATTTTTAGTCTCATAGATTCCTCTTCAAAATCTACCTCTAGGTAATCTTAATTTCATTTTTCATTCTGAATCTCATTTTTCATTTGGATGGCCCTACTGGTTTGGATATGTAACTAGTTAAAGCAGATTACATTTTTGTTCCAGTGTCCGTACTTTCAATAACTTTATGCCCTTTATCGTCTTTCTCCTCGGCTCCCTAACTTTACGCACACAGGATATTTCACATAATTCATCAACATTATTATCACCGCCTTCAGGATCTGGTTCAGAAGTGAAACACCCTATTCTATAGCAATCATCTTGTAGTGCAAGTCAGTGATATATATCAATTTTAATGCATTTGAAATAGCTTAATGTCATTAAAATGCGCTGCAAACGATTTTTTCCCGTTGACCATAATGTAACGAAATACTTTTGAGTGCCCCTGTAAATAAACTATTAATGCTACACTCTTCATATTGAATACCAAACATCCCATCGTAAACATCATTAACATATATCAATTGCATGGGAATCCGAGTATATTTACGGGAGTTAGGTATATTACACACTGAGACCACACAACGACACAAAGCGCAACATGAAGTGCAAAAACCGGTCGAAACAAAGAACGAAGTTGTTGCAAACTTGTTTTAAACCAGTTTTTCTAGCGAATTCAAGCGACATGTCTTATGTGTCGCCTTAGTGTGTGACTTGCCTTAGAGCGTGAACAGACGGTCTGACGGACAGACAAACCGCATTCATAAACACTAACTTTATTGGAAAGAGTTAAAAAGTAAAGCACGTTTTTGCACACTGTCTTTCCTGAGTGACTGATGTATGTCTTGTCTTTTACCCTAACATCGCTATTTGAGAACTGCTGTTAACTACGTAGAATTTCAATAAACTTACAACTCTTTTTGAATCTCCAATTTCACGAGAACCTACCGGAATTTCTCTAATTTCACACCCTCATCCGCCGTCACCCTCTCTCCACTTATATGATACAGAACCTCAGTTCGGTGTGAGTGAATTGCAATGCTAATATGTTTGTTTGGATTGGGATCTTTGGAGCTTCATAACTCATGAAGTCATGGAACACTTGTGTTACACGAAAGGGTAGAAGTTCCTTCAGATGATTTGTAAACAGATTCATTAGCAGGGCTATGGGTAGTGATATTTATAAGATAATATTATATGCATTAATATTATAATATATATATATATATATATATATATATATATAGTAATATATATGATTTTATTCATATATAGTACATATTATCTCCGCCAAAAGATATAGTGATTCACTAAACTTCAAAGTTCTATTTCTTTAAATTTGAAATTTGCTAACATTTTAACTGAAAAACGGTTTATTGGTTTAATTAAATTAAACAAATTAAAAGTATGTCCATTATTATTACAGAGTGTAGTACTATATAAAGAACTATCCTTTTGACGATGTTTCGGCCGTTGAATGAAAGATATCTGTTGTAAACGTATTATAGATAATACCAACCTTAATTTTTTGAGAATTTAACTATTTTTTATTCGGAGTTAAACTTTTTACTGTCAAAACTATTTAAAATAGATAAAACATTTTGTTAAATTCGAACTTTTCAGAAAACTTTATGTAATTTAAGAAAAAAATATAAAATAAATAAATAAATCTTCTAAGTGAAAAGAATAACAATAAGAAAGGAAAATACATAAAATTTAGTATCGTATTTGCAGTAAGTTTTACCTCAATAAAAACGGGAATTTGGTATTAGGCTTGAAACATTAAATTTAGTTTAGCATGAAGGGAGCCTGGATTTGCTCGAAATTAA
The DNA here is from genome assembly GCA_963932465.1 of Maratus speciosus. Classification (NCBI taxonomy): domain Eukaryota; kingdom Metazoa; phylum Arthropoda; class Arachnida; order Araneae; family Salticidae; genus Maratus; species Maratus speciosus. The sequence continues at coordinate 103,323,883 of OZ010792.1, forward strand.
ACTCGGATATGTATTATCCATCACCACAGTAACAGGCATTAATCGTGGCATTGATTTCGGGATTTACGAGTATCAATAACGATCAAGAAATCTGAATTATTATAAGAAATTATTACGATAAACGATTTTTTTTGCTTTTATTTTACGTTGAATTAAAACAAAGTCACAGTTATTTAAATTCTAATTATTTAGCAAGAAATAGAAGTAAAATAACAATTGAAAAAACTGTACAAAATCACAACGTGCATTCTTTGGAAACCAATAATTAAATTCGTATATTGTAAAACTTTTTAAATGCAATATTAACCTTCCGCATACCAGACCGGTGCAACAGACCCGATAGATACATTCAAATTGATTTTTCACATTTTAAAAAATGAAAATTTTGTAAATATGTGACTTTTTTCTGGAATGTTCTACTCAAAAGAATAGAACATCCCAGAAAAAACCCATATTTACAGAAATTTCAGTTTTTAAAATAAATTAGAAATATCATTATAAATGTACCTGTCGGGGCCATTGAACCCCTCTGGTAGGCGGAGGGTTAACATAAATCTATTAAACCGAAACAAGCATAAAATATGCAGCTTTATATATGTCGCAGTGTTGGAGAAAGTCCGATAATCTATATGTAGCACGTGATTTTTCTTTCCCGATTTTATACTCAAAACGGCCATTAAGAGAGCGAACCGCGGTTAAATTATTTCAATCCCACCCACCACTATTACTGTTATCTTATTATTATTATTAGACATTATGCTTTTTGAAATATTCATTATCTTAAGAAAGAAAGAAACGTTTTACAAAAATTCCTTGTTCTAACAGATTTTACTCTATGTAATAAACCTCAATGTAAGTTAATTAAAACAACAATCTTAGGGAGTTTCGAGATTTTTTTAATCATCTTCTTCAGGAGAGAAAAGCAAGACGCCAAACTGTGGAAATAAAGTGGTACTCGAGCGCTCGTAGCTGGTCATATATTTATTTTGACAAAGAGGATTCTCAAATTGAAATTATGTTTGAGGAAAAAACATGAAATAGTGAAATATGCATGAAAGTGCGTAACTCTACAATTATTAAAATAATTGAAAATCAGTTATTATTATCCTATTAAAATGCAATTTTTATGGCCTAGTGATATATTTCTTACATTATTCAAAACTGTTTCTACTCAGATTTAAAAAAATATTTTTCACTAGTAATTAAACAAGCATTTTCTTTGTTTTTCTTAAGGCTGTTCTTAAGTGATCTGCTCAACAAGCGTAAAACGTTTTGACACATTTACAAATTCATTTTTTAACGGAAAGATATAAAATTGGAATCTTTGACCATGGAAGCGATTTGGAATCGAACTGTGTTTTCTATCTTTTGATCAGTAAATTACCTATTGAGTTATAATCGATTTTGATCACGTGACAAACATGTTTTTCAACCATTTTTGAGAAATTATGCCTCTTTCGCGCGGAAATTCGGTTCAAAACGCCCACTTTACACTATTTTCTGAAAGGCCTATTGCGTTTGCAAAAAAACGGTAAAAACAGCTCGATTACATAGTTTCTGAACAACAACACCTGTTCGTTTCATGCATTTCCGAATAAAAATAAATTAAAACTTTTGTCACAAATTTATCCTTTTGGATTTGAGAACAGCCTTAAGAATTCATTTAGAAAAAATTCATTTCGTATGATACATTTACCAATTAGAAAATGTATTAGTGTATTAAAGTACACATGGTGTTCCATTACCCTCGGGGTCCAGGTACTCAATCGGTAAAGCACGTAAAGTTTCTGGGTTGGAATCCCATCTCGGGCACTTTTTCTCTCAGGTGTAAAAAATCCAATTCGTATAAAATATTTTTTTTAATTATTTCTTTCAGATTAATTTATCACAAGAAGATGAAATAGTAATGTTTATTAAACGCCCTACTCCGCCCCGCACTTCAATTTCTTTTTTCTTTCTTTCTTTACTTTACTTTTTTTTTTTTTTTGAGGAGGGGGGGGGGGGTGGCACACACATTAGAAGGAAATTTTGGCAATAAAGTCAGCTTTAATAGAATCAAAATCTGTTATTTTGAAATAAAATAGCGTATTTTAATTTATTAAAACTGGCCAGTATACAAGAAAAGAACCGATTCCCGAGTCCTCGGATTCGGTCCTTTTTGGAACGGTTCCTCGGATTCGGTCCTTTTTGGAACGATTCCGAAATGGACCGACTCCGAGGAATCGGTCCTTTTCGGAGTCGGTACATTTTGGACCGATTCCGAGGAATCGTTCCGAAAAGGACCGATTCCGTGGAGTCGTTCCTTTTCGGAATCGTTCCAAAAAGGACCGATTCCGAGGAACCGTTCCAAAAAGGACCGAATCCGAGGAACCGTTCCAAAAAGGACCGAATCCGAGGAACCGTTCCAAAAAGGACCGAATCCGAGGAGTCGTTCCAAAAAGGACTGAATCCGAAAAGGACCGATTCCTTTTTACAGAATGGAATCGTTCCTTCAGTTTCACTGCCGGAATCGTTCCTTTGGAGTCGTTCCTCAACAAATGACACATCTCTAGTATAGATAAGTAACTACCATTCCAAATTTCATGTTTCTAGGCCTTTCAGAAACACAAAAATCGCATTTTTAGAACGTTTTTTGCTCCTGCGCCCCTTTTGGGGTAGTGACATCGACAAAAATATATAGCCTATGTTGGAGAAAGGGCTGTACTTCCTGAGAATGCGTAGAAATCGCCATTTAGAACGTTTTTTTTTTAAACTTTTTTGCGCATTCTCACCCCCCCCCCCCCTTTAAATATCGAATGTTTTAAGAAATGTTTTTAGAGATCATTTATATCTTATAAGTAACTACCATTCCAAATTTCATGTTTCTAAGCCCTTCAATAACACAAAAATCGCCTTTTTAGAACATTTTTTGATTCTGCATCCATTTGGATTAGTGGCACGGACATAATATATAGCCTATGTTCTAAGTGGGACTAACACAATCTTTTTAATGCCAATACTTTTGAAATCGGTTCGGTAGCTCCAGATATTACCTCGAACAAACACACAAACAAACAATTTTTGCTTCTTTATAATAGTAGTATAGATAAAGGAAATTAAATTTTCCATAAACTATATCTGAAAAACAAACAAATAAACAAAATTTTATTTTCAAGTTATAACAAAAAATATAATTTTTTTATGGATTTGAATTTTTTTGTTATTATTTGTTTGGTTTTTTACCTTTTTTTAATGTGTGCGTATGTCCTATACAATTGAGAGACAACGTGATAAGCAATACATAGAAAGAATGGCGATTTAAAAATAAGTAACCTGAATTTCAAAATCCTGGTAGACTTAGTGTTAACACATTCGGGACCATGGGTGCATATGTGCATCCTCTAAAACGGCATACAGAATTTGTTTCAGACACCAGTGAAAAAGAAAAGTAATATTTGCTTTCTTTAATTTGAGTATTTTCGTGATTATTTAAGTAAAGGTAACTTTTTTTTTTTTTAAGTTGTGCCAACCGAATAAAATGTGTGTAAAGTTCGCCGGTTCCGAAGAGGTTAAACCAAAGCGATATAAAGTAAGCGTCCTATCTTAAATTTGAGAGGTAACCGCAATATTATAGGAGAGGTCACGTCAATCAAGGTCGCACGCCACGTAGCGGACGGGATTGAACTATAGAAAGATGCCTAACTGTTTTTTTCTTTATGGATAATATATTAACTGTGCATCTATGAAATAATTGCGTAAGCGCAAACGTCGTGTTTTCATTTGTTTGTAGCATTTATATTCTGACAGTAATAGAATATTCTATTAATTTTTATTCGTGTTTTTTTATTTATTTATTATAGTTAATTATTTAAATAAAAAACAGTTCTTTTTAGAACTAATATTACTTGTTAAAATGGCAAAATGTTGGCCACCGAATAGCTGTAGTTTTCGAAATTGTAAGAAAATTCTTTTTCTTATAGATTTCATACCTGTCCTTTTCCAAAGAGTAAAACAAGTTAGCTGCGTATTTTTACTTTAATTTATAAAAAAAGATAAAGTATTATTTAATATATATTATCAAATGTTGTTGATTTAAATACGCTCGATTTTAATTATTTTCTTTTAATGAAATGAAAAATGACGCATAAAAATTAGTATGTAGTTAACCCTCTCGCTGCGTAAGTAATTCTTCGCGATGAGCGTCTTTTACAGAATTTTTAATCGTTTATCACCGGTTCTTTAAAGCAGAAATTTTTGACTATGGTAATCGAGGAAAATGTCCGGATTAAATCAGACAAAGTTTTTGCTGAAAAATAACTGGTGGAAATAACCAAATAGTATTAATTTGACGGAAAAATACATGTGCGAGCATATCTCGGGCTGCGCAGCGAGAGGGTTAATGTGTAAAGGTAGAATTTTGTAGTCTCATTTTTTACTCAATTCTTGATGTGCTAAAGTTATAAAAAATGATATACACGGTTGTATTCCCGATGAGAATACAACGTTTATGAATGTTTAGAATATGTATAGAATTTAATTATAAATAAAATATTCAATTTTAAATCCTGTTGTTCGTTTATCGAATATAAAATTCTAATATTCTCTTAATAACATTGCACTCATCTTATTTAACTTACAAATATTTCATTCATTTAATTTAAAACTCATTTCATTTTATATTCGGAATCACTTTAATTTAAAATGCATGCATTAAATGTTGCACTATTAAACGAGCAAGTGTTGCTCATTTATTTGTTTAAATATTTTGCGAGTCTAGGCAATAACTTCAATAATTAATGTACCAATTACCACATACAATCATATACTATGATACATGTTTTGTCACTTAAATGCTGTAGTGTTTTGAGATCAACGATGTATATTTTATACGTAGGGTAATTTTTTATGTAATAAAGTGTCTGTTAACATCATAATCAGTGTCTAATAATTGGGACTGAGATGATGGGGACTGAAGTGATATTTTTGTCTTAACAGCTGTACAGCCATTTTGTTTAATCATTTTGCACACATGTAAATTATTACATAATTAAAGTATGTATAACATAATCTTTTTTTTTTTTTAATAAATAAAAAGTTAAATATGGGAACATGAATGATGCTATAAAAAAAATACTCATCCCTATTCAGAACAAAAACTAAATATTTCTAAATATGAAACAAAGATAAGAACAACTTACCTTCATACATGGTTGCTACTTGAACTTTAGTTGCTGTTGCAATAGAAATAATTCTGCCAGCGCCAGTAGTATAGCTCCTAACCTAAATGTGTGTTTAGAGGGATTGAGATGATGGTCGACCTCAGAGACAAATATATTTACTACAATATTTTACTATACAACCTGTACTAATAAAGGAGAATTGTATTTTCTCATACTGTATATACGTATATAGGTATAAATATATAATAGCAAAAGTTAATAATATTTATAGAAATATTGAAATATAGAAATATTTAATATTGGATATTTGTACCGAGGGACAGGGACTGAAATAATGATTTCTTTCGTTTAAAGATTAAAATTAATTTTTAATTTTTTATACATCATTATATGTCCATTTATCATTGTTATAACAAAAGTTACAATACATTACATTTATCAGTTTTTGGTTTTAGTATAATTAGTGAAATATTATAGGCAGTGGACGCAAATAGTCCAATTTTCAGATATTGACCCATATAACATATCGTTCTACATGGCTTAGTTATAGAATTACGGGGAAAATTCTATAATCAAGCCAACCCGATTATGAAACAGTAATCTTTTTTAAAAAGTTCTACTAGTCGGATTTTGATGGAACTTTGTTAGATTATTTTTCAGAGACGGTTTTAGTATATTTAATATTACTATCATTATTTTCCAACGCTATTGTAAATGAGAAACTAAAATAATTGGTCTTTAACAGCCCAAATTTTGTATGACACATTAAAAAGTATAGTAGCGCCATGGCGTTCATATCGTTTTCAGTAATCCGAAAGGACATTCCAAATAAAGGTTAATTAAAAAAAAAAAAAACTATAAAATTTACCGATATATGTCGCTTGATTCAGTGTTCGTTTGGAGAAACTGACCAGGGCAGCGTAGCGGGGAAGCCTAGTAGTTGTGCTTTCGCTGATTTTATTTTGGCTTTCTTTGCATTTTTATCCGCATGTGTAAATCAAACATGATAAAAATACTTAAATGTTTATTTAAAATAAAACATTAAAAATATTTATTTTTTAGTAGAATTTACAAAAGAAACTTTAGGCCTTCTGATTTTTTTACACAAATTTTTTTTGTTGTTGTTGTTCAAGATACTCTAGACATAACTCCTTTTTCTTATTATGTTTTCGATGGTAATTTATACTAGTCAATTAATTAAGCTAGGTTCAAAGCTTAGAGGTATTTTGTCTTTGATTAAAAGAAATATTTCTAATAAAAATGCACTTTAATGTAAAAGTCAATTATGATAGTCTGTTTGATATTCCCTAATTTAGAATTTCACACTTTTAAATTGAAACTTCAGCAACTTTCTGATATCTATTTTTTCTTATATGTAAATGAAAAATTATTTTTAAAAAAATACAAAGATATGTCTTTTCTAGAAGTAACAAAATATAAAATGTTCTATATTAAAAATTAATTAATTAAAAAAATGTTCAATATCTCCCAACAGACGATTTTAGAAGGCGGAAGCTTTTGATAGCAAATAATACAATGCTTTTCAATTTTGTGTCTATATTAGACGATTAAAAAAAGAAATGTTAAATAAAATAAAAATCTCAAAAGAGCCCGCTAACTTTTGTGACATAATATTCTACCTTTTTCAAACAACTTTTTTTTCTCCAAATAAATCGTTATTTTCAAGCATCAATTTTTTTAATTTTTTTTTTTTTTTTTTCAGAATAAATACATAAGACGTAAAAATGAAGATTTAAACTGTTTATTATAACAGCAGAATTTAATTATATATTCTTTTAGGGAAATTTTATTATACGACAATTCAGGGTTTCCAAAGTATCCGGTCGCTTATGTGAGATACTGTAGTTATTTTGCAAATCAATCCATCAAACCATGATATTTTTAAGAATCATGAAAATTCGTTATCACACAATGTTACCCCTCTTCTTTATCTCTTTCATTATCTGTTATGATAATTACGGTATACTTAAACTTTGTTTTCTAAAATTTTTGTACAAACACTTTCTATCTGAATAGGAGAAAATCTTTTTATTTAAAAAATTTAATCCTTCCAATTGCCCCTTACATAGAATGTCTTTTATTATTATTACTAGAAAGGTAGCCCGTCAAAAATGACGGAAATTTAGATATAAAGATATATACAACTCATGTGCAAGAATATGAGTTTTCTCGCTTGTTCCGCAGTGATAGATGAAAATAACACATTTAAAGAACAAAACACATTTATGAAAAACTGTGTACAGTAGAAGACCACTAATCTGCACAGTTTGGTTCCAAGTGTTATGCAGGTTTGAGGCTTTTTGCGGTCATGTCTATTCAATCTTTGTTTACATTTTTTTAATTCATATATTGGACAATTTAGATTGTTAAACCTTAAAAATAAATAAATTTTACACTTGAAGTAAGGTAAAAACTATTAAATTATCGTATACGATTTCATGAAATGGTATTATATGGTATTATATGTGTGTGCTTCACGATCTTGGTTACGACGTTGGTGAAATTGGCTACAACTTGTCATAATCCTAATAGTGTGGGCCGCTATAACAAAAAAGTAACCAGTTTTTAGCAAAATTTCTGATATAAAGTAGTTTTTAAAAACTTGTGCAAAATTGCAGGCCGTTCTCATGTTATGTCAGTCCTAAGAATAATATTTCTAACACTGAAGAGTTTCCATGTGTATATCAAATTTAGAAAAGCTTCTCCAAAAGAAAGGTCCTGAAATGACATTGTAATTCCGCTAACTTCAAAGTTTAATCGGGCTCTGATGTTGTTTGCTGAAATCTAATAAATAGAGTTATTTTGAACATTACAACAGAATTAAAAAGTTAAACTTATTTAACTTAAACCCGCTGTTAATCCCGATGTTATTTTTTAGTATTAAGAAAGAAAATTATTTAAATTTTTCAAATCATGCATTTATAATTTTTTTCCGTCTTTAATAACTAAACAATGAAAAAATATGCTTTTGTTCTGAGCTCATAAATATGACAATAAAATAATGTAACTAAGAGACATTGCAAAATTAAATCTTTGTGATTTCAAACCATAAACAATTGATACCGCCACCATTTTACCTACTATGATGTCATTAGAATATTGTCCATTGATTGTTGGAGAACTTACTTTGTGAATGATTACCTCAATGATTTAAATTTTTTTTAAGTTTCTCGATGAATGAATCACTTGTGTTTGTTTAGGTTTATGGAATGAGATATTAAGCTGTGAACCTAATTTCAACTAAAGTTATCCAAGGATATATGTATTTTTAATTGAAATTAAAAACAATGCTTTGATCTCGAAATAAAAAGTTTTAGTTTGTATAATTGGTTATTTCTGTTAATTATTTATTTAGGTACTTTTCCATTATAGCACATGTTTAAAAGAAGCTTGGCGCAATTCGGGCATCAGAAAGTGAGATATGTTGCCAAAAAATATAAGCAGCTATGAAAACAAATCTAATGAACTTTTATTTTCGTTTATATATGCACTTATATACATAAAAAAAATCGTTTCTAAATATATATAATATTTTTTTATATATATACAAATTACGGCACAGATTTCAGATATGTACCGAGATACCTAACTGGCGCCAAAATGGTGTTATTTTGCCTGCTATGGTAACCAGGCTATTGTTTTTTATTTATTAATAAATTGTCTATTTGCTTTTATTTTCTGTTTTTAATCACATAAACTGTTTTGTTCTATAGCTATTATTCAAACTTTTATTTATTTATAGTTATTTCCTTTTCAAAATGATAGCAAATAATTTAAAAATGTATAAGTAACTGGTATTCGAAAGCGAGATTTCTGCCAAATTGGTGTCAGAGAAAAATCACGCCAACCCCGATGCGTATATGACATCTGTGCAAAAATTACGGGTACAGATGTCATATTCGCCCCATATTGGCGCGATTTTTTTCTGTCGCCAATATCATATAGGCAACGGGTACTTAACTTGCGCTAAAGGGCTTGATGTGGTAACCCGGATTATGTTGTTTATGCTGTTGATGTTTTCGCCAAATTGGCAACCGAAAAAAATCGCGCCAATATGGGGCGAATATGACATCTGTTCCAAATTACGGCACAGATGTCATATTCATCTTATATTGGCACGATTTTTTTTCTGACGCCAATGTCATATACACACCGGGTACTTAACTCTCGCCAAAGTGTCGTTATTTTGCTTGATATGGTAACCCGGATGTTGTTGTTTATGCTGTTGATATTTTCGCCAAATTGGCGTCGGAAAAAAATCGCGCCAATATGGGGCGAATATGACATCTGTGCCAAAATTACTTCTGTTTATTATAAAAAATGGGTAAATAGCTTTTTTTTACATTAAATAAAGGTACTTGTTAGTTATCCCGTCGACCAAATTACTGTCGCCAAATTGTAAGATTAAATGCCAATAATGGTTGACATTAAACATGATCATGTGTTTCTTACGTCATCAAGTGATTTTTAATTCGACGTTATATTTGTATTTTTATTAATGTTTTGCTGATTTAATTGATCTTTCGTTGTTTAAAATAAAAATTATGTCAATTTGTATAATTTGGCGATCTATATAATTTGGCGAAACTGGTCGACGGGATAGCTAACAACTACCTAAATAAATTGCATACATATGGAAAAAATTGCTTGTGAGTATGAAGCAGTAAATATGTTGTCAGAAAATACGTTGACAAACTTCTTTCTCGCCAAGCAACTTTTCTCCGAAGTATTGTACATAAGCAATGATTGCTAGAAATGAATTTTTAATTATGATATGCGCTTTTATGTTTCACTACATTTATGCATACTATACTGTGTGTATAAATGCTACAGTTCATATGCAGGGCTACACAAAAGAATTCGTAAGGGTTACTGAGTATGAGAGTAAATTGCTTACAGGTGGTTTTTAAAAGAGTTATGCGTTTTTACGCTAAACTGCATTTAGTTTACTAAGAAATGTCTGTAGAATATAGATAAAATGATATACAGGGTCACGCAAAGAATTGGATACATAACCGTCTATGGATGATAATATCTGGAAATGTGATTTCGGTAGTTTTAAGAGTAGTTTAAATTAAATTTTGGCTAAATAGTGCCATGTAATAACGATACTATTGGCTATGGACGGTAACTGCTGAAATCAATTTTTAAAAATTTTTATACGTCTTATAAAATGTTTACTTAGTTATCTTATTTCCCCAAATAACGAAGTTTTGTTAAAGCATTCAGGATGTGTTGGAAAGTCCTGCATATTCTATGCTTAAAGCAGGATTTTTCTTTCTTCTTTAGTCTTATTTTGCTTTTTTTATTCTTAATTTTTTAGTCTTATACTGCTTTATAGAAACTTTGGCACAATTGTCATATACGCCGATTTGGCGAAAACATCAACAGCATAAACAACAACATCCGGGTTACCATATCAAGCAAAATAACGACACTTTGCCGCCAGTTAAGTACCCGTTGTGTATATGACATTGGCGTCAGAAAAAAAATCGCGCCAATATTCGACGCGTGTATTATATGACATCTGTGCCGAAACTTTAATATTTAATTTTTAAACTCTTCGCTCCACACCCCTTACATATAGTACAAACTATAACACAGATAGCGCAAAATAATAGACAGTTTGTTACTTTTCCACTGTAGGAGCTTTGGCGTTTTTTTTTTTTAAAAAAAGCTTGGTGTAATTTGGACATCAGAAAGTAAGATTTGGGTTCGTTTCCATTATACGGATACCTTTGTCGCCAAGCGTAATAGATGGCGCAAAATGAAAATCACGTGAATTGAAGCATTTGAAAAATAAAAGAAAAAACATTGTCGATACTAAAGTGAGCATTAAAAAAATATAACATTTGAAAATTCCAGACTTTTACGAACTATTTCATTAAATCATAATTATATACTTAAAATAAGTGAACAAATAACTGTTATAAAATAAAGCAATAAAATAAAACTCATATTAAACTGCTGGCATAAAATTAAAAATATCTTTTAGCATTTTGAAATAATTGGCGCATTAGCATACATTTTGGCATGGTGTCCGTATAACGGAAAAATATCGAGATTTGTTGTCAAATCATATAATCAGCTATAAAAACAAACTTGATGAGCGTTTTTGTTTGTTTTATATGTTTATTTTATATGTATATTATTGATGTTTTTATGTACAAATCACATCTGTTTCTTTATAAAATTAGAGAAACGTCTTTTTTATATTAAATAAATCGTATAAATATTTTTAAAAAAATGCGTGTGTATATAAAATGAAACAGTGGATAGGTTCCCGGAAAATATGTTGCCAAATTTCCTTTTTCGCCAAGGCACCTATACTGGAAAAGTGCCTAAAGCACATTAAAATCACGCAGTTAGGAGCTCACACAGTACAGCGTCGTCTATTGGCGGTTATTTTATTAGTAGCATCGGGAGGAAGATGTAAAGATGTACTTTAAATTCTCACTCATAGATTTTGAAAAATATCTTAAAAGAGCGGAGTTTAAATTAAATTTCGGTGACCTCCTTTATGAAAGATTAATGGTTTTAAATGGGAATTTCGCCAAATTACCCAGCTATCACCAAGTTGGCTAACATTTGGCGGTACTGTGGCAACCCTGTATTAGTTGTTTTCAACAATTACTCATTTCAGTGAGGCGGTCCTACCGGAATCGTGAGGGACACACAGAGACTTGGATTTTATATAAATAGATTATTATTAGAGCATTACATAATCATATGGGACATAAATACATTTATGTCCTATACTAACTAATGGACTGGGACCAAACAATTCATATCTTAAACAGAGGTGTCTCTTATTCGGAGATATTCCATAGAGGAATTACAAGCAGGCCCGTGCGAAGTGGGAGTTGGAAGGAGCGGTCGCCCCGGGTGGCTAATAGCCGAACCCTCAAGCGCACAACACCTTGGCGAAAGACAGAGTGTGCCAAATGATTTTGCGAGAAGAGCGCTTTGCGAGTGTGAGCTCATTGGCATTAACATTACTGACAGTGAATTTCAATTCAAGTTTATTCAAATGTTATTCTGTTTCTAAAAACGCTTTTGCATCGCTTAGAAATAGAGATTTAAGATTTAAAAAAATTATTACTCTTATAAGAAGGATTAGACAACCATTCAGATTTATGGAAATTTACAATTTGTTCGCCTCTAATAAATGTATTAAAATTATTTATACCATTCACATATGTAAAATCAAAATGGATATTTTAAAAATACAAGTACAAATCGGTAAATTTGAATCTATTTATTTAAAAATAATATAGTGATCAATGAATGCTGCTACTCAATGAAAAAAGTAAAAGAAAAAATCTATCTTCGGTACTAACAAGGTACTGTGTTAATAAACAATGAATTTTTCAAAATCTTTTCAATGAATGGCGAACTTTGAAAATACGTAAGCAATTTTTCGTTAATAGAAAAGGGGGTCATCAAAAATCCGTTTGATTTAATTATTTCTTTAATAATTTATCTGGATTCACCTTAAATCAGTCAGACTATTTTACTGACAAATTGAAAACATTAAATCAATATTTAACGTTTACTAACCATCCCCCAACCCCTCACCAAAAAAAAAAAAAATAATAATAATAATAATAATAATAATAATAATAATAATAATAATAAAATAAAACATAAACGAATTGCTCTGAAAATCCAACATCTAAATTGCACTTGCAATGCTTCCATGTTATGATTGTAAATCATCAAACATCGAAACAAAAGGCTATTAGATGCTTGTTAAAGTTAAAGAGGTGTAATTTATGATAGAATTTCTATTGAACTGAAAAATAAGGAGGGAAAAATATGTCACCACAAAAATATTAAAACAACAGTTAAACTTCAGCCCTTTTTTTTTTTTTTTTTTTTTTTTTTTTTTTTTTTTAATCAGTAGATACAAAAAAGGGCGATATAACGAGGGATTTTGGATATACATTGCACACATTTATTATTTATTATCCTTACAGGTACAATTATTGCACTGGGACATTAATGTTTATTCATATATTTATCAATAGTTTTGTCTACCTAACTTGCAACACACTCTTACAGTGTTCTGTCTGTACTATCTGTACAATCTAGAAAAGAATTACTAAAATTTAAAAAAAAAAAAAAAAAAAAAAAAACTTTAAATGCTTTCATGAGGTAAATGGGTGTAGAACAGTTTTTGATGAAAAAAAAATTAAATATTGATAATAGTTGAACTATTAAAATACTCAAAAAGCTTTAGAATGTTACAGATCCATTCTTAATTTCATGATATTGAATACAATAATTTTACATCTTTCATTAATGTGATCGTAAATAAATTATTATTGTTAAATATAAATGAAATTAACCCAATTACAGTATTTTTTTTTATCAAAATGAACAAATACAGTAAGCATTCATCATTCTTATAGATAATATAATATCAAAGTTATGATATCCAAGAATTTCACCAGATTTACATATGTAAATAAGGAGTGTGAAATATTCATTTGTGCACTATGCGTGGAAAATGTTTTATAGCGAATCTAAAAAGTCATCCACATTTGAGAGGGTGATGCCAGCTGAAATATCAACTTTAATACTTAAATTTTTCAAAAGTTCGAAGATAGTAATTTCTTTAAATCAGCACTTGATGACCTTCAAATAAAGAGGAATAACATTTATAGCACAAAAAGTGTTGTTCTTCTGTACCTTAATGTGTAGAACTTTTAAACATTAAATTGTATGATTGTATATATATTAATCTCTTAATTGGTGTTTTCAAACTATGTTAACGAAAAACTATTAACACTGAAGTGAATCACATCTCTTACATTAAACATTTTATGGTTCACCTTTTTTTTCTTTTTTTTTTTAATTATGCACTTTTAAACTATTTTTTAGTGATTAATAATCAAGACTCTGACTTGACATGAGAAAACTTAATAGACAAAAGAATCTGAATAATATTAAATTATTATAAGCTGTAGATGTATCATAATTAAATAAGAAGCAAACAGTTATTTGTTTATTTGGTGCGAGATCATTTTACTTTCACGAGTTTAAAGTCTCAACTGTCAATATCAAGATTCAAATGATCTTCTCTTACATCGAAATTGCTTTATGTAGCCCTTCATAATAATACAACATATCTAAAAAGTATAAGATAATATACAAAAACATCGATAACATTTCGCATACCTGTATTTTTAGTGAATATCCGCTTGAATTGTGTTTAATTAACTATCAGAGGTGATGTTTCTATGTTTTTATTGTTCTTTATACGCCATAAACAGCATTATTTAGCACAAAATAATCTCCCATAGCTGCACATGCACGCTGCACACTCCGCCATTAATTTGAACTGACACACACCGAATTGAAAATAATGCAGCTCTTCTCACAAAATCATTTGGCACCCTCCGTCTTTTGCCAAGGTGTTGTACGCTTGAGGGTTCGGATATTAGCCCCCGGGCGCAGCAATTGAGGGGACGCCAAATTTATACTACAAACCTCGTTTTCTTTTCTTTCCTTTTTTTTTAATAAAAAAATGTATATTTAAACATTAGAATTTTTTTTTCAATGAAAGTACGTCCATTTTTCGTTTCAAAGTTATTGCATCAACCTTTACCCCATACCCAAATACAAATTTCTGACTAAGGACTTCTTCCTTTTTAAAACTTATTTTAGGTCTTTGTCTTACAAGGAAGGTCTCCTTACTGGGCATACTCAGAATATTTTGAAAAAAATACCATATTAAACTACTTTTGTATGTAATAAAGGATCAGTCAAATTTAGCGGTGGAATTACAGTAGAAAGTCTGTAAAAAAAATAAAATACTTTCGAGTAGTTAGCGCGAAAAGACGACGATTTGGCGAGCAGTACTTTTCCTCGCCAAAAGCAATCGATTTTAATGCACATGAAAATTGTTTGTTAATTGATATTTAGAATGCGTGTAAAAAGTATTTAATGAATTTAAACATGAACAATAAGAGAGTTTAATAAATGCATTTTTTCGTATTACATATATATGCTGCTTGTTATTTAATTTTATTACTTTAAAAACAATTTCATATATAAAAAATATTTTCATATATTTAAGCGTATTCCAAATTAAAGGCAAGATTCATTGACCACTTGTTCATTTCAATATCAAAGAATTCGTCGTTTCCATAGCAACAAAATTGAATCGACATTGCTCAATTGGACTTAATTTTGAGATATTGAAACAATTTTAATTTTGTTTTAATTCATAAAATTTGATATTTAACTTTCCTTATATATATATATATATGACAAAACTACAGTTAAATCAAACTAAAACTGACAAAACTAAAGTTATTTACGTTAAATTTATTTTTAGGTTCAATATGAAACATTTTTATCATTAAGAGTCTTCGACATAAAAAAGTATTTTTCGAAATTTCATTTCATCGCCAACCGATGATAAAGAGCCAAATAAACGAAATTTTCATTATTTTTTTACGAACGTTCTATCGAGGTTCCGCCAAAAAAATTTTATAAACATACATATTCGCATGAGAAGAACACTCTGTAATTTTTTCAGATTTTTCTGAATATGCCCGTATGGAGACCTTCCTTGTTAGTCCCTTTTGTTAGCTTTCTATTTTCTGAGTCTGTAATTTTTTTTCCCTCTGTGCTTGTGGCAAAAACATGTACCCTCAAAGTAGCATAGAGTTTCTTTCTTGGAATCCAAAAGAGTTACAAACTGTTATACTGTACTGTTAGATTCATTTTTTCCACACCCATTTTTCAGATCTCCTTTGCCAAAATATAAGTGCAATTTTCTCTTATATTATTTAGTTGTTTGGAATTTCTGAATTAAAATTAAACCTTTAAAGCTCAAAAATAAACACGAAATAAGCGTTAAATAGAATTCATTTCTGTTTCTGAACTTTTCAATTTTGTGACATCTGTCAGAAAGAAAAGTGGGGAGGGCGGGGAAGGGGGGGGGGCGAGAAGGGGGAATTAAAACTTTTTCCCCGGGCATAGTTTGCTCTTCGCACGGTGCTGATTACAAGTGCATTTGAAAATTATAGCAAAACTAATATTTTTTCTAAATTATACTAATTTGATTTTTTTAATTAAAAAAAAAAAAAAGAAAGAAAGAAAGAAAAACGAAAATGTTTACAAAAAAAAAAAAAAAAAAAGTTAATGTTTAGTCTCGGATATTTAAATTTAGTATTAACTTTGAAAGTCATTAAGTAATTTTTTCTCCATTTTAATGTATCATTATTTCTTTCATTTTTTTTTCATCATACATAAACATATTGGACGTCTTTACTGAAATATGAAAGAAAACCAAATATACAAAAGTGTTTTATTACACTTTTTTTTTCGTATAGGAATATAATAATCCTGTTTGCTAGATTCTACAGATAGAATATTTTACCAAACAATGAATTTCTGGCGGTTACAGCTATATGAATTCTATGAAACACTTTCTTTAATATTTCACGCTGTCGGATATTAAACTTCGAAGCGCTGCCACTTATCGTCTGCAGCGAACTTGTTTGAATGGGATTTCCAATACAATCTACATATCTATTTCAAATTTACTTTTATGTTGCTCTTTTACATGAGAAATATAGTATTTTGATTTTTTGTGAATTTTAAAGTGATAAGCAAATTTTATACAACTTACAAAATGAAATGAAACTGCCTTAAAAATAAAATTTTTAAACAGAAAACTGCACGTTTTCTAGTGCAAAATATGGAATATTTGTCTTTTAAAAATAAATAATATTTGGAAATTGTAACTCAGTTCTAAGTTGACTATTCGCTTATTTGTAAATTAAAAAAAATATTGAGAAATATAGATTCCATATTCCTCAAATTTATGTAATCAGTTCAAAATAGTCAAATTCAATTTTGTTGGTAGATTTTGCTTCAACGAATTTATGTAGATAAAACTTCTAAAGGGTAACTTTTCAAGTAACATTTATTTCGACTTAATTCAAGATCATATTACTTTAAAGTGTGAGCTTTTTTCCGCAAAAATTCGTCTTTTAATAAATTATGTTAAATAAGAAATCTTAAGAAATATTTGATAAGAAAATCTTAAAGCACAAATAATTGTAATTTCAATTTAAAATTTAATAATTATAATTATTTAACTCAAGGTCAATATAGTACTAGAATTTTAATTTTCATTTAAAGAAAATCCTAGATTATAACATTCAATTGGGATAGACATACATAAAATATTACGAAATTTTATGAAGAGAGAAGTTTTGAATTAAGATTATGCTCTATAAGTCATTCTGCCTAAAATGAGTATTGCTTTAGTGGGAGAGGATTTATTAAAAAAAAAAATCTCATCTATATTTGCGTTTCTTCAGAAGAAGCCATATAGATCTTTAAATACTAGAGTGAAAAATCACTAGTTTAACTGTAGGTATTTGAATGTGATTTATATACAGAAAGTACTATGTTGTATTTCCTATACAGTCATGCCATTCATTTATTCATTTATTATTTTATTTTTAGTTTCCGTACAAAATTTTGATTGGAATATTATGGAAAATTCAACAATTACAAACGTTCCATTTTCTTCAAAATATTTCCGCATTTCATGATTGCCGTTTCTACTCCATATCTCAAAGGTATCTGGAAAATAAATTTCATATCAAATAAAAATCTGACTTTTGGTTTATGAAGTCACGCGAGAGCCACAGTTGTGACTACAGTATTCGTGACGTGAAGTGACTTTAAAGAAACGTCTTTGTTAAAATGCTTGTGAAGCAGAATAATACCAGAATGTAAACATTAGTAAGTAACAAGTAAAATATTACAATGCACTGGGCTGAACTACAATTCGAATATGAATAAAATTGTGAAACGTAATTTTAAATAATATAAAAATAAAAGTCTTTTTTTTTTTTTTTTTTTTTTTTAATCACTGAATATTAATCTTAAAACTTGCAATATTAATCTTAAAAATCAAGTTTAATTTCATTACTTACAATTCAGGTTGTTCAAAAAAATAAAATAAATAAAATAAAATAAAATAAAATAAATCATTCAATACATTAATTTAGCGTGACTCCCAATTATGGAAAACTCACCGCTTTGATTTACGTTTGATAGAAAGCACAAACAAGTACATTTGTTTAAAAAATTACAATTTTTTCTGTTTTTTTTTCTTTTCTTTTTTTTTTAAGTTATCTCAGCCTGAAAGGAAAACAAGTGGTTAAGTGTGATCGCAAATCGCACAGAGGGTTTCGTTTGATAGCTCTTTTAAAACCCTTTATCCTTAAATTAATAAATCAAAAGTGTTAATTTATGATTATTAAATCCTTACATAAATGGCAGCATCACACTGTAAAAAAAATACGACCCGTCTTCCTATAGGAATAGGAAAAATAGTTGCCCTTATCGTACCGGAAAAATTTCCGACTGAGCTCGGAATAAAATCTGTAAAATCGGAATAAAATTCGTAAAATACCGTTTTATTGACTACTTCCTTTTTTTTACGGATTTATTCCGAGCTGGGTCAGAAAAATTTCCGGTACGATAAGGGCAACTATTTTTCCGATTCCTACAGGAAAACTGGTCGGATTTTTTTTTACAGTGCATTACATTTAATTTTTAAATAATTAGGAATTTTTTTTTTAATCAAATTAAAAATATTCAAGAAAAATTATTTAAATAAAATTAAAAAATCCGAATTTTTTTAATTCAGAAATTTAAAAAATTTAGCGCAGGTATAAATAAAATAGAAAATTTTTAAAGCAAAAAATTGTTTAAAATATATTTAAAATGCTCAAATACTTCATAAAAATCCATATTAATTCTTTGACTTTCCAAACGCTCACTAGATGGCTCCAGAAAAGGATGTTAACATTTATTAAAATTCGAAATAAAAAAGAAAAACAGCCTTTCAATTCCTGAATAATTCTTACAATGATAAGTTGAAAAAATTTGTCCATAGAAGTCTATTATTTCGAAAAGATATCCAGTTGATGGCAGCAGCAAACGAAAATATTGATTCCAGATTGAAATACCAGCTTTTCTTCGTCTGAAAAAGAAAAGAGATTTTAAAAATTGCCGCTGCACAAAAAAATAAAAAAGCTGTATCTCAATTTGTTTCTGAGTTATTAATTTCTTTTGTAGTTTTATTACTTTTTTGTCATAGTGGCAGCAGAAGATATCCATCTCTGTTGAAAGTAAAGGGAAATGCATATCACTGTTTAGACCAATCAGAAAACGAATAAAATGATGATTAAACCAATAAAAACCTTCAGATATGCTTTTGATTTCCTACCCTGGCGAGGACAATAACCATTTTTCCAAATGGTTAATAAGCCTTTAAAATCCTTTAAAGGTATTTTCTTTTAATTAAATCCATCTTAAATTAAGTGTAATAAAAATAAAAATTAAAATGTTAAAGTTCCGCCTAGCAGATTCGAACCCACAATCGTCCGCGTGGAAGACTAACGCTTTATCACTGTGCTACGGACACTCTGCAAAATTGGCTGACATTAAGAAAATGTTTTGAAATCGAAAGAGAACGAATTCATTTAATTAAAATAATATGAGACTTTTTCAAAAATTTATGATTTTAGGTATGACAGGGGGTATTCAGCTCTATGTAAAAAAAGAAATTCAAGCCTGTAACTTAAATAGTTTCCGAGTACGAGCGCTGTGACGGACAGACAACGAAGCGAGACTATAAGGGTTTCGTGAGATGAACGAAACCCTAAAAAGATATTTTTAAAACTGTCTATTCATATTTTCTAAATTGTTATCTTAACATATAATCCTGATTTATTTAATATTAAACTATTTATTATTTAAAGCTTATTTCTTTAAAAAATATTACACTGTTTATTTTTTATTTATACATTCTACTTTTTTGTTTTTCAAATATTTCGTTGTTCATGTCGCATCATTATAATTCTATAGTTTTTGTAAGTCGTAAACAGTTGTAATCATGAAGAATTGGCGATTTATAATTTGTGACTAGCTAATGAAAAAATGCCTTAAAATTAATTTATTAATTTATAATTGAGTTCTAGAAACATTAAAATACTGTATTGGCATCGGAAACACACCTGTGTGCATAATTTTCAAAATTCTAGAATAACAGGAAGCGAGTGAAAAATCGATTACGAAGTTTCATCTTTGCAAACAAAAACAAATTTAAGTTAAGTGAAAGAGTGCAAAAATATGAAAAATCATAAAGTGTGAATTATGATTTCTACAATTTATTGTGTGCAGAAAAATTCTATATCAGTTTTTAACATAGTTAAAAGTGCTTATGACCACAGAGTAAAGAGAAAGAATAGAGATGCAGTATGCCGTACAAACGGTTTGCAATATGATGCCGGTTATCGCTCAAATTTAAATACCCTCATTCAGCCACAAAACAAACAAGGTCCGAATTCTTTGACGTTACCCGTGCATTTCTCTAAATGAAAGGGGTCTGTTTATGTTTAAATGTTTATGTGTAACCCTTTCAACAAAAAAGAAGAATGGTAACAACGATTTTAGGATAATAACGAATGTCCAACAAAAGAATTTTGTTCCTTTCGAGCAAAACCTTAAACGACGCTTCTGATATTGATACCAAAATACATATGATAAAATAATCAAATAATTCTAAATTTTAATTATACCTATGGTCAACACGCGAATAATAAATAACAATTTCTAACGGTAAAAGCAAAAGCAAAGAAATATAGGTTTGAATTGACAGGCGCGTCAAAACACGTGGTTGCGTTTTGGCCGAATGTTGCGAATTTTATGGTTGCATCTTCAGCGTCATCCCCAGCCACTACACTTCAACGCTATTCTTTCTCTTTACTCTGCGGCTTATGACTCCGGTTTGTCTGGCCGTCTTCCCGAGCTCTAATTCTCGTAAATGTACTCGGCATGCCATGTAACTTTTATATGTTATTAACATTTATAGCACGATCGCTTATGAAAATGAAGTGTGTAGTGTAACATTTATACTTCCTTTACAAGGACAATCAAAAGTTATCTGTTACATTACGGTCAGCGAGAAAAAAATAGTTTCAACTGCATTTTAATCATGTTACATCATTTCAAACGTAATGCAATTGATATGCATTTATGAACAGCACTGAAACATACATTCTGTATAATATGGGGTACAAAGCATTTATTACTCATTTACAGGGCTGCATGCTGCAATGCTGCATTTTAATGATTTTACATCATTTCCAACATAATGAAATTGATATGCATTTATGAACAGCACTGAAACATGCATTCTGTATAACATAGGGTACAAAGCATTATTACTCGTGTACAGGGCCACACATAAGAATTTAGTTACATAATGGTTAACGGAGAAAACCTGTTTACAGCGTATTACACTTATGTTACTCTATTTCAAATATAATAAAATTGATACACATTACTGAGGTTTACTACAAGATAGTTTCTGAAAACTATAATGTGCATAACATTTATCGTCCATTTACAGAGATAACACGAAATATTTCCGATTCAGCACTGCATCGAATACTGTCTATGAGGGATGATTGCTGGAAGTGCGTATTCAGTTGTAGTATGCGTTTTTAAGGTCAACTAAATATTTGTATATTACTTCGATTCTTTTTTTTTACGAAAAATTTCTTAGTTTAAAAGTTGACTAAAATGGTTTTAAAAGTTATGATTGTGATATCACTTTATTAATACTCTAGTTTATTTTAGATAAATTATTTTAACGTGATATAAAAAAAAAAATGACTTTGAAAGGAAATATTTTTTTTTCCCCATTTCTTTGAATCTGGAGAAGAATTTGCCCGCAGAGAAAATATCATTAAGTTAAACAAATGAATAATTTTAATATAATTTAGAAAAATTAGAGTAAGAATAAAAACTCATTAAAATATTCAAAACAGTTTGAAATTACTGAAAATAACCTTTTAGCAATTGAAATTAATATTACTGAAAATAATTTTCAAGCGAAAAGGTTAGGATATTATTATTATGTGACTTTTTTATTATTAAATGTTGAAATGAAAATTTAAACGTTATCTGATAAAAGCAAAATTAAAAGAATATATTAGGAAGATACAGGATTATAGAAAACTGTCTATCATGACCTATATAGACATGAAACTGTACTTTTTTTATATAGCTTGTGTGAAAATTAGTGTTCATAAAATTAAAATGATGCAAAAATATTTCTCTTGTTTCATTTTCATGATTTAAAGAATGGACATCAAATACTTGTAACGGACTAAACGATAAGTGAACAAAACACATACAGATAAAGAAATATACAAATAAAAAAGATTATTTAGGCATAAATTCAAAATTTATTCTATAAAAAAATATATCTTGAAAGATTATTTAAATGATAAAGAGTTTTTGCATAAAAAGCAAATACTAATGTACACTGTAAGTGACACTTAGGTATACTTTTCAAGATATAGTGAATTAATTAATCAGTTTAATTTTTTTCAATTAAATATTCTAAAATTTTATAAAATGAAATTATCTAAAAATGACATTTCATGTAGATTTAAAAGTTATGTAATTGAAAAAAAATTAATTAATTCACTACGTTTTGGAAATTTTAGCAAAAAGTTCAAAGTAAGTGATTTTATAATTTTCTTCAAAAGTGTGCCTAAATGATTATCAGTAATTTTTTTTCCGTGTAAAAACGCTTAATCATAAAATTAAATTTCCAAAAAGGATTTCCTTTTTATAGAATAAATTTTGAATTATGCGTAAATAATCTTTATGGGATGACAGTGGCTCTAGCTTTAGACTAATTTACATTCTTTAAAATCATAAAAGGCGTTTTTGTGGGCAGCTTTGGACTAGATTAAATTCTTGACAACCACAAATGGCATGGCTATGGCGAGCTTTCCTTTATAATGGCCATTAAAAGAATAAATGTGACCAGTTTTAGGCATCTTCATGTATTTACGGTCAATTGTTATGCGGCCTCATTGCGGCATGACACTTTTTCGACGAAGCCGTTATGGTCAAAGAGTGTGGGCCACTATTAAGCACTTTGGGCCAAGCCCACGAACCAGTGGCTCACGAGTTCTGTGTTTGTTGGGTGTATTTTTTCATTTTACATAAAAAAATTTAATTTCCATATAATGGAATTTTCAGAGAAGAAAATTACTTCATTAAGTGTATTTAACACATTCGCAAAATAAGTAAAATACGAATTGAATATTTCCAACTGAGCGAAAAAATGCCCAAGCCAGGGATCGAACCCAGATCCTTGTCTTACACTGCCAATGCTCTATCGTTTAAGCTACCTGACTGGGCTGACAACCGGTGAGCATATTTTGCTCAGAGAACCTTAATAGTAATAACATCTGGTCTGCCACGTAGACAGCTCAACAGAATAAACCGCAGGTAAAAGAACTCCATATAAACGATAGGTACGTAGATAATACTATAATAGTATATCAGGCAAACCAGATGTTATTACCAATTAGCTTAAGATGTTATTAGCTTAAACGGTAGATCCTTGGCAATGCAACCTGGGGGGAGGGGGTACGGGGGGTGCAACACACCCCCTACGAGAAAATCAGTCGGAAATTTTCACGTTCGATCGGAAAAAGTACGTTTAGTCGGAAAAAATGGTATTAAACTATAAAAACTTATAAATTGGGAAAATGAAAAAAACCAGTCGGAAAAATTCCCGTTCGATCGGAAAAAAGTAAATTTAGGCGAAAAAAAAATGTCATTGACGGATAAAAACTTATGAATTGGAGAAATATTTTTGTAGTTTTTAATTAGTAAATAAGAAAAACAAGTTAGAGCGAAGAAAACCTATAAAATTTTATTCTTAGTCGGATTTTTTTCCCTTGTAATTTTTAATTAGAAAATTAGAAAAAACAATTTAGAACGAAGAAAACCTATATAAATTTATACTTAGTCGGAAATATTAAGGATTTTATTTTTGTGATTAAAACTATTCAGAAAAACTTTGACTTGTCAAATATTGTGAACTCGAAAACCTCGATATGAAGAAACAAAATATTTATATACATATTCCAGCAATGTTAATATTATTTGTAACCTTGATATTTTGATCAAAAACTTTGATATTCGGAACTTTTTTCTGTTCTCTTTGACTTCGAGATATCGAGATCCAGCTGTATTTATTTATAGTCGGAAAGTTTTTAGTTTAGTCTGGAAATTTTAAGACATACTGATTGAAGTGAAGAAACTTCTATTTTTTTTTTTTTTTTTTATCTAACTTTAAATTTAGTTAGAAACGTGTATCACGGAATTTAGATAATATCCGATGAAAATTCGAAACTGAATTGCGAATATTTAGTATATATGTCGTAGGCTAATTGAGAAATCCGGCTCTTTGCAAAGAGCCGGGAAAATCGGAGAAGCCATCTCCCTTTTTCCAATTAGCCTGATATTTTTCAGGCTTATTGTAAAGAACCAAGGAAGCGTTAGGCTAATTGAAAAATGACCACTTATTATTCGATCAGGGTGATATTTTTAGCTCACAGGCTACCAAAGCCTGAGAGCTTATTTTCCCGCCGATTCTGTATGTACGTGTGTACGTACGTATGTACGTAACACGATAACTCTTCATAGAAATATCCGATTTGCTTCAAATTTTTTTTCTAGGTTCATTCTGATGAGGTGCTTCCCTGATTAGTGTTTGGGGTTAATTGGTTAAGGAAAAAGGGGGGCTAGTACCGCCCCCCTTAATTTATATAAATGGGTTTTTCATGCAGAAATATTCAATTTGCTCCAAATTTGGTATACCGGTTTATTGTGTTAAGGAGCTTCCCTGATTAGATTTGAAGCTCATTATTTAAGTATAAAGGGGGGAAAGGGGGCTACCCCCTTAATTTAGATAAATCGGTTTTTCATGATGAATTATTCGATTTGCTCCAAATTTGGTATACCGGTTTATTAAGTTAAGAAGCTGCCTTGATAAGATTTGGAGGTTCATTAGTTACATATGAAGGGAGGAAAGGGGGGTAGCTCCCCCCTCCCCCCGTAGTTTAGGTAAATGGGTTTTTCATGCAGAAATATGCGATTTGCAATAAATTTGGTATACCGGTTAATTATGTTAAGCAGCTTCCCTGATTACATTTGGAAGAACATTATTATGTATAAAGGGTGGAAAGGGGGGCAATTGCCTCTCCCCTTAATTTAGATAAATGCGTTTTCCATGTAGAATTATTCGATTAGCTCAAATTTGGCATACTGGTTTATTATGTTAAGGAGATGGCTTGATTAGATTTGGAGGTTCATTAGTTAAGTATAAAGGGAGAAAAGGGGGGAAGATAGCCCCCCCCCCCTTAATTTAGGTAAATGGGTTTTTAATGCAAAATTATTCGATTTACTCCAAATTTGGTATACTGGTTTATTATGTTAAGGAGCTTCCCTGATTAGATTTGGAAGTTCATTAGTTAAGTATAAAGGGAGGAAAGGGGGGTTAGACCCCCCCCCCCTTATTTTAGATAAAAGGGTTTTTCATGCAGAGTTATTCGATTTGTTCCAAATTTCGTATACCGGTTTATTATGTTAAGGAGCTGCCTTGATTAGATTTGGAGATTTATTGGTTAAGTATAAAGGAGGGACAGCGGCTAGTGTCCCCATAATTTAGATAAATGGGTTTTTCATACAGAATTATTCGATTTGCTTCAAATTTGATATACCAGTTTATTACGATGTGGCTTCCTTCATTTGGTTTGGAGGTTCATTGGTTAAGTATAAAAGGGGGGAAAGGGGGGCAATCGCCCCTCCCCTTAATTTAGATAAATGGGTTTTCATGCAGAATTATCTAATTTAGTTTAATTTTTTTTCAACCCGATCCGAACTTGAAGGTTCCATTTGAAGTCAACCCGAAAACCGACCACAACCAGGTTTCGGATTGAGTTCAATTAGAACTTTCAGGTTGCCGGTGGACGGAGATTATTTTGTCTGGCTTGCATCGGGTTATAGTTCTTTGGAATATTTTTGTCGGTTAAGATTTGGTTCGGGACGGGTTTCAGGTTGACTTCGAATGGAATTTTCAGGTTCTGGTAGCGTTGCGTATCCACGGAAACTAATTTGTCTTGTTCGGATACGGTTATGGATCTTTGGAATATTTTTGTCGGTTATCAGATTTGATTCGGGATTTCGGGTTTTTTCAAATGGAACTCTCAGGTTCGGGTCGGGTTGCATGTAGACTGAAATTATTTTGTCTTGCTCGGATCGGGGTACGGTCTGTTGTAATTTATTTTTCGGGTTTGGGTAGGGTTATGCGTTAATAAACCTAATAAAAAGAAAATTGCCTAGTTAAACTGATGGCATTGAGCTCACATGCTATTCACACTAATTGTATATTATACTCTTATTCCAAAGAATAATGCCCCTCGAAAAATAAATGAAGTGATTAGTCGCCGTTGCCCCCCTTTCTACTTAACCAAAGAACCTCGAAATCTAATCAGGGAAGCTACTTAACATAATAAACTGGTATACCAAATTTGAAGCAAATCAGATAATTCTGCATGAAAAAACCATTTCACTAATTTAAGGGAGGTATTAGCTCCCTAATTTCTCCCTTTATGCTAAACCAATGAATTTTCAAATCTAATCAGAAAAGCTCCTTATTAGAATAAACCTAAAAAAAAAAAAACTAAATTAGATAATTCTGCATGAAAACCCATTTATCTAAATTAAGGGGAGGGGCAATTGCCCCCCTTTCCACACTTTAATACTTAACCCCAGCAGCAGAATTTTTTTCTGCAGTCTGCAACACAAGTAGAAACTTTAAAAACAGTCTGCAAAACTTTCCCTCATGCACTCACCCCCCCCCCCCCCCCACAAGTATTTGCGATTAACATAAAAAGAAAGTACTTTTTAAAATAATTTACCTTTTTCCTCAAAATTTTTAACACCACTATCTGAAAAATCTTTCATAAAATTTGTCAAAATTTCTGTGAAGTTAGAAAACAGAATAACAGTAAAAATAACATATGAACACCAATTTCTAAAATTTTTGAAAAGATTGATACAATGTGATAATATAAAAAATTATATTTGGATGTGATAAATACAGGGATGAAAGTGCACTAAAGCCCCTTTGAAGCAGCAAAAATCTAATTTTGTAGTAGTAAAATCCATTTTTGTAGCGGTAAAATCCATTTTTGTAGCAGCAAAAATCTAATTTTTTAGCAATAAAAGCTGTTATTGGGGCAGATTGAAATTCTTAGAAAATCAAGGAGAAATTCATGCTAATACTATAATTCTAACACTATGCTTTATTTAGCAATCTTAGCTGGTTGTGCAATTCAAAATTTAAAATCCTTTCACTCAAAACATGGCTAACTAACATTTAACTAATAAATAATAAGCCACTCAGCTGTAAAAAAAAATCTCGTGAAAACATCAATGTTGCAGCAAATTTTTCCGCGATTCTTTTACGGAATTCACTATTTTTCCCTCGATCTTATGACGAAATGCGCGTTTTTTTCGCGATCTTCCGACGATGTTCGCGTTTTTTTCGCGATCTTTTGACGAAATTAGAGTTTTTTCCACCGATCCTTTGAAAAAAATTCGCGTTTTCTCCGACGATATGTGTTTTTTCATGATCTTTTAGCGAAATCCGTGTTTTTTATTGATGTTTGCGCGAAATTCGCGTTTTCTCGCGATTTTTTGACGAAATTCGCGTTACTTCCGCGATCTTTTGACGAAATTCGCATTTTTTACGCAATCCTTTGAAAGAATTCAGCTTTTTCCGCGATCATTTGTCAAAATTAACGTTTTTTCCGATCATTTGACGAAACTCGCGTTTTCCCGCCATCCTTTGTGGAAAGTTGCTATTTTTCCGCAGCCCGTTGACGAAATGGGCTTTTTTTTTGATCGTGTGACAAAACTTTCGACATCTTTTGACGAAATTCGCCTATTTTCCACGATCTTTTGACGAAAATCTCATTTTTTAGCGATCCTTCGGTAAACTCCGCGTTCTTTCCGTGATCCTTTGACGAAAGTCTTTTTTCCGCGATCCTTTGATGAAATTTGCGTTTTTCTGCAATCCTTTGACGAAAGTTGCTTTTTTTCCGCAACCCTTTGACGAAGTTCGTGTTTTTTCCGCGATCATTTGACAGAAGCCGCATTTTTTCCGCCAGCGTTTGACGAAAGTTGCTATTTTTCCGCAGCCTTTTGACGAAATCGACGTTTCCTTCTGCAGCTTATGACAAAATTTCGTTTTTCCTTCGTGATCTTTTGACGAAATTCACGTTTTTTAACGCGATCCTTTGACGAAATTGGCTATTTTAACTGCAAACGATTGACGAAATTGTTTTTTCGGCGAACATTTGTCGAAATTCGTGATATTTACGTCCGAATTTTCGGACTAATGACCGATTTTTTCTTTTCTTTTAAAGAAATCACCTCTACGAGGATTAACTCATTTAATAATGGGCATTTCACGATCGCATGTCTAGAGTTTTCTCCGTGAGTTATTTATATTTTAAAGGGAATCGGAGCTTCGTCAATCGCATGTGGCGTGGATCGTATTATTATGGCACATGGAAAATTTCTAACAAACATTTTTTTCTAAATTTTAACAGTTGAAAAATAGTCTGCAGATCTTCTCAAGAGTCTGCGACGTGCGTCGCAGCGTTGCGTCGATTCTGCGCCCGGGTACTTAACCCATGAATCTTCAAATCAAATGAAGGAAGCCATATCGTAATAAACTGGTATATCAAATTTGAAGCAAATCGAATAATTCTGTATGAAAAACCCATTTATCTAAATTAAGGGGACACTAGCCCCTGTCCCTCCTTTATACTTAACCAATAAATCTCCAAATCTAATCAAGGCAGCTCCTTAACATAATAAAACGGTATACGATATTTGAAGCAAATCGAATAACTCTGCATGAAAAAACCATTTATCTAAATTAAGGGGGGGGAGGGGTCTAGCCCCCTTTCCTCCCTTTATTCTTAACTAATGAACCTTCAAATGTAATCAGGGAAGCTCCTTAACATAATAAACCAGCGTACGAAATTTGGAGCAGATCGAATAACTCTGCATGAAAAATCCATTTATCTAAATTAAGGGGGGTCTAGCCCCCCTTTCCTCCCTTTATACTTAACTAATGAACCTCCAAATCTAATCAGGGAAGCTCCTTAACACAATAAACCGGTATACCAAATTTGGAGCAAATCGAATATTTCTGCATGAAAAACCCATTTATATAAATTAAGGGGGGGGCTAGCCCCCTTTTCCCCTTTATCCTTAACCAATGAACCCCAAAAACCAATCGGGGAAGCACCTTATCAGAATGAACCTAGAAAAAAATTTGAAGCAAATCGGATATTTCTATCAAGAGTTATCGCGTTACGTAAATACGTACGTACACACGTACATACAGAATCGGCGGGCATATAAGCTCTCAGGCTTTGATAGCCTGTGAGCTAAAAATATCACCCTGATCGGATAATAAGTGGTCATTTTTCAATTAGCCTAACGCTTGAAGGGTTGCCCTATGGGCTCTATGGAAGGGTGGCTCTTTGCAATAAACCTGAAAAATATCAGGCTAACTCGAAAAAGGGAGATGGATTCTCCAATTAGCCCGGCTCTTTGCAAAGAGCCGGATTTCTCAATTAGCCTACGACATATATACTCATATCCAAAATTTTAGCGTATATGACAAAAACGTAGAAAGGGGAGTATTAAATATCTTACGAAATTATTGAAGCTTATAGCCCAAATTCACAAGATAATTATGACTTCGCGTATCGTATTGAGATACTAGTTAAATAATTTTAAAGCGCTGATGTCAATTCTTTTCGAATTATTAATAAATTTATCTAAAAATTAGGGGAGAAAGTCTATGATTAATATGAATAGGAAAATGCGATTGGAATAAAAAACTGCTTTGTTACATAGCGTTACTAAACGTACATCTTGTTACTAAAACGTACAAAATTTGATTAACTTTTATTGAAGTACTAAGAAATGGATATAAGTTTTGTTCATTCGAAATTTTCAATCTTTTTAATTTTGACTTTTTTTATGTTGTAGACGTACATCGTACACTGGTAACAGGATTCCTTATGCTTAATTCAGAATTTGAATTTCTATCCGGAGTGGAGTCTATGTGAATAAATATGTTATACGCAGAAAAAATAAAATGCAATCAGCCCTTTATTGGTAAAAAAAAAAAAAAAAAAAAAAAAAAAAAAAAAAAAAAACGGGCATCGAATCCCCAGGTCTTCAATCATCCAGTTTCATCAAATTTTGTACATTTAGAAACAAGATATATCGCTATCAAACAAAGCAGTTTGGAGTTCCAAACCGCAATTTTCTACACATATTAATCATATAGTACGTACTAATTTTTTAGAGACATACATTAATAATTCAAAAGGAATCAACATTAGCGCTTTAAAAACCTATTTTGACTATCTCGATACGCCTCAGTCGTAATTATCTTGAGACTTTCATCTATCATCTATAAAGTTTAATAATTTCGTAAGATATTTACGATATCCTTTCTTCGTTTTTTACCATATATGCTAAACTTTTGGACATGAGTGTGTGTGTGTATATATATATATATATATATATATATATATATATATATATATATTAGTCGGCATTTTGTTGGAAATAGTACTCGGAAATTTTTCTTCTTGGAGTCGGAAATTTATGAGTCTACACCCCCCCTACGCAACCAGGGTGGTTTACGCCCTTGGCTAGAGATCTCGGTCCGATTCCCGGCTTGGCATTTTTTCGCTCAGTTGGAAATATTCAATTCGTATGATAACTTTACCAATCAGTATGATTGTGTTAAAAATAATAGTGCAAGTGAAACTGTTAATAGGTGAAGTGAGTTGTAACCTATAAAGGAGTGTACAAATATACTTCCTTTCATTAAAAGAAAAAAATTCAAAAAATCATCAGACTTCATCAGTTATACGTTTTTAACTAGGACTTCCCTCAGAGGGATTAGTCTGAGCGATATTGCTGAGAACATAGATTTAATAATAACATGTGAAAGCAAAGAAATGAGATATTATCTTTAATTGTCCATACACTGCGATAAATTGAAATGATGAAAATAAACGAATCGCAGAATTACAAAATCTTACATATAAATTCGTATACACTGTTTAAAAAATGGGAAAGCAAACCATGCAAGCCATGCATGGATATAAAATTGAAAGTATGCAATATATTAAAAGTAAAATAGAAAATGAAACACTAAATTATCTTATATCGAATTTTAACTGTATAAAATGGTGTCAAGAGCATAATTAGACGCTCCGCACCAATTTGAGTAACTTTAAATGACAAATATATGATGTTTAAAAAGAATGGACTATACTTTATATGGTGTGTGCTCCCCCGGAATAGTTAATATTGTACAATATCTGTTTTCCACGGATGCTTTGAGGTTGTTGATAAGAGATAAAGGAATTCTCTCTTCAAAATCTGATATAGTATCAAAGTACCGAACACATCAATAGTGGCATGCAATGCGTCGTTAGAGTGTGTTTTAGATATGCTCGATCGGATTTAAATGATGAGTGTATGCTGGCCACTACATACGCTGTATTGTTTTGTTTTCAAACATATTCTGCACAAGTTGAGCTGTATTTAGCATGTATTAAATAAAAGAAATCGGCAATGATTGCAACATAAAGTATGACACAGGATCTGAATATATCGTCTGCATAACCTTTGAGCTGTCAAAGTGTCTTTTGAAGTAATTTACAAATCGATACATATTTTTTCAGCAAATCATGCAAGCTAAAATACGCCAGTATGAACCCGATTATGAAATTTTACCAGAATAAGTTAATATATAAAAAATCTACTAATGACAATTGAGATTATGACCTTATGATAAAATGTCTAGAAAAATGAATCAGAAAACAAATTCATATCACATTTAAAACGACACTTCCCTCTGTTAGTGGCCTTGGCAAGAGAGAGAAAGGCCTAGAGAAGGAACAATTTAACATGTACTTTCGGGCAACCTACTCACTGTTTCATACAGGTCTTTATTCAATATTTACACAATTTATTTAATGCTAGGTGGGTATCTATCAGTTTTGTTGCATTTGAATTGCATGTTTTGCGGAGAAAATGCAGCATCATGAAATATTTAAAATTGCCATACCCAATAATTCCAAATTAATGGTAATTGAGATCGCTTTCCATTCATTTCATCTTTTTAAATTTTAAATTTTTTAAAAACCATACATAGAGACAATTTTATATTTTAAGCTAACCCGAAGCAAAATTTCAAGTTTTGGCGCTCAGCAGTAACACAGAAAAGAAAAATTTCGAAAGTTTTTTGTTTCTGCAGTGTTTTATATAGCGACATTTTTAGAAATTGTTCTATTGCGAGAATTTACGTCATGATAAATACAGCCATGTCAATTTTCATGTTTATATTCCTAACAATTCCATGTACTTCGTTACTTAGATCGTAACCCTGTCATAAGTACTTAAAAAAAAATACTCATTGTTGAAGCTAATACTCATCTCACTATAGAAAATCAAACGTAACCATTAAGTAATTCACCCCCCCCCCCCCCGCCCACATCGTTGCCCACTTAGGGATCGAATTTTAAAAAAACAATGTCAAATTCATATATTGTTCTCAGGAATACATATATATTCCAAATTTCAAAACTCTATGTCAACAGGAAGTGGGTAAAAAATGAATCACAAGATTTGAGTGTCACAGACAAATAAGTTAAAAGAAAGCATGTAAAAAAAAAATAAAGAAAATAAGAAGAAATGATGCTATAAAGCAAAATATTTTATTACACATCATATAATTGTTTCTAATTTTCACACGCGAAATATAAAATATGCTTTTGGCGATTAAAAAATGCTATTGAAAGATTATCGCAAAATCTCAAATCAAAGTTTTTAAGCCTTTTTATTTATTTAACTGAATAACAAACATACGACTTGTGTGCTTGACATAAAGCCCGCTTATAAGTCGGAGACAAGATATCACAAGGAAATATTACAACACAAGAGAAATACACCCTGGGAGTTCCACACAAAGTGTGTGGGCAATGGAACCAGCGGGAATCGAACCCACAAACTCTTACGCACAAGCGATTAGTTGACTCGTGCTTTGACCACT
The DNA here is from genome assembly GCA_963932465.1 of Maratus speciosus. Taxonomy (NCBI): domain Eukaryota; kingdom Metazoa; phylum Arthropoda; class Arachnida; order Araneae; family Salticidae; genus Maratus; species Maratus speciosus. The sequence goes on from OZ010792.1 coordinate 103,357,147, forward strand.
CTGCCGCAGAGCCCCTTTTAAGCCTTTTTTTCTTTTAAATGGAAAAACAAACAGATTTATTTTCCTATTTGATTAAATTTAAATATGTTTTATGGCACTTCAATATTACTACGTGTGTATTTTTTTTTTATTTGCTCCATGTGTTCAAACCAGTTGTCTAAGAAAACATCAACCGGTGAAAGTGACGCACATCAAATTTCTGTGACGTATGCGGATAAATTGTGCTTTTTTATCATTTTTTTTCTAAATAATTCTTAAACTGTTTGGAACTTTTTCTTTTTTTTTCATAGTAGGTGCATTCAGTAGACGACCCTCATAGGTACCTTCTGGTGCAATCAGAAACGAAATCCGACAAATATTTTTTGAGTTATGCTTGACGAAAGGTTTTTTTTAGGCTCTTTTTTTAGTAGGACATGGCGTTAATATCCATCGTAGCTGTTATGTGACCGGACAGTAATATTGCGCTGAGTATTAGCCTTCGCTTCGCTCAGACAATTATTATGTAAAATCACTAAAATATTTTTAAAGAAAATACTATGCCAAAAATTAACTATCGAGAACCGGAAAAGTAACAAGCAAAAGTATTTTATCACAATATCATTTAAAATATATAATTTATTCAATAACAAATTTTAGAAACGGAGATCAGCTAGTATAACATATCGTTCTTCACCAAATCCTATTGTAAAGGATTTTCTAAAAGAGTTAGTCCTTAGCAACTAAAATTTTTTCTGAGACATTGAAAAATATAATAATGCAATGGTGTTGGTATCGTTTTCAGAAATGCGGAAGGACATTCCAGGTAAAGGTCCACATTGCTTTAAAAAACAATGTATAACTTTGAAACACATATTATTGCTTTAAAACTCAACATTTATTCAATAACTAATTGTTGAAACAAAAACAATATTAAGTTCATAATTTGGAGTAAATCGTTAATCATCACTTGAGATATTGATATAGTATGAATTTTTATAGGTAAAAATCATTCAATACACCAATTTTAGAGTTGGAGAAATAATGAGAAGGGATGTTCTTCGAATAACCACTATGGTGAATGACTGGAAAAGTACTATTTTGGGGAACATTCAAAACACTAAATCACTATTACCATTTTCCTATGTCAGCACTTTCCAAACACATAGTGCAAAGAAAAAAAAAATTGGTGAATTGAAGTTCTTTTTTCCGTTACTAGGGGGCTCTGACCCCTACGAGCTACGCCCGCCTACCCTTGTTCAGACACCGCAGGCTCTAAAAACACACTAATTTGATTGGCTTTAAAAAGATTACGGAAGATTGAATTATAATTAAAAAAAAAAAACCAGTGGCGATCTCCCTGTAAAAGGTTTTTCATTCATTTCCCTTTGATTGGGGAATTTTAAGGCCGAATCAGCTGCTGTAAAGAGATCTAATGGCTGTTTAATCTTTGATTAAATTAATATCAGTCAAACATTTGAAAATAAGCTAATATAAAATGAATTAAATAAACAGTATTTATCTCCCGGTATGTTTTAATAACGCTATAAGCAAGGCCTTTTAAATAAGACCTTTTAAATGTATCGTTTTAAATCTGACGTAATTTTCATCAAAGTTTTCTTTCTCTTTTTAATATTCACGTAAAAACACTTTTGTTGTGAGAAAAGAAATATTATTTGCGTTGTCTTACAACTCACAACAGTAATTAAAAAGATCATCTCAAAATATGAAATAAATGTCTCTTGTAAATATATTTTTTAATTTAATCTGTTTTGCAATATTATTATTTGGTCATTTTAAATATGACGTAATTTCTCCTACATTGCTTTTAAAACATATTAAATTTATTATTTTAAAGTTTTCTTTCTCTTTTTTAATATTCACGTAAAAACAGTTTTGTTGCTAGGAAGGAAATATTTTTATTTGTGCTACCTTAGAATTAGCAACAATTGTTTAAAAGGTCATCTAGAAATGTGAAATTGTTGTTAAAATATATTTTTTTATTTAAACAGTTTGGCAATATTATTATTTGGCCATTTTAAATATGACGTAATTTCCTTCATTTATGGCTTTTAACGCATATTAATGTATTTATTATTTTAAAATTTTCTTTTTCTTTTAAAATTCACGTGTAAATGTTGCTTTTATAACGTAATTTTCAATATTCTTCTGCTTTTAATACGTAATCATTTAATTCTAATTTGAAAGATTTTTTTTCTGTTTATAATAGTCACGTGTAAATAAATTTTCAATTTGAAGGAAATATTCTTTGTGCTGTTTTTACAATTTAAAATAATAACCTTTTCGAAAAAATATGAAAAAATATATCTCGAAATGCTGAAAATTTGAATTTCAAATGGACATAAACCCTCAAAAATTAGTTAAATTAAAAAAACATAAATGCAGTCTGCACACTGGGAGCTTCTAATGTATTATCCTAAAAAATGATTTAATTCCTATGTATAGTTTTTGCTCCTATAACACTTTTTTAATGGAACGAACTGCTCTTTCATTTTCACCTAACACTTCATTTATAATGGCTGTTTTATGATAACGGAAGCCATCGGTCCATCAGAAGAAAATAACTCGGTTAAGCGACACTCGGATAATCGGGACTCTACTGTAGTTAATATCTAAATGAGGCGTCCAAAGTATACCTAAATGTGACAGTGCGTTTTATGCATGTCAGTCACTTCATCTTAAAATATTCATTTAATTGTTATCAGTTTTTGGAATAATCTTTAAAAAGTTGAAATAGATAAAACTGAACGTTGAAACACTTTATAGTGAACTACTTAATATATTAATAAATTAATTTAATAATAACTTAAATTATAAAACAATAACTTTGAGATACAGAATATTAAATATATTATAATTAAATAATGAAGGTTTCATTATCAGTACTTTAAACACATTTTAATTTGACCATGTATGAAAAAAGAAGTAACTAATGAATGTTCAATACAACATACATTTTACTAAAGAAATATTTATTACTGAATATTTTAAGCTACTATTTTTGTCTTCATTTTGCTTTCAACTCCTTTTTGCTTGTGTTACTGATTTTGAAGAAAAATAGGGCGGTAGCCAAAGTGTTACATATTTCGGATATTTCCAGGTTAAAAGATTGGATCTTTAAGTACTCGGTTTATGGAAAACACTATTGCATGATCATGTGAAAATTCTTAATTTATTAAATGAACAAAGCTTAATTTTTTTTAAAAAAACACCGTCTTAATATAATAAATAAAAATTCCACATAAACTTACTTCAATAAATCTCATAAACGTCTATACGTATTTGAGGGATTCAGACCATCAAAAAAAAAAAAAAAAAAAAAAAAAAAAAAAAAACACTCTCCAAAATGCGTAGAATAATTTAGAATTCTAATTTGAAAACGTGTACCTTTTAACAAACTTTCACTTCAGGTAACTGAAACAGATGTCCAAGGCCTTGAATTTGATGCAGTTACTTGATCTTTAAAGTTTAAAATGTGAAATTATAATCTTTTCGGGATTATTCGTCGCACTTAGGAAACTATGGAGGCGATGAAAAATTAACGAAATGTACTGTAATGGGATTTTTATTTAAGAAAGCGTTTTTAATGCAGTGAAAAGTTTTGCGTTTTGTTCCTGAAGTTCGGATGCTTCATTATATAGCATTTATATGCGATTTTTGCGTTAACGTTTTAAGTAAACGAAAATTATCGCATTTATGAATCGTAACATTTAGGCACAATGACCTTAATTGATTGATAAAAGGGAAATTTAAATACAGTAGAGTTCCGATTATCCGAGCCCCGCTTAACTGAGTTTACGCTTTAACCGAGTTAGACGGGAAAAAATTGTCATTTTTTTTTTTTTTTTTTTTTTTTTCAAAAAAAAAAAAAAAAATATGGCCATTTTTTTCCCCATTCTGACCAGAAAATCAGGGTTCTAACTTTTTATGGCTGCTCTTTCACCTTTACCTAACACTTCATTTATAATGGCTGCTTCATAATAATGGAAGCCATCAGTCCATCAGAAGAAAATGATCCATTACAAAGGTATAAGTTCGATTGGAAAAGCTATTTAATACTTTGAGCAGAAAGAACAGTCTACACCTACAATTTTCATGACACTAATAGAATCACATAGCTGCCAATTTGTACGGCTTTGTTACATCTAAAATTTAATACACATTTTTGCCATATTTAATCGTTGACAATTGTTAGATTTCGGCGATTGAATTAGGCAAAATTTACCGGTAAGTTTTAGTGATAAGAAAAAATCCTAGAAATTGGTAGCTACGCAGTAGCGTAATACTTCAGAAAAAAAACTGCAGCAAAGTTGGCATTTAACAAACAAAAAACTATCAAGGACTTTTTCAAATAAACAAATTCATTCCCCGTTTTTATTATAAGTAAGGGATATGTACATTTAGGAAATGTTACTAGTACCATAAAAATTAATTAATTAAGTGAAAATTTATATTTCATCTCCTTAGTTGGTTACGATTTGAGTAAATCCGGTTTGTCCGAGTCTTTTGCTTATCTGAGGTGAGCTTGGTCCATATTAACTCGGATAACCGGGACTCTTCTGTGCTAAAATTTCCCTTTATGGACAAAACTCCCTCTTTATTAGTGATTCTTTAATTATTTAGTCTTCTTGGATTTGGGAAATACTTTAAGGTTATATTTCACTATTTATAATTATTAAATTTTCTTTCATTAAACTTTCAAAGGTAACCTGTAAGTTTATATCGCGAAGGTCACTTATTCATCAGAAATCTATTTCAAAGCCAATTAATCTTATGACTGATAAAGGAAAACTCTTAGTGTGCTGACCAGCATAAGAGTGAAGTTTAAGTGAAAACTTCTACAATACGTGATGCTGTCTAGCAATAGGTGTACTATCTTACCTGGAGTTAAAATAGTACTACAAACATTCATTCACTGCTTTTGCACAAACAAAATGACTTCATAGATGACAGAAAGAACCCCTTTTCAGAAATTGATACTTTAGGAGACTGGTCATTTAGGTTCGCAAATATGGATCTAAAATGACTAGCCCCCTAAAATAGCAATTTAATTATCATTAACCTAAATTCAGACAATAAACCATTATAGCATATACCATTGCAGCGTTCCTAAAATTTCATACTTTGCTACTACTATTTTAAAATGATAATCTTAATTATAAACTTCTATTGTATATGTTAGAGGAATATACCAGGAAGATTTTTTATTTGAAATAGTGGTAGGAAATGTAGAAAAATTTAGGAACGCTGCGAGCCCTGAGCTTTTAACAGGTCAATGATCTACAAATCATCAATTTTTTTTTATTGTAAAGGGTTTAATAATAATAATTGAATAATTATGAAAATTAATTACTTTCTTGGTCACGCTGTCTTGAAGGCATTTTGCAAACTTAGATGAAAATAACATTTATTTTACGAAGAAATCATCATCGGTACTGCCACTTATTGATTTTGTTTTAAAGTAAAACATAATCAGATATACAGAAGTGAAATAAAAATGTAAATCAAAAAAACAAACAGTTTGGTTTCCATGGGGAAAAGAAAACAGGAAACATTTGGGTACCTCCGGACTGAAGACATTAAACTTAATACATGTGTGACTTTTTACTCTGCTGAAGCTTTGATTATTCCATATAATGGTCGAAACAGCTTATCTAGGTAATAAAAAATCATATTTTTATTTTAGCTAATTGTCTTCTGTCAATGCAAACCCAAATATTTGTGGAGCAAAGAATTACACACACATAATTGGATTTTTTACAGCTAAAGCAGCGTCTGTCTTCTCTGAACACATTTCTCTTTCCAGCTTTTTCAGTAACTGAATATTGCTATTCAGGCTTGATTTCCGTCCAGGCCCACAAGGCCCGGGCCTTCAACCCAAACGAACTTGTCTCAGTTTAAAAATACTATTACTACTATTAAATTTATTTTCAAAGTGAATGGATTTAATCACTATTAAGATTGTTTAAAATTCTCTAAACTACTTACAAATGTCAGGAAATTGTGAATACTTAGCTTTAAAGGCATCCAGTGCTATCCATTCATCAAGTAAATGAGAACAGGGGGGGGGGGGGGGGCTCCAAAATTCCTAACGTGCCCTGGACGTCAAATTATCTGTTACTAGTGCATATCTTATCATTGCATTTTCAAATTTAATCTGAGTCTTTTAAAACACCGAAAGTTTTATATAAAGGTAAGTAGTCTTAAATCATTTAATTGACGAAAATATTTATACATATTTTTTTAATGTTGATTCTTTTTTATGAATACACATTAAAAATTTCAGAAAATTTTCTCAGGGATTAGTATTATCGGAAACGTTTATGTATATGTATATGTATATATATATATATATATATATATATATATATATATATATGTACTCTTTTTTAAATGTTATCGAGTTTGCTCCTTTAAATAGTTTGTGCTCAGCACACAAGCAAGTTTAATAAAAATCTGAGGGGTTTTTTTTCCCAATATATTTATTTATATTTGTGAAATGTATTCAAACATATGTCTTTTTTACCTTTTTACGAATAGCGAAAGGACACTCTTCGATGCCTGCTTTCGCCAGCCCCATCTCCAGCCTGACAGTGGCCAAAGGAAGAGATGCGACACTCAAATGCGTAGTCGACAACTTAGGAGATTACAGGGTAATTGAAAATGTTACTTTGTCTAATGCAAGCAGGGCTGAAACTAGCCTTTTTTGCACCCGGGGCAAACATGAATTTCTGACCCCCCCCCCCCCCCCTCTTCCGCAAAGTATATTTACAAAGAAAATTTTACTAATTTTCTAAAAGCCGACTTATTTTAAAATTTAAAATATGTAATCATAAAATATGTAATACTGAACTACGTAATCTATAATGGCGAATCCAAGGGGGAGGTCACGGTGGTCATGACCTCCCTCTGAACACCAACAAAAATATTCTAAAGATCATTTTTTAAATGAAATATACAGTAGAGTCCCGATTATCCGAGTCCTGCTTAACCGAGTTTCCGCTTTAACGGAGTTATTTTCTTCTGATGGACTGATGGCTACTATTATTATGAAACAGCCATTATAAATGAAGTGTTAGTTGAAGATGAAAGAGCAGTCGTAAAAAGTTAGAACTCTGATTTTCTGGTCAGAATGGGAAGAAAAAAATGGCCATAATTTTTTTTTTTTCATCTTCACCTAACACTTCATTTATAATGGCTGTTTCATAATAATAGTAGCCATCAGTCCATCCGAAGAAAATGATCCATTCCAAAGATATAATCCTTCATTTGGCGTCCCTTCGTTCTGGCGCCCGGGGCACATGCCCTCTCAGCGCCCCCCCCCCCCCTTTAGTTTCGGCCCTGAATGTAAGCTGACTACAAAAAAAGAATCCACATCCTATGAATTGGTCAAAATTTTTTACTTTTATCGATGTAATTGAGAAAAATATTAAGGCCCAAAACTCGCTACTTTTAGACTTAGCATATTAGCAAAGTTATTGTTAATCGCAAATGCATTAAATTTGCAGGAATTTATAGTGATATAGCTAGTCAGTAAAGATTCTACGGATATAATAAAGAGTGATAAATGCAGTATAACATTTAAGGCTCAGTTTTGTAAGACCTGAAATTCCCCTGTTCAATATTTTAAACCTATATGATCATGGAATGTATTCGTATGTTTAAAGATCTCCCTCAACTAATTTAAAATTTCACAACATTTTAAAATTTTTTTTAGATATTTTTAGCTGTTTTTAAATGTTGTTTGTTTTCTCTCTAATAAGCAAAATATTTCTAAAATATGTATTTATTATTTATTTATTTAAAATCCTACAGATGCTGACGAACTGTGAATAAAACTATGTTAATGCAAAAGGAAAATAAGTATAAAAGTTAAAATAGTTTAAAAATAAAAAACACTCTTTTAAAAGCATTCAATGTTCATCTTGAAAATTACACCTAATTTTAGGTAGATTTCGTATGAAATACTACCTATTACATTCTCCCCTATGTTGGAATTTCTGGAAAATTTTTGCAGATCTACACCGATTATGACCCCTAGAACCCAAACTTTATATATCTATCTGTCTACCTATATATAGATATATATTTATATCTATATATAGGTAGATAGATAGATATATAAGTTTTTTTATAGATATATATCTATATATATCACTTTCTTCTGGACACGATAACTTCCACAATTCTGCACAAATCTTTCCCAAACTGATACATAAAATCAAGGGGCATAAAATCTCGGTCAAGTTCGTTAATGGGCAAAATCGGACTAAGGGGATGGAAATATGGAGGGGTTTTGTGAAAACCGAAAAAAAGCCCATAACTTCTTAATTTTTGTACATATCAAATCAGTTTAAAGTTTTCATTACTTCTAAAAATAGAACCAAAAATTTATGTATCACAGATTTTTGATAAAGTTAAAAATGGGTTCAAGGAGCGCAAAAAATAGGGTTTTTGGTAGAAAAAAATTCATAACTTCGTCAATTCTCCAGATATCGAATCAAATTAATTTTATTATAAATCTCCTTAATATTATCTACAACTTTTATATTCACAAGTTTTTGATAGGACCAATTCGTACAGCAAAAAAAAAAAAAAAATTAAAAACGAAAACAAAAAAGGGGTTTGAAGAAGAAAAAAGTCATAACTCCGTCAATTCACAAGATATAAAATCCCCATGAATTTATCATATATCTTCTTAATATTGTCTACAACATTTATATAGATAAGTTTTTGATAGGACCAATTCTTACAGCAAAAGCAAATTAAAAATACATAGCGGTTGAAGAAAAAAATCATCCTATTAAAAGTGTATTCAAATCCAAACTGCTTATTTTCTTACTCATTTTTAAATTCATTTTTGCTCTCAGACGCATCCAATTGGTAGATTCTCTTATTCAGAAACTATATAATGTACCGTAATGATCGATTTTTTGATAGAGGCAGAATATATTTCAAAAAAATTATGTCAAAGTGGGCATTTTGAACAGAATTTCCCGAAGCGATTGTGTTAGAAACGAAAAATATTGTCCTACTGAGAAAATAATTGTTTATAAATCAAGTTTTAATTAATTGAACAAAAAATAAAAACACAGGTCGCTTATAAATCTCTTCAAAAATCACGTGAGCAAGTTTCATATTTTTTCTATTAAAAATGAATCTGAAAAGGTGCCAGAAAATTTCGAGCCGTTGAGCATGGAAAATTATTTTTTTGAATACCGCCTGAACATGATTCTGATCAAACCAGCTATTATATAAAAATGAAATAAAAACTCATCAAAAGCGACCAGATAAAATTGTTAAAGTGTGTTTATCTCTAATCATGATGTAGTTTTTGTTGGTGAAATTAGTATACTTAACTTCGAAATCTACCTCCGCCTGTAGGCCGGGCTGGCAGGGATTTTTATTATTGCGGATGATGTTTTTACCCAAAAATTTACGTTGCAATACAGTAATTTGGCTTGGGCCCCGAACTCGATTATGAAAAATTCACTGGTTTTTTTTTTTTTTTTTTTTTTTTTTTTAAACGATTGGTAGAAAGCGCAAACAAATGTATTTATTAAAAAACATATAATTTTTGCCCTGTTATTTTTTAAGCAACAAACAAGAAGGAAAAAAGGAAACTCTTCCCTTAACCCTTTATGTCCCAAATTATGAATTTATGAAAATTTCATCTTCTAAAGCCTTTTTCGTGAATTTTTGAAACTACATCAGAATATTTACACAATCATTTAACAAATTTTAGAAGGATTTTGTTAATTAAAATTAATTAATTAAATGTGAATTTATAGGGATTTTGTGCAATATTTATAACTCTACTCAGATATTTTATTTAAAAAAAAAATATATATATATATATATTTTAGTATTTCATGGAAGTAGAAAATATACAAATGAAATGCTCTTACAACAGAAATATAGGAACTTTTCCTCCACAATCTTCCATCCAACGTCAAGAAAACTGAAAAAATGGAGATAAAAAAAACCCTGTCCTTTAAAAAATATTTTTGTTTTGTGCAACCAATAATGCTTTTAGAACAAGATAAAGTAAAGTATCTATAACTCATTCTAAACTGTATTTCTACTAATCGATGTGTTAAATGAATTTTATAACAAGTTATTTTAATGGCAATTTAAAGTTCCTTCGGGGCATGAAGTGTTGAACTATCTTTTTTAGGATTTCTGACTTAGATTCTTATTGTATAAACGTAAATTAATTTACATTAAACTATTGATTGTTGAATACTTTTTTTCTTTATATTACACTCTTTATTTTTTATGTATAATTCCTTTCCTACTTTTAGCCTTTAAAATGTTTCATTGTTACAGTTTCACAGCCATTTGACCTATTTTGGCGAGCATTTAATGGCGCATAATTAAATTTCTTATTGTTTCAACTCGTATACAATTGCACGTGTTACAGAGAATTTGGGAGATTTATCGCCTGCGGCAGAATAACGGAAAAATACCTTAAAATTAATATATTAGTTTATAATTAAGTTCTAAAATATTAAAAGGTTGTATTGTCATCGGAAACACACCAGTGAACGTAATTTTTGTAATTCAAGCATATCTGGTAACGGTTTAAAAATCAATTACAAATTTCCATCTTTACATACAAAAACCAGGTTGAGTTAAATAGAAGAGTGTAAAAAAAATCTCAATTTTCTCATGCAATTTTTAACACTTTCCAACAAAGTTGAAAGCTGTTTATGCATTCGCTTTGTCGAGCTGTCTGTCCGTCTGTCCATGCTCTTACTCCCGTAAATATACTCGGATTTTCATGAAATTAATAAAGGTTATTTAGGGTCACCAAAGCATGTTTGGTATTATATATGAAATATGTAGGATTAATAGTTCCACTGGATAGAATACCAGTAGGACAAGGGCACTCAAAAGTACTCCATTACATTGTGGTATAGGGGGGGGGGGGGATTGTTTGCAGAGTATTTTAATGACATTACGCTATTTCAAATGTATTGAAACTGATATAAATCACTGAATTTCACTACGACCGCGTTAGAACAGGGCATTCATGGCATTTTTTATTCATTTACAGGGACACACAAAAGAATCGGTTACAGCACTGTCTTTGAGTAATAATTGCTGGAGTGTACGGTTTAAAATTCGGTATACGCTTTTAAATTTAATTAATTTTTGTACGTTACTCGTCATATATAAATTCTATATCTCATATACAGGGCTGCACAAAAGTAATCACATATCATTCTCCTTATTAGAGGAAATTGCTGAAGGGAAAATTTCAACTGAAGTATATGTATCTCTTAAGGCTGTTCTCAAATCCAAAAGGGCAACTTTCTGACATAAGTTTTAATTTATTTTTGTTCGAAAATGCATGAAACTAGCTGGTGTTGTTGTTCAGAAACTATGTCATCGAGCTGTTTTTTCCCTGTTTTTGCAAACGCAATAGATCTTTTAGAAAATAATGTCAAAGTGGGCCTTTTGAACCGAATTTCCGCTCGAAAGTAGAAAAATCACTCAAGAGCGGGCGAAAAACGGGTTAGTCACGTGACCGATATCGCTTATAACTCAATGGGTAATTGATGGATCAAAAAATGGAAAAAACAGTTCGATTCCAAATCGCTTCCATGGCCAGGCTTTCCAATTTTATATCTTTCCGTTAGAAAATGAATTTGTAAATGTGTCAGAACGTTTTGCGCTTGTTCAGCGGAGCAGTTAAGAACAGCCTTAAGTGAACTAAATTTTGGCCTGCATGTACTTAATAGATACAAATCTATATATCCTATACAGGGCTGCTAAAAAATTTGGTTAATTTTCCGATTGTAGATGGGAACAGTTGAAATTGGGTTTTCAAATGTGTTATGCGTTTCCATAGGGTTGAATTAGACATAATTTTTTAAACTCTGCAGTTTTGTTATGTTATCTGAATGTGTTGGTAAAGTGTTTCATAATCTATGGCTGGACGCATGATTTTTCTTTCTTGTTTTAAAATATAAAAGCCTTCCATGATCATAGGTTTAATTTTAGAGAAGGATATTTAATATCTGACAAATACGAACTTTAAGAAAACAAACAGAAAACAAAATCCACATGCCATTTCTGACAGTGTAATTAGTATGTCGTCATCAGTTTAAAAATACAACATCGGAAATGTTTGCAAATTACTAAAAAAAGAAGAAAAAGATTCTCATATGACAGTTTACACAAAACAACAGGTCGGAAATTGTACGTCAAACGTGGCAAATGAGGTGCGTTCATACTATAACTAGTTTTATAAATATTCAGATCTTAGCGCAATAGATGTTGCACTCTTATGCAAAAATGCATGAATTCAAAATTTATTACGATTATATATTACATTCTGTAATACGGAAATAATATGAATCCATCTTAAATAGGACGTCATCACCATCGTAATCAAGAATCATTACCTGTCATGGGATATCATTGAATTAATTGCGTATGATAGGATTTAATAGAATGAAGAAAACTTTTATTAATATATTTTTAAGTTTTGATTCGATTTTCGTAAAGTTTGAAATGACTCGACAAAATTCTGCAATGATTATATATATTAAATTTCAAACCATTCGGTTGGGTAGTTTTCGCGCTGTTATATGCGGACAGACGTGCAAACAGACAGACGGACGGTCCCGACGATGACTATAGGTGCTACGTATTTATGTAATTATGAAAGCACCAAAAAAATAAACAGTAAAAATGTGTACAAACTTATTAATAGGAAAAGGGACGATATTGTAACATGACAGTGTCTTCTAACAATGCGATATGCAAAGAATGGTGGAGCCAACAGAAAGAATAGTTAAAATAAATATAAGAATGCGAAAAAAACCGGTTTAAGTAGTCTTTCTCAGAGAGAATATGTAATTACAGTAGAACCTCTTTTATCCGAAACTCTTTTAACCGAAACGCTCGATCAACCGAAATCGAATTTAAAAATTTTTTTTTTTTTAATGTCACATTTCTTGTGTGCAAAATCCATTTTGAAAGCTTTTTTTTTTTTTTTTTTTGTAAACTATCATATTTTTTGTGTGCAAGCAGTCCTTTCCGAGCCACGAGTGCATATGATATTTTTGATCCCCTTTCTTAGAATTCCTTTGAATTTAACTTGAGTTCCCGTAAGCTGCGGAGTGGAACGAAAAAATTAACAATTCTTAAGCTTTTGAATATTTTTCAAAAGGGTTGGCATGGCTGGCGCAGCAGAAAGACTGTGATACTGGTAAACTGATAATATTAAGAAACTTCGTGATAGAGCTTCAAAGCAAAGGCAGTCGAAACTGCGACAAACAAAACATTATTTCAAACCCTTGTGAAATATGTGAAAGGTACTTAATTTCAAAATTAAAATTCAAGTAATTTATTCTTGTTTCCATTTTGCTATTGCTTTATTTTTAATAAGCACTTGTTATTATAATAAGAAATAGTGCATTTATTTCTCCTTAATCTTAAAATTGAATGATTCTCGATTATCCGAAAGATGGTTGGCCCTTTTTCGGATACTTCGGATAATCGAGGTTCTACTGTATATATTTTCTCTTGTTTTTCTAACTGTTAACACAATACTCACTGAATGGATCAATCATTATTGGGGAACAATTTTAACTGAATCGATGTTGAGGGGTGATGCATATTACTTTACCCACACTGTGAGTCATACTGGTTCCAATTTTGAATAAAATACTTTGTTGTTGTTGTTGTTGTTGTAAATGTGCTTTTATCCCATCGCTGTACATTGTGAGTCTTACTGACAAATGATCACTTCTGTCCAGTAGGTAGCGTGGATCCACGTGGACCGTCAAACCTTGCTAACCATCCACACGCACGTGATCACGAGGAACAAGCGAGTCTCGGTCTCGCACCATAATTTTCGCACGTGGCTTTTGCACCTCAAGAACGTGCAGCAGGAAGACAGTGGATATTACATGTGCCAAATCAACACTCAACCCATGATTAGTCAAGTAGGATACTTAGAAATCGTAGGTGAGATTTTTACTTACTCACTGCATGCCTCGTGTTATTTTACTTTGCACAAGCTGAGCTCTACTGATACTGTTCGAACCACTTGTAATTTTATTAGAGTGCAATAAAATTCAAAATATAGTTCCAAAGCATTCTTCACGCCATATAGCAATGTGATGTCTCCATTTTTTAATTATTTGAGTAAGATACTTTTAACCCTATCACTATGTCCTGAGGTCCACGCGGACCCCAAGCACTTTCAACAAGTTGTCAAGAGTATGTTAAAATTAATGTAAATTTACTATTTTGGGGTATAAATAATAAAGTTTATTATGAAAACAACAGAATAAGCGTTAACCTTTAAATGCCTGGTTTGCTTTTCGGCAACATACCCAATTTAGGCTCTAAAATACTATTAGAATATTAGTGAAGCTATAATAACTAATGTTGCCAATAAAATACATTCTGAAAATATTATTAAATCGATTTTCAACATTTAGATGGCAACACCTGTGCTGTTTAAGAATAAAGATAAATTTATTTTTTCAAATGTTGCTACTTGTTCTTTTTGTTTTGTTTGGAAGCTTGCGAAATACCCTATTTTGACCTGCAGTGAGCAAGTAAAATTTATTTCTTATTATAGTTACTAAAATCCTTGTGTGTTTAATATTATAGAATTTTATCAAGGGAAATTATTTTTTCAATTAAATACCAGTATTGCCGATTAGTAACAAACTGTTTTTTAGCCGTAAACTATACTTAAAACAAAATATGATTTTTAAAAGTATTTTTCCCATGATTTATTTAAAAAATGAAAGCCGAAAAACATTATTACAATGATTTTTGAAAAGTCAAGCATTTAAGGGTTAATTATTTTTAACCTAACTAAATAAATGAAAAAAGTAATTTATAAGATATTTAAACCATATTAAACATGTGTATTATAGTATCCGGACCCCAGGTCACAACAGGGCATGTTTCGACAGGACATAGTGGTAAAGTTAATCCGATTAAATTGCACGTGGAAATAATTTCAATCGAAAATCGTAAGACAGAAAGAGACAGCGAAAAACCCAAGGACAATGTGGAGTCGTTTCATAAGAGAAAAATTTCATTTGTGAAAAAGCTGACCTTAATATAAAATATACAATATGAACTTTAAAAAGCTCACTGATTTACTTAAAAGGAAACTAGAATAATAGAAGAGATGTCACAAGTTAAAAATACATTTTATTTAAAACTTCTTAGTGCTTTCGGGCTTTCCCAAACCCTTCATCAGAGAATATTTTAATAACTAATTGCCGTTTATTTATACAAATACATCACTTCGTTTTTGAAAAGAGAGGGCCAATAATTATTAGAATTGAAAGTAGAAGTAGCAGTCCCTTGGGCTGAATTTAAGTAGAGAAAATATATATTAACTGCAGTTCCATTTATTTTATTACATCACTTTGTTCTCATACGTCATTTTCATTTTAATTGTATAGCTGGACAATCGAAGCAGCAGTGTTTCAGATTAAATTTGCGTAGAAGAATATTTAACTGCCGTACAGTAAACTTTACTACGCCACTTTGCTCAAGATTTCAGGATTTATTTTCAGGATATTTAACCATATATTGAGGATATTGTACGATAGGGCGTCGTTACATACTTGTTTGTTTTTAAACAGGATTTCTATGGATTCTCTGATAGTGGATGCGTAATAATTGGATGTTGAGTAGATCATTTTTGCACGATCAAAATCCATTGTGATATTCTGATTAAAACTTAAACGAGAGAGAGCTGTGGATTGACGACAAAATTTTATATCTGCTTTATGTTATTTTATTCTTTCTTTGAGTTTTCTTTCTGTCATTCCTATGTATTTCATTATTATTCCATTGCTATCAGTTCTAAAACGAATAGCATATACACCAGCTAATTCTTTATTATTCTAATTGCTATCAGAATTTCACAATAGATTATGATCACGCAAAAATTATACACCCAACATCCAATTATTACGCAACCAATATCAGAGAACCCACAGAAATCCTGTGTAAAAACAATCACGTATGTAACGACGCCCTATCGTACAATATCCCCAATATATGGTTAAATATCCTGAAAATAAATCCTGAACTCTTGAGCAAAGTTGCGTAGTAAAATTTATGGTACGGCAGTTAAATAATCTTCTACGCAAATTTAATCTGAAATACTACTACTTCGATTGCCCAGCTACGCAATTAAAATGAAAGTGACGTATGAGAACAAAGTGATGTCATAAAATAAATGGAACTGCAGTTAATATATATTTTCTCTACTTGAATTCAGTCCAAGGGACTGCTACTTCTACTTTCAATTCTAATAATTATTGGCTCTCTCTTTTCAAAAACGAAGTGACGTATCTTATACTATAATGCGAGCAAAAATTGTGTGTGTGTGTGTGTATGTAAATTTTATCTTGAGAACGGCTCTAACGATTTTAATTAAATTTTGCACCCTACCGTTTTCGGGCACGTAAAGACCATTGGGATGGGTCTCGTGTTCGAGAAAATTCGATTAGTGGGTGATTTTGGGTCATAATGGGTCAGGGTCTAGCTAATTATATCTAAAGAACGGCTCAATCGATTTTGACCAAATTTTGTATCCAACCATTTTCGGGCACGAGAAGCCTATTGGGCTAGGTCACGTATTCGAGAAATTTCGATTTGTGGGTCATTTTTGGGTCAGTGTGGGTCTAGCTATTTTTATCTAAAAAACGGCTCTAACGATTTTCACTAAACTCTATATTCTACAGTTTTGGATTACGAGAAGACCATTGGGCTAAGTCACATGTTCGAGAAAATTTGATTAGGGGGTCATTTTGGGGTCACCGTGGGTCAAGCTAAGTTTATCTAGATAACGGCTCTAACGATTTTGACGAAATTTTGCACCCTACTGTTTTCGGGCACGAAAAGACGATTGGCATGGATAATGTGTTCGAGAAAATGCGATTAGTGGGTCATTTTGGGTCATAATGTGTCAGGGTCAAGTTAATTATATCTAAAGAACGGCTAAATCGATTTTGACTGAATTTTGTATCTAACCATTTTCGGGCACGAAAAGACCATTGGGATGGGTCTCATGTTCGAGAAAATTCGATTAGTGGGTCATTTTGGTTCATAATGGGTCAGGGTCAAACTAATTATATCTAAAGAACGGCTCAATCGATTTTGACTAAATTTTGTATCTAACCACTTTCAGGCACTAAAGGACCATTGGGATGGGTCACGTGTTCGAGAAAATTCGATTAGTGAGTCATTTTTGGGTCACTGTGAGTCTAGCTATTTTTATCTAAAAAACGGCTCTAACGATTTTTACTAAACTCTATATTCTACAGTTTTGCATTACGAGAAGACCATTAGGCTAAGTCACATGTTCAAGAAAATTCGATTAGTTGGTCATTTTTGGGTCACCGTGGGTCAATCTATCTAGATAACGGCTCTAACGATTTTGACGAAATTTTGCACCCAACTGTTTTCGGGCACGAAAAGACCATTGGGATGGGTCTCGTGTTCAAGAAATTCGATTAGTGGGTCATTTTGGGTCATAATGAGTCAGGGTCAAGCTAATTATATCTAAAGAACGGCTCAATCGATTTTGACTAAATTTTGTATCTAACCATTTTCGGGCGCGCAAAGACCATTGGGATGGGTCACGTGTTCGAGAAAATTAGATTAGTGGGTCATTTTTGGGTCAATGTGGGTCAATTATTTTTATCTAAAAAACGTCTCTAACTATTTTCACTAAACTCTATATTCTACATTTTTGGATTACGAGAAGACCATTGGGCTAAGTCACATGTTCGAGAAAATTCGATTAGTGGGTGATTTTGGGGTCACCGTGGATCAATCTAAGTTATCTAGATAACGGCTCTAACGATTTTGACGAAATTTTGCACCCTACTGTTTTCGGGTAGGAAAAGACCATTGGGATGGGTCTCGTGATCGAGAAAATTAGATTAGTGGGTCATTTTGCGTCATAATGGGTCAGGGTCAAGCTAATTATATCTATCGAACGGCTGAATCGATTTTGACTAAATTTTGTATCTGACAATTTTCGGGCACGAAAAGACCACTGGAATGGATAACGTATCCAAGAAAATTCGATTAGTGGGTCATTTTTGGGTCACCGTGGGTCCAGCTAAGTTTATCTAGATAACGGCTTTACTATTTTGACGAAATTCTGTAAGCTATTGTTTTCGGGCACAAAAAGACCATTGGGATGGGTCACATGTTTGAGAAAATTCGATTAGTGGGTCGTTATGAGTCAGGGTCAAGCTAATTACATCTAAAAACGGCTCAAGACTTTTTCACAATTTTTTTTAATATACGGCCATTTCTGGTCATGAGATGACGTTTGGGCTAAGTCACATGTTCGAGAAAATTCAATTAGTGGGTCATTTTGGGTCACAATGGTCCAGAGTCAAGCTAATTGAATCTAAAAACGTGCACAAAACATTTTGACCAAATTTTATATTATATCATTTCTGGGCATGAGAAGAGAATTGGGGTAAATCACATGTTCGAGAAAATTCGATTAGTGGGTCATTTTGGGTCACAATGGGTCAGGGTCCAGCTAATTTTATCTAAAAAACGGCTTAAACGATTTTGACTAAATTTTGTATTCTATCATTTTCGGGTCCGAGAAGACCATTGGGCTAGGTCGCATGTTCAAGGAAATTCGATTAGTGGGTCACTTTGGCTCACAATGGGTCAGGGTCAAGCTAATTGCATTTAAAAAGCGCTTCAAAACATTTTGTATAATACCGTTTCCGAGCATGATAAGACCATTGAGCAGGGTCGCATGTACGAGAAAATTCAATGAATGGGTCATTTGGGGTCCTAATGGATCAGGATCAAGCTAACTTTATCTAAAAAACGGCTCAAAAGATTTTGACAAAACTGTGTACTACACCGTTTCTGGACAATATAAAACCAGTGGGCTGGGTCGCATGCTCAAGAAAATTCTATTAGTGGGTCATTTTGGTGATAATGGGTCGGGGTCAAGCTAACGGCATCCATCTCAAAAATGTTCAAACAATTTTGACAATTTTTTTTGTTATACCGTTTCACAGAACAAAAATACCATTGAAATAGCTCACACTTTCGATAAATTTCGGTTAGTGGTTTTTTGGTTGGTTGTATTTATGTCGGCCAATTATCTACACGTGGGATATGGGCCCTAAGGGGGGGAGTGCCTTCCGTGGAGGTCTTTCTAAGGGAACCTAATCCGTATTAACGCTTGGAGAACCAAGGCTCGAAGAAAACCACGAAAACTCCGAACGATTAGGCCGACGGGCGCGATTGGGATCGAACCCAGCACCTCCCGTCTACCAGCTTCGAGAGCAGAACCTCTCGGCCACTGGAGTGGTTTTTTGAATCAACGTGGGTCAAGCTTATTTTATCTAGAATATGACTAACGATTTTCACTAAATTTTGTATTGCATCGTTTTCAGGCTCGACAAGAGCATTGTATTAGGTCGCATGTTCGAAAAAAATCGATTAGTGCGTCATTTTGGGTCACTATGTCTCAGGGTCAAGCTAATTGTATCTAAAACAGCAAGAATGATTTAGTGGGAATAATATATCGAGATAAACACAAAGCTCATTTTGACCGAGCTTAGCTCGGTCATTCCTGCTAGTTTGTATAAATAAACGGCAATTAGTTATTAAAATATTCTCTGAAGAAGGGCTTGGGAAAGCCCGAAAGTAGTAAGAAGTTTTAAATAAAATGTATTTGTAACTTGTAACATCTCTTCTATTATTCTAGTCGCCTTTTAAGAAAAGCAGTGTGCTTTTTAAAGTTCATATTGTATATTTTATCTCTGAATCAAGGTGAAATATTGCGTTTCGTCTAATGATTTTGGTTTACTGGCCTTAATGTTTGTATAAATCCTTTTATCCCATTATACTTTTTACTATATATAAATACAAAGAAATGAATTGCCCTTTTAAGTGTGGTATGTATTTACTAACTGAACTAAATTTTTGCATGCATGTAGCTTATAGATACAAATCTATATATCATATGCAGGGCTGCTCAAAGATATCGGATAATTTTCCGAGTGTAGAATGGGAATTGCTAAAATTGGGTTTTCAAATGTGTTAACGCGTTTCCAAATGGTTCAATTAGACATCTTATTTCAACTTATTAAACGGTGAAGTTTTGTTACATTATTCTGAATGTATTGGAAAGTGTTTTATAATCGATGCTGGACGCGTGATTTTTTTTTCTTGTTAAAATATACCTTTTCCTTCGCAGTGCCTCCAGAGTTTGTAAATGAAGTAGTCAATCGCAACATCTCCGTAGCAGAGAACGCGAATATCACATTGTCATGCAGAGCCACTGGAAATCCCATGCCGAAAATAAAATGGAGAAGAGAAGACGGGCAGCCAATCATTGTAGGACAAGAAAAAGGTAATATATATGCAGGGTAAATGAGAATTATTTTAACAACTTTGACAGTCGATAAAATATGAAAGAAATAAGCGAATAGAGTTTCGTGTGTATATGTAACAGAACGATGCGTAAAGTTTTATTTATATGTAAAAGGCTCTCAAAGCAAACAAGAATTTGTAAATTTGTAAGCAAAAAAAAAAAAAAAAAAAAAAAAAAAAAGAATTCCCAGAATCCAGACCGATAGATTGAACGCGACGCGACGGTCCTATACCTTGGTCAGTTTGATCATCAGATATCGCGCTATGGGATACCCCGCCTTCCTTATAGACATTAGTTAAACGCAGCCTATATTGTATTCCAATTACCAATACAATTACCCAATAATCAAAACATTATTACCAATGTTTTTACTTTCCTCTATCCTTACAAGAAGAAAGTATTGGAATCGTGAAAATTTTCGATTTTCGACGGATTTACGCATTTTAGGGGTCAGAGATCCCGAAAAACATGTTTTTACTTTCTGCTATCTTTACAAGAAGAAAGTATTGGATTCGTGAAATTTTTCGTCTTTCGGTTTTCGACGGATTTACACGTTTTAGGGGTCAGAAATTCCGAAAAACATGTTTTTACAAAATGTCTGTCTGTCTGACTGTATGTGACACAAATTTTGTGGGCGCTCTATCTCAAGAACTAATGCACGGAATTTAATAAAAATTTATATTCAGTTAGTGCCTAATACAAATTGATGCTGATTAGTTTTTGGTCTAAATCGCTCAACAGGTGGCGCTGCAATGCTGCATTTTTCACGATTTTCGCAATAGCTCTATCTCAAGAACTAATGCACGGATTTTCATCAAACTTCAGATTAAGTTAGTCCTTGATATGACTTACTACTGATTAGGTGTTGATGTAAATCGCTCAACAGGTGGCGCTTCTCTGCTGCCTTTTCCACGATTGCCTCAATAGCTCTATCAATAGAACTAATGGACCAATTTTCATCTAACTTCAGATTTAGTTGTATGTTGACACAAGTTGTTGTTAATTAGGTTTTGGTGTTAATCACCCAATAGGTGGCGCTGCTATGCAGAAATTTTCACGATTTTCGCTATTGCTCTATCTCAAAAACTAATGTACGGATTTTCTCCAAACTTCAGATTCAGTCAGACGTTGACATAAATTGTTGCTAATTAGGATTTGGTATAAATCACCCAATAGCAAGCGCTGCTAGGCAGCATTTTGCTGAATTTAGACGATTTCAGCGATAGTCATACCTGAAGAACTAATGCACGGAATTTCATATCGTTAGAATCCTCATGAGATGCATAGATTGCCATTTAATTTTGGCAGTGTGATAGCGAATTTTGAAGTATTAACATGTATGACATAGAAGAAAGTTTTGGGATTGGTACATCCGACTAGTTTAGTTGTCAAAATATTTCTAAAATATATGCTAAAATATATGCCTAAAGCGTTAAAATCTTATTCATACCTCGTGCGATTTTAACATATAAAATATTAAATTGAACCTACATTTTAGACATATTTTGGCACCAAAGAAAACTAGTATGTTGTGGCCATCACAAAACTTTCTTCTATATAAATCACGCCAATTAAATCCTTTAAATAGTACAAGAAATAACAACGATTTAGCACTAATTCATATACAGTATATCTGAATTTGAAGTTGGATGAAAATTCGTGCATTGGTTCTTGAGATAGAGCTATAGCGGAAATTCTAAAAAAATGTAGCATAGCAGCGCCACCTGTTGGGCGATTTACACTAAAAGTAAACAGCACTAAACGATATCAAGGTACACCTGAATCTGAAGTTTGTTGAAAATCCAAGCATTAGTTCTTGAGATAAAGCTATTGCAGAAATCGCAAAAAATACAGCATAGCAACGCCACCTGTTGAGCGGTTTATACCAAAAATTAAACAGCACTAACTTATACGTCAATTGATGTCAAGGACTAACTAAATCTGAAGTTTGATGAAAATCCGTGCAATAGTTCTTGAGATACAGCTTTTGTGGAAATCGTGAAAAATGCAGCACAGCAGCGCCACCTGTTGGCCGATTTACACCAAAAATTAAACAGCACTAATTTGTATCAGGGACTAACTGAATCTGAAGTTTGATGAAAATTCGTGCATTTTTTCTTGAGTTAGAGCTATTGCGATAATCATGAACAGTGCAGCATACCAGCGCCACCTGTTGGGCGATTTTCACAAAAACGTAATCAGCATCAAACTACATTTTGGACTAACTGAATCTGAAGTTTGATGAAAATTCGTGCATTTTTTCTTGAGTTAGAGCTATTGCGATAATCATGAACAGTGCAGCATACCAGCGCCACCTGTTGGGCGATTTCCACCAAAAACTAATCAAGTCCAGTTTATATCAAGGTCTAACTAAATATGAAATTTTGTGAAATTCCGTGCATTAGTTCTTGAGATAGAGCGCCCACAAAATTTTTGTCACATACAGACTCACAGACAGAGTGACAGAGTGACGGAGTGACAGAGTGACAGAGTGACAGACAGACTCACAGACAGACATTTTCTAAAAACCATCAAATCGTGTTCTGGACATTCTAAAACGTATAAATCCGTCGAAAACCGGAAGTCGAAATTTTTCACGAATCCAATACTTTCTTCTTGTAAAGATAGAAGAAAGTAAAAAGAGATATTTAAGAAGAGTACACAGAAAAAAAAAATGCGAAATCAAAATTATTAATTTCCTGAGGAGATATTTAAAAACTCAGAATGAATTCCACTCTCATAAATTTAACATTAGCATGGGAATTTGAGAACTGACTGACCAAACCCCATAAGTAACAAAGTTTCAAACTTTAAGAGGTAGCAGAAAACACATAACAACAAATAATTTTTATATAAGAAACCGGTGTTGCAAAGCATTTATTAAGTCAGAAATACACGATCACTCGCTTCAATTCGAACCTGGATTTTTGTTTGCAAGATAATTAAGGTATTTAATTATCTTGACAATTAAGATACTTAATTATGAAGATAATTAAGATATCTAAACAAAATTTGCAACAGATTTACCTTGCTTTGTGGGAAATGTAACCATACCAGGAGAAGTGCTAGAAGTAACCATCGTTACATACAAACAGCGCTGAATTATACGTTCCATATTTAATGTATATGCACTTGACATAACTATTACATGTAGTAACACTCACCGAATTACAGGACTTTTCTAGCACGTTACAGGATGTCATAAATATTGTACAAAATAAGATAAGTCTGTTGAAATTTTCGTCAAAATAATTTTATTATTGTTAAATTTATGAGAAGGGAAAAAAACGACTTTGGACTGGGGTGAGACATTCTCTATTTTTATTGAATAAATGGATTGCGAACCTAGTTTATAAAACCGGGTTATAGTAACTATGGTAACACAGCATTTGGCTGGCTGACCTGCTCCTTTTTTTCTACCCTACTTGGAATCAGTAGAAAGCTTAGCCCTTTGTTAGATTATAGCAGTGGAGAAAACGGGACCTCGGCTCGTGTCTTCTAATGCCATGACAACGAACGGATGAAGTGTGGAAAGGGATATCCTTGAGAAGCCAATTGAATTTACATAGATTATAGCTATAGAATTAGAGGGAAGAGTTACTATTTCTCCAGGTTTGTACATTATTTTTAAAGCCATAATTAAAATCTCAATATGACTAAATGCTGAATGCTGTATGTGTTATGCAATATGTGTAATGCTGATAGAAAAGTTGTGATAGTCAGTAAATAATGAAAGATTTCCTTTTTTATTTTTAGTCGATCTTTTCGATGGAGAAGAACTCAATCTTTTCAAAGTATCTCGTCAAAGCATGGGAGCCTACTTGTGCATAGCTTCTAATGGTGTACCCCCTGCCATCAGTAGAAGAATGCATATAGATATTACGTGTAAGTAATTCATGTACAGATGCAAGTATATTCATTTGAGTACATCTATGTATGTAAGCAAGCAGAATTGGCAGAAAACAGATGCGTCTATCAGCCTTTTTTTTTTTTTTTTTTAATTATGAATGTTACTCCAAAGTAGCAAACTGTTTCATTTTTTACTCAGTGACTGTATAAAATCGGAGGGTTATAAAAATATTAAATGACCACACACTTTTTTTTTACACTTTGATGAATATTACAATAAAACATTTCTTATGATTTTAAAAGGTAGAAGCAGTTTTGAAATAGAAATGGTTAGAATATCAGTCTTTCAATTTTTCAAGAAGGAACGCACTGTATATATTTTTACTTTCTTCTATCTTCAATAGAAGAAAGTATTGTAATCGCAATTTTTTTCGACTTCCGGTTTTCGACGGATTTACACGTTTTAGGAATCAGAGATCCCAAAAAACATGCTTATAGAAAATGTCTGTCTGTCCGTGTGTCCGTCTGTCTGTCGCCATTGTACCATCAAAAAGTGTATGAAGTTATGCATAGAATTGAACCAAATTTTTTTTAAAAGTTTTTGGCTTTGGCAAGCAGGTCCTCCCTTAATTTGGAAAAAATCCGCCGGAAGGGGGCGTTGTAACAGCGATTTTTGTGCGATTTTGAATACTGTACCATCGAAAAGTGTATGAAGTTATGCATAGAATTGAACCAATTTTTTACTTTCTTCTATCTTTACAAGAAGAAAGTATTGGTTTCATGAAAATTTTCGAATTCCAGTTTTCGACGGATTTACACGTTTTATGAGTCAGAGATTCCAAAAAACATGTTTTTACAAAATGTCTGTCTGTGAGTCTGTCTGTCTGTCTGTCTGTCTGTCTGTCTGTATGTGACACAAATTTTGTGGGCGCCCTATCTCAAGAACTAATGCACGAAATTTCACAAAACTTCATATTTAGTTAGACCTTGATATAAACTGGAACTGATTAGTTTTTGGTGAAAATCGCCCAACAGGTGGCGCTGCTATGCGGCATTTTTAACGATTTCTGCAATAGCTGTATCTCAAGAACTACTGCACGGATTTTCATAAAACTTCAGATTCAGTTAGTCCAGGATATAGTTTGGTGCTGATTGCTTTTTTGTGAAAATCGCCAAACAGGTGGCGCTGGTATGCTGCATTGTTCATGATTATCGCAATAGCTCTAACTCAAGAAAAAATGCACGAATTTTCATCAAACTTCAGATTCAGTTAGTCCCTGATATAAATTATTGCTGCTTAATTTTTGGTGCAAATCGCCTAACAGGTGGCGCTGCTGTGCTGCATTTTTCACGATTTCCACAACAGGTGTATCTCAAGAACTATTGCACGGATTTTCATCAAACTTCATATTTAGTTAGTCCTTGACATGAATTGATGTATAAATTAGTGCTGTTTAATTTTTGGTGTAAATCGCTCAACAGGTGACGTTGCTGTGCTGCATTTTTCACGATTTCCACAAGAGGTGTATCTCAAGAACTATTGCACGGATTTTCATCAAACTTCAGATTTAGTTAGTCCTTGACATGAATTGATGTATAAATTAGTGCTGTTTTATTTTTGGTGTAAATCGCTCAACAGGTGGAGTGCTATGCTGTATTTTTGGCGATTTCCGCAATAGCTTTATCTCAAGAACTAATGCTTGGATTTTCAACAAACTTCAGATTTAGGTATACCTTGATATCGTTTAGTGCTGTTTACTTTTGGTGTAAATCGCTCAACAGGTGGCGCTGCTATGCTACATTTGTTTTCAGAATTTCCGCTATAGCTCTATCTCAAGAACTAATGCACGAATTTTCATCCAACTTCAAATTCAGATATACTTTGATAGGAATTGGTGCTAAATCGTTGTTATTTCTTGTACTATTTAAATGATTTAATTGACGTGATTTATATAGAAGAAAGTTTTGTGATGGCCACAACATACTAGTTTTTTAAGTTTTTGGCTATAGCAAGCAAGTCCTCGCTTAATTTGAAAAAAATCGGCCGGAAGGGGACGCTGTAATAGCGATTTTTGTGCGATTTTGAATATTGTACCATCAAAAAATGTATGAAGTTATGCATAGAAATTGAACCAATTTTTTAAGTTTTTGGCTATGGCAAGCAGGTCCTCCTTTAATTTGGAAAAAATCCGCCAAAGAGGGCGTTGTAACAGCGATTTTTGTGTGATTTTGAATATTGTACCATCGAAAAGTGTATGAAGTTATGCATAGAATTGAACCAAATGTTTTTCTGAGTTTTTGGCTATAGACAGCAGGGCCTTTCTTAATTTGGAAAAATCGGCCGGAAGGGGGCGCTGTAATAGCGGCTTTTGTGAGATGTTGAATATCACCATCGAAAAGTGTATGAAGTTATGCATAGAATTGAACCAAATTTTTACTTTCTTCTATCTTCAATAGAAGAAAATATTGTAATCGGAATTTTTTTCGCCTTCCGGTTTTCGACGGATTTACACGTTTTAGGGGTCAGAGATGCCGAAAAAAGGTTTATAGAAAATGTCTGTCTGTCCATGTGTCCGTCTGTCTGTCGCCATTGTACCACCAAAAAGTGTATGACGTTATGCATAGAATTGAACCAAATTTATTTTTTTAAGCTTTTGGCTATGACAAGCAGGTCCTCCCTTAATTTGGGAAAAAATCGGCCGGAAGGGGACGCTGTAATAGCGATTTCTGTGCGATTTTGAATATTGTATCATCGAAAAGTGTATGAAGTTATGCATAGAATTGAACCATTTTTTTTTTTTTTAAGTTCTTTGCTAGGACAAGCATCTCCTTTCATAATTTGGAAAAAATCCGTCAGTAGGGGGTGCTGTAATAAAGATTTTTGTGCCATTTTGAAAATTGTACCATCGAAAAGTGTATGAAGTTATGCATAGAATTAAACCAAATTCCTTGTGTATGTTTTTAGTCATGGCAAGAAGGTTCTCCCTGAATTTGGAAAACCTCCGCCGGAAGGGGGCGCTGTAATAACGATTTTTGTGCCATTTTCAATATTGTACCTTCGAAAAGTATATGAAGTTATGCATAGAATCGAAATTTTGAAATATTAAAATATATGAGATAGAAGAAAGTTCTAGGATTTGCACATCCAACTAGTTAAAAGAAACTTTTAAAATAGTTTGAATTTTCTGTTTGTATTACGTTGAAAAGAAAAATTCCAAGGCACTTTATAAAACTTTATCAAAAACTTACAATTTATATTCGAGAAAACAATCTGGCAGACCAAGGAAGACTTGTGAAAGACTCGATCGCAAGATCATGCGACTTGTTTTGTCGCAAAAAATGTCACTCGACAAGTTTCTCAAAGAGTTTATAGTATGGTCTCAAAAGGACAAATCGTCGTATAAAAAAAAGCAAAAATATTGTCTGCCGGCATATGTGCAGATTCCCTTTACTGAAAATAGAATAAAAAGAACGGAGGTTACTCTGGGCCAAAGACCCATCCCTGAATTTGGAAAACTTCCGCCGGAAGGGGGCGCTGTAATATCCATTTTTGTGCCATTTTCAATATAGGACCTTCGAAAAGTGTATGAAGTTATGCATAGAATCGAAATATTAAAATATATGAGATAGAAGAAAGTTTTGGGATTGGCACATCCAACTAGTTAAAAGAAACTTTCAAAACCATTTGAATTTTCTGTCTGTCTTACGTTGAAAAGAAAAATTCCAAGGACAATAGTGTTAATAGTTAATACAGTGCGTCTCATAAATATAAAGACACAGATGTTTTTGAAATTACATTTTATTAAGTCAGTTATAAGAAATTAAATTTTATACTTCATATTAAGAACAATAAAATGACTCTGTTATAGGGGTTTAAATTTAAGTAAAATAATTTCGATTCGAATAATAAAAAATAAATAAAAAATTACGTTGTCTCATAAATATAAAGACAAATTTGAAACTGCTTCATATGCAAATTTTTTTCGAATGCGCTTACAGAAATAATGCGCACGCGCAGAAATACACTTGAAGTTGCCCAAACGAGCAAAGTTGTTTGACTTGTTTTAATTGCAAAGATGCCGCGGAACATTGAAATTTCTAAAGATGGGATTTGCCAAAATATGTGGATTTAAAGCTAATGGCTTAACAGTTTCTTAAATATGTAAAAAAACTGGGAGAAGCAGAGCTACACTTTATAAAATTTTATCAAAAACTTACAATTTATATTCGAGAAAACGATCTGGCAGACCAAGGAAGACTAGTGAAAGACTCGATCGCAAGATCATGCGACTTGTTTTGACGCAAAAAAATGTCACTCGATAAGTTTTTCAAAGAGTTCAAAGTATGGTCTCAAAAGGACACAGTACATCGTCGTATAAAAAAAAGTAAAAATATTGTCTGCTATAATATGTGCAGATTCTCTTTACTGAAAATAGAATACAAAGAAAGGAGGTTACTCTGGGCCAAAGATCATATGCATTGGAAGGATGAATGGATGCAATTTTTTTTTTCAGATGAAAATAGATTTACCTTGGATGGCCCAGATGGTTGGAATTCCTACTCGCACGATTTAAGACCTGAACCTCAAACCCTCTGCCATTAGGCAGAAAGGGGGACGTTCTGTTATGGTTTGGGGGTGCATTCTTTTTTAATGGAACTACAGATATTGCTTTTCTGGAAGGTAAGCAGACATCTAAAGAGTGTGTTGTAGAACTACTGGATAGTCACTTATTTCCAATTGCTGAAACTCTTGGTGGCCGGAATTATTTGTACCAACAGGATAATGCACCGATTCACACATCAAGACTCACAAAAAAAAATGGTTTGCTGATAATAATGTTCATTAGGGTGGGACAAAAAAAACATTTTTTTCGATTTTCGATTATGGGTAGTGCGGAAAAGTTGCCACTGTTGGCACTAAGTTCGCACTAAATCACAAGATTTGAGATTTTTTTTGGAAAATTCCTTCATTTGCCGCAAATGGCTTGAAGTTTTGCTCAAATGCTGGTTTTTGAACTTTTTTAGCAAAAATTTTTAAAATGTTAAATTAAATTTATTTTAGCTAAATTTACTTGAAATGTCATTACGAAACGTGTTTACGAAATGTTTAAATAATCTCTAATTATGTATTATTTAATAATTATGTGTATTTTGAATTAGGCGAATTTTATAGCCTTTTCACGTGTAACTAAGCAAAAATTGTAAGTATTGTTGGTTCACTCGTCGGTTTCGTCTTTATTATGTTTCTCGCTCTTCTTTCTGTTTTCGATGCGTTCAGAGTCACATATTTGGATGACGGACCACAGCATGTCTTGATAGCAATTCCGGAAGGAGAGGAGAATGTGGAGCTGAAACCAATAAAAACGCAATCAGTCATCATGAGGATGCGATAGAAAATAGGAGATGAGAGAAACTGCGAGGTGGGATGTAAATTATTTTTCTGTTCTAAAATACAGATATCCTCAAAAGATTCAAATAGTGGGAACTTTGAAGCAGGCAGTTCATCTGAATCAGAATTTGAACCAGGGGCTTCGAAAGAACACACTCTCAAACGCATATCCTTTTCTCTCACAGTATTCACCGCATTTAGAACTGGTATATCAGATAGGGAAATTGTATTAAGAGCTTCGTCTGTGCTTCAAGGTGCAGGAATTGTGACAGCAGAGGAGAAGGATCTCGTCATCGATAAAGACAAGGTTAGGTGACAGAAAAAGAAACTTTGAAAGAATATACAGGAGGAGGAATATCCTAGTGTATGAAAAATTACAACCATATTCTTTGATGGTAGTAAAGGTAAAACGATCGCCATAGAAAAAAAGGAACAAGTGGCACCGTAAGAGAAAGACGAAACACAGATCACTAATGGCGTGCGAAAATGTACGTGTCGCTTTCTATGAGCCTATTTCTGTATCATGGACATCAGAAATGCAAAAGGCTGAAGATTTGAGTACTCTATTAATCTAGCTACGATGAGAGTTGGCAAAGGTCTTAGGTCAAATGGTTGATGTCGGTGTTGATGTCGGTGTCGGCTCGTTCGTACGAAGAATACATATCAAATGTTTTAGTTCTCTTCTTAAATTTTTCCAAAGCAGACTTTATTCTAGCTTAGAAAATTGTATAATGATTTTGCTATTTGTCAGCTGTGACTAGAAGGAGGTGTCAAGTGACCCAAATATTCCGAACCACGTTCAGACAACATGGTGATATTTTTTTCGTCATTCTCTCGACGGTGCCGCTTGTCCGCTTTTTTTTCTATGAAAATCATGTTATTTTTTTACTATCAAAAATATGCTTGTAATTTTTCTTCCTCCAAGACCTTCCTCCTCCTGTATATTCTTTCCAAGTTTCTTTTTCGGTCTCCTGACCTTGTCCTTATCGATAACGAGATCCTTATTCCCTGTTGTCACAATTCCTGCATCCTGAAGCGCAGATGAAGCTCTTAACACAATTTATCTATATAATATACCAGTTCTAAATGCGGCGAACAAATTAAAAAAAAATTGGTTCAAATTTTGATTCAGACAAACTGTCTGCTTCAAAGTTCCCACTATTTGAATCTTCTGACGATATCTGTATTTTAGAGCAGAAAAATAATTAACATCCATCTCGCAGTTTCTCCAATCTCATATTTCCTCCCTCATCCTCATGATGACTGATTGCGATTTCGTTGGTTTCAGCTCCACATTTTCCTCTCCTTCCAGAATTGCTGTCAAGACATGCTCTAGTCCGTCATCCAAATATGTGACTCTGAACGCATCGAAAAACAGAAGGAAGAGCGAAGAACATAATAAAGACAAAAGAGAAAAACCGACGAACGAACCAAACAATACTTACAATTTTTGCTCACTTATACGCAAAAAGGCTATAAAATCGCCTAATTCAAAATGCACATAACTATTAAACACCAAACAAATAATACATAATCAGAGCTTATTTAAACATTTCGTGTGTGCTGGGCAACATATAACAATGATATGTTCCCGCACCATGTTGGTTAAATCAAAGTAAAATTGCGTAATTTGTTATTTCTGTTTGTATAAATATTTTTTTATAAAATATAATTATGAGTGTAAAATTATAATGTTTATATATTTAAGTAAAATAGGAGTGTAAGTTCATACAAAAATTATTAAGTTGATTTTAAATATTAAATATATATTTTTTAAAAAAAATGGTTGTATTGTAAAATGAATGTATAATGTTGAATGTAGTTCGGATCTCAGATAACAACAATAGCCAGACGCAATGGTGTCGTTTTATGACAAGCCAGTGGAAAGTGGTGTATAATTAGAAATCGTAAAATAATAAAAATGTTGGAATAAATTTATGGCCTTAATAAAAGTGTTGGGATAAATTTATGGCTTTTCAGACCACCCAAACTTTAAGGCATATAATAATATTAAAGTATATGTAAGGGGCCATTTGCAGACTGTTAGCTAATAGGCCTATCGAAGGATAATGCAAAATCTTCTCACATCCAATAAGGGTGGACTAGACAAATAGTTCCACCCACTGCAAGAGTTGGTGTGCCAGAAGAAAAAGGTTTGAAAAAGGGAGTCTAAAAAAAAGATGTCGAGGACGCAGGAGCTCTCCTGAAAGCCCGTGCAATGAATCCAGAAAGCCCTAGTAATGCCCAGGCGAGATGGACATATCGGAGTGAGCCTAAGCAAGCCTAATTTGAGGACGTCTTCCTGATGTTGAAATAAAGTGGATTGTTCTACTGAGGTCCGTAGCTATGCATCCTGCCATCCCGATATCGCCGCTCTGATAAGAAGCGGATTCCAGATGACATATAGATATGATCCTTAGCAACGCGACAACTCTGAATTTGATGAATAAAAGCCACCATCCCGTTTATGATATAAGGTATTACCTTTATCTTTTTCTTTTACCACTTTAAATCATATGAGAAATTATAAATATCCTTTTCTGATATTTTATGGTAGAGAGCAATCTGAGATCCAACAAAACCAATAATTAAATATAATTAAGGTAATTTAATAATGAAAGAGAATTATTCTTTTTCGCAAAAAGAAAAAAAAATAATAATTAGAGTAAATGAAAATATTGTCTTTTTTTTAAAGATTAAATATACATAAAATAATGAGAAGCAAACAAAAGTGTTGCTTTCTTTTTTTTTGAATTAATATTATGTATTTCTGTATATAGTTGTGTTCAATGTAAATAAAATATTTAATCAAGTTTTAAAAAGTTTCTGTAATTATTTAATTGATAATGTTTAAGGTGTGTCAACTATTTTTACAGCTTAAATTTTAGTTTAATTCATAAGTGGAAGAGTTCGTCTAAATAATTCACAACGCAAACTCTTAAGTTTATTCGTAATTAATTAGATTTAATAATTACAGTTTTACGCGGATTATAATTTAATTTTATTAATTAATCGCGTTGCTCTTCTGCTAGAATTACGTAATTACGATCACTTTTGTTATTTGAATTTATCTAAAGTATATAAAATTATATACCAATTTACTATGAGGTTGCTTGGATGATTTGGACCAATTAACAATTTTGGATGTAAATTAAATAGGAGATAAACTAGTGTAATTATGTGTCCAGCATCCCCCCTCATTAAAGTAAAATGGTGCTATGACTCAGGAACATTCATCTGAGGTCATTAGAAATAATAATAATAATAATAATAAAGGAAAATAAATTTAAGTATTATTTTAACGTCATAATTTTAAAGATATTGTAGGTATGTAAGTTTAATTGATTAAAATTTTATCAAAATTAATTTTATTATTGTAACAATAATGACACACATATAATAATTTAAATAAATAAAATGAATAATATATGTTAGCAATCTCTTCTCTCTATTCTAAAAAAAAGTAACTACCGCTGTCACCGCCGCCGCCGACGCCGCCGCCGACGCCGCCGCCGCCGGTTTTGAATTTTTTGTGACCGGAGGTCTTTCTTCGTTAATATTGAGAAAAATAATGCATACAAAAATATGAAAATCAGTGGTTTTATACAGAAATGTTTGATAAACACGCTGATGCAGACAGTTTTCAAATCGAAGAATTATTTTAAGAGATATTTAATGCTAAAGTTGGACAAAATCGTTCCACTAAAAAAGTTTTATAGCAGCAAAAACTATACATGGCAGTGTAATCATTTTTAGATCATTTTATGCGTTAGAATTTGCCGGAGTGCAGATTGCATTATTTTTTTAATTTTGACTCATTTTTTCAGGTTTTATTTCTATTTTAAATTCAATTTTTCAGCATTTCTAGAGATATTTTTTACAGATTTCAGAAAATTGTACTAATTTAAACTGTTGCCAACTGTATAAAAAGCGCAAGCAATAATGTTTGCTTCAAATTAAAAATTTATTTACACGTGACTATTATAAACAGGAAAAAAACTTTCAAATTAGAATTACATAATTATGTATAAAAAGCAGGAACTTATTAAAAATTACGTCATAAAAAGTATACACGTGAATTTTAAAAGAGAAGGGATATTGTAAAATAATAAATTCATTAACATGCGTTAGAAGTCTTAGGAGAAATTACGTCATATTTACGTCACATTATAGTTATTACATAAAATGAACACAAAATAATATTGCAAAAAAGTTTAAATTTAGAAATTGCGCTAGACATTTATTTAATATTTTGAGAGGATATTTTCAACTATTTTTGTTAGGAAAGCGCAAATAATATTTCATTGCTAACAAAAGTACTTTCACGCGATTATTTAAAAGAGAAAGAATAGCTTGGTAAAAATTACGTGAGATTAAAAACGATTAATTTAAATGTCTCATTTAAAAGAACTTTCTTTTCGCTTTGTTAAAAAATACCAGGAGACAAAGACTCTGTTTACTTAATTCCTTTTATATTAGCTTATTTTAAAATGTTGTTACACGTGTCTACGTCATCAAGTTATTTTTATTTCGACGTTTTATTTGTATTTTTATTATTGTTGTACGAATTTATTTGTTCTTTCGTTATTTAAAATAAAAATTATGTCAATTTGTATAATTTGGCGAGTGGTTTGGCGATTTATATAATTCGGCAAAATTGGTCGACGGGATAATCAAGTAGTACCGCAGCGGATTTGGCGTTAAAATTCCAAAATCAAAGAGAAATGAATAGAAATTCGTTTATAGGGAGATCGCCACTGTTTTTTAAATTATAATTCAATCTTTCGAAATCTTTTTAAAGTCGATCAAATTAGCGTGCATTTAGAGCCTGCGGTGTCTGGACGGGGGTTGGCGAGCGTAGCTCGTAGGGGGGCGAGCCCCCTAGTAAAAAAAAAAAAAAAAAAAAGAAATGAAAAAAATAATTCTGGGATTTATAATAGGTAAATTTAGGAATTACAATTTTTTTTTTCTCTCTTTTCTCTTTTGGTTGGATCTCAGTTACCATTGAGAAATAATGGCATTCGCATCACAGATGACACATTTGTAAAAATAAAATTTTTTTTAATATACTGTATAAATAATAATAATAAGAATAATGAGTAAAATTTTATAATATGACTGGTATAAAAATGATTTAAATGTCAATAGATCATGATTTTTGAAATTGTATCAAGGTGATACAAAAAAAAATTTATGAGTCGTACTACGAAGTAGTGGTACAATATTTGCATATAAAAAAAAAAAAAAAAAAAAAAAATAAGATTGTTGTTTCTGTAGAAAAAGACAGATATTTTTCTGTTAAATGAAATTATGTTGTTTTTTATATATACGTGTATTATAAACATTTTAGGGGTTTTTTATGTGTGTAGAAGAATAATCTACAAAACAACTTCATCTGCTAAGAAATATTTTTTTTAAATTTTAGTGCTGTTGTTTTTATGTATTTATGCAATTTAGAATATTTTTATACATATGTTGTAATATAGAGAAAATAGTATGAGATGCAAAATATTCTTTTAAGAGGTATAGGATCTATTTTGAATTGATATTTTGAAAAAGTATACATTGATTACTAATATTTGTTAAAAATGACTCAGACGCTGGATATAGATACGCGTATTAAGTTAGTGTCACCATTTGACAATAAAAAGAACAAAAACATTATATTTTTCTTAGAGGAATTTGATAATATTTTGAATTCGAAAGATATACAGGAAGAAACTAAATTATTAATTTTAAAGGCTAAAATTACTGGATACACAAAACATATTTTAAGTAAACAGATTGAAAAATATAACGAGACCAATTATAATTTATTTAAAAATAATTTGGTGGAGTTATTTGGTACAAAACTAAGCTTCCTTAATGCTCAGAGCAATTTCCTAAATTTAAAACAGGCCGCAAGTCAAACGATAGAGGATTTCATTTTGGAGTTTAAAAAGGGTGTAAAATCTTATATCGAAAGTGCAGGCGAAAATGTGGATAATAAGGAAGAGAATTTTATCGAAATCTTAAAAATGTCGAATTTTTTAAATGCAATTAGACAGGATATTGCACTAGATGTTCGTAAAAATGCGCCCAGGTCCTTCAAGGAGGCATGCGAGTTAGCAAAACTTATGGAAAGTGCGTATAATGAATCAAAGTTTGAGGAAATTAACGCAATAAATAAAGAAAGCAAAGATCTTTATGAGAACATTATAGAATCAAGTAAGCAAAACAAAGAGCTAATCGAGAAATTAAAAGGGGAGATTGAAAAACTAAAAAAATCAAAGAAAAAAAACCATGCAATTAGAGATGATAGTGTTCCGCGGAATAAGAAACTCTTTAATAAACACAATAATTATCAGGGTCCCCATTTCAATAACAATTTTCATTATAATGATTATGAACGATATTATAATGATTACTACAATTCCTTTAATTACCCGACGCATTATGGGATGTATGATTATTCACAACCTAACTGGAGTTCGGGAAATAGGGATTTTGGATATATTTATGAGAATTATGATCAAAATGGTTATCAATTTGAAAAGCGCAAAAAGAAAAAAAAATGGGCAAAGAAAACAGCGAAATCGGATCAAGATTCGGGATTTTCAGAGACGGAAATCGATAAAATAAATAAAACAATCGCAAATATAACAAATGCAGACAAAGATAGTCTGCCAATTATATCACTAAGTATACAGGGCGTCGAAATACAAGCTTTATTGGATACTGGAGCTGCCGTTTCCCTTTTATCACCTTCTTTATTCAAAAAAATTAAAGATACAAACGTCAAAATCAAATATTTGGGCAATCAGATCCAAATTAAAACTTTAACGAATTCAAAGATTTTTTTTAAACAATGTGTAAAATTAACTTTTCGATTAAAAGGTATATTCACAACAGGCACATTTTATGTCACTAATGATGATTTTGATAGGCAGTACCAAATGTTATTAGGGTACGATTATCTCAAAGAAAATCATATGATTTTGGATTTATGCAATAAAACCTTAAAATTTAAAAATCAACAAATTAACTTAAACGTTGCAAGTGAAGTAAATAATTATGAAGTGAATAACATTACGCCATGTAATTCAGGGGAACATTCAAATAAAAGTATGTTTGCCATTACTAAAAATAGAATTTTTCTCCAACCTGAAGAATCGAAAATTGTAAAATTAAAATGCCCAGAGGATATAAATATGTCAGATGTGATTATTTTTGACCCCATTCAAGAAAATAGTAAATTTTCATGCGAGATTTCGTTACACGAAGTTCAAAAAAATAATAACATAAATATTATAATAAAGAATAAACTGTTAGAAAAGTTAATTATTCAGAAAGGAACTAAAATGGGGGAAATTATAAAGAACTTTGAGTGCAAGCAAGATGACTCAACTGATAATATAGAGAAAGGGACATTTTATGAAATAAATAATTTAAATATAGAAGATGTAAGAAAATTGCGAGAAGCAGAAATTAAAGAGACGGATTTTGATTTAAGCCATTTATCAGAGGAAGTACAACAAAAATTTCGAGAAATTTTAATGGGCAATGTTCATGCATTTGTAATTATCTGTCCAGCAGTGTGCTAAACATGACATTTCAAGTGAATTCAGCTAAAATAAATTTAACATTTTTTAAATTGTTGGTAAAAAAGTTAAAAAAACAGGATTTGAGCAAAACTTCAAGCCATTTGCGGCAAATGAAGAAATCGTACAAAAAATCTCAAATTTTTTATGCGAACTTAGTGCCACCAGTGGGAACGTTTCCACCCTACCCATCGTCGAAAATCGAAAAAAAAAAATTTCGGGCCTCCCTAATGGTCATTTCATGTCATGGTGTGGCCCGCACGTAGCACTGATTTAAATCCAGTTGAGAATCTTTGTGGCATTCTCGTTCGCAGTGTAGATGCATCTGGAGGACAATTTTCAAACGTCCTTTAGTTGAAGAAAGAAATCGAACGAAATTGGTTTGATATAAAGACAAAATACTTGCACAAC
The DNA here is from genome assembly GCA_963932465.1 of Maratus speciosus. Lineage (NCBI taxonomy): Eukaryota > Metazoa > Arthropoda > Arachnida > Araneae > Salticidae > Maratus > Maratus speciosus. The sequence continues at coordinate 103,394,798 of OZ010792.1, forward strand.
TAAATAACATGCGAGCTACGATATTTGCTGACATTAATGAGAATGGATCTTTTATTGGACGATAATTTAAAAGTATGTAAAATATCTTTATATTTATGAGACAGCAAATTTGTTTACATTTATCAATTTTCGAGTTGAAATTATGTAATTCTAATTTGATTTACTGTAAAATGTTCTTTTAGTACGTGCTATTTTTTATATGCCTAAGCATAATTTTGAATACTGAATCATTAAAATATTATTTCGAAAATATCAGTGTCTTTATGAGACGCACTGTAGTTTAACCTGAACTTTAGCGTAAAGAACTCATTGTTTTTTTTTTTTGTTTTTTTTTTTTCATTTGCCCAGGGTCCACAAATTTCAAGGGGGCAATATTTTTTCTGTTTTTCAGTTGTAATTTTATTGAAAATTACCTTAATCTATTTTTTTAATCTGTTTGATTTATTATACAAAATATGTAAAATAAAAATATATTAGAAAATAACAATAAAAAAACTGCTACAGTGGATATTTAAAAGAACGATTTATTTTATATAAATTACATTTAAGAGATTTTAAATTTTGAATTACAACTATTCCCAAATTTTATGCACACGCATGTATTTTAATATTTTATATACGCTTTTCTTTTACCAATAAAAATGCATTTACATTTTTTTCCGGCTGCATATTATAAGTTTCATATTTTCAGAATGAGCCCAAATCATTTCCGATTTCTTTTTATTTAGAAATGGTTTAAAATATTTCATGTGTTTTTAATTTATAATTGAATCGGTGATTGCGTTGAAAGGAACTAAATCCTAGTTTTGAAATTTTGGAGAATAAAAAATAGGCCTACCGTCAACCGGTTGGTCCTTGCGACGGACCGGTTTGCCATGGACCGGTTGGTCCTTGCGGTGTTACTTTGGTCCATCCCATAAAAAAAGGTTTTATTCTTTGTATTGAACAAACAATACAAGATAATTCGGAGTTTTTGCCCTTAAAAAATATTTTAAACCCTACTGTAGGATATTTAAATAGTTTGGGGGTGATTAAAAATTTTTTAGAGGCAACCCTGGATGTGTTTGTAAACAACTGTTTTCGTGTGTAGATTTTAATTTCCCAAACTTTCTATAGTGAGACAATCTGGATAAGAGATACAAAAATGTAAATGTCAAAATATTACCTTTAGTAACCTGTAACCCATGTGTGATCATAGTTTTTCCTTTAACTTTTTTATTTTGACTGAAAATGTTTACGTTTTCATAAAGCTAGCATGAAAACTAGTTTTTCGGGGCTACTTTGCACCAGGCCTTTTTTGGTCCGAAAGTAACCCCAGTTACTCAGAAATGCCTTTTATACAAACAAATCTCTTAAAAAAATGTATTAAGTAACATTTTTTTTCAAATGTTACTTTAGCAAAATGTTACAGTAATTATTTTTGTTTCAGTTGCTGAGGATAACATGGTGAAAACTGTTTCTGGTGTCCTTAATATTAACATTTGGTTCATTGTGTTTAAATGTTAATAAAAAACATTTGTTTATCAAGTTTGCAGTGCTAATTCATTAGCAGATCCTATTTCACTCAATTGCTAATTGATTTCAATATTCCAACATATGAATTGTATTCATTTTATATGAAAATAAGTGAATGGATCAAAGAAGCACTAACCAGGATCAAATCAACCAAAAAAAACTTCTAAAATCTTGTATTTTTTATTGAACAAAGAAAATATACATACTTAATTTTAAGAAAATATTCATAATAATTAAATGGCATTTTTAATGACATGATTTTTCTTTTATATAATGAAAATTTTAGCGTATGAAGATAACATAATAATTCATTTTTTTAATGTAAAAAACATGAGAATATTTAAGGGAAAATTATGGTTAATAAAAGGAAATACTAGTTTAAAGATAAAATTTTATACAAGAAAAGATTTTAAGTATTTTATTCTAATGCATTTTAAGAAACAGCACTTATTTTGTAAATTCCTCCCTCCCAAACATGCATGGGTACCCTGGTTGAAGTCCTTTTTTCACGAAACGGTCAATAAACATGAAAAAATACTGAAACCATCTTAAAATGAGAAATATCAAAATATGGACTTGGTTCCTTTCAGCAATCACCAATTCAATTATTTTATGCGTAGAAATCATATTTTCTATGGCATAAAGAATCTCAAAATATGGACTTACTTCTTTCAAAAATCACAGATTCAATTATTTTATGTTTAGAAATCATATTTTCTATGGCATGAGAAATTTCAAAATATGGACTAATTCCTTTCAACAATCGCCGATTCAATTGTTTTATGCGTAGAAATCATATTTTCTATAGCATGAGAAATCTCAAAATATGGATTTAATTCCTTTAAACAACCACCGATCCAATTGCTTTATCTGTAGAAATAGTATTTTCTATGGAATAAATTATTTTTACAAGATGTGCAGAATTAATTTATGTTTATTTTACATCTTTTTTTATTCTGACAAATTCATTTTTTATAAAGAAAATTTAATTCTAATAATATCAGTGTGCACATTGATGTAAATTTTTCATTTATATTTTTGGCTTTCTGTAATGCATTGTAGTATATTTATGTTATTCTCGGCTTTGTAAAAGCGTACGATTAGGGCCAAAAATATTTTATTTACCCAGCGTCCAACGTTTTCATAATCATGCAAATGTTACATTGTGCAAAAAGTCATGCAAAAATCGTTCTAATAAATGTAAGGAAAAAATCATTCATTCAATGCAAGCAATCATGTTTAATTCAATTCCCACTATTAGTTCACACTCTCCCTATATTTATTTATATATTTATTTATATATTTATATATCTTGTTCAAATTTTCAATCATTAATAAAATACTCATTATTCATCCTATCAAGTTGAAATAATTTTTTTTGAACTTGTACTGGATGACAATTGATGTTAATATAGTTTTTTTCAAATATTAATTAATTAATTAAATTTTAATTAATTAATTTTATTAAATTATAAACAGAAGTTTTCTTATACGTCCATTAAAAATATTTCAAAAATATATATTATTTATTAGAATATATATTTTTGAAATAATTAATTTTAGTTTTGCATGGGAAACAAAATGGTGGCCATTGGTTATTGAAGATCAATGAAGGTATTTTCAATAAGGGGTTACCATAGGGGGGGGACCCTATTCTGTCGCCAAATACCGCCAAGTTTGTCGCCAACTTGGCTATATAGCGCCCAATTTGGCGACCAAAATGAGTCGCCAAAAGTGACGCCAACTTGGCGATATCTCTAATATTTCGCCAAATTCCCATAGAGTTCCATTGTAAACCTATTTGCTTGTAGAAAATCAACAAATTGAGATATTTTAATGCAACAAAAAGTAATATTAGCTTAAGGGATTATACTAAATTTTTCTTTAATGACCTAAGTAGGAATTGACTTTAAAAACAAAATTTTTATATTACTTGTTTTCTTTTTAGTTCCTCCAATGATATGGATTCCTAACCAGCTTGTTGGAGCGGCAGAAGAACACAGCGTTGCCCTCGAGTGCAACACAGAGGCCCACCCAACAGCGACCAATTTTTGGGTGAGAAACGACCACGTGGTGGGATCCTCAGACGAGAAGTACGAAACTTTCCAAATTGCTAATGGATACAAAGTCCATATGAAGCTAGTCGTTAAAGAAATCAATAAAGAAGATTTTGGCGTCTACCGTTGCGTCTCCAAAAACGCTTTAGGAGAAACTGCTGGATCAGTTAACTTGTACAGTAAGTTTGTCATTTCAGTTAGTTGTATATGTTACTGGAAATGACCAAAGATCCTAGGCAGATCCTAGGTTTTGCCTGTAGATTTTAGCATTTATCAAAGTAGGTCAGTAAAAGCCCGAAATATACTTATTAATGCTTCCATTTTGAGCTTTGACCAAACCATTTATGTAAAAACTAAGATTTACAGATTCTTTTTCTTAAAATTCAGAAATGATTGATAAGCTTGACATAGGGTTTGAGAAATGAGTGATTAACATATTGCAGTCCCTTAAGCAGGTATCCGATATATTTGTAATTTGTTATCTGGTATATTTTTTACCCGAACATTTAATTATCTTTATCTATTTAAAGACTAACGCATCTGAGTTGAATATTAAGTAAAACAGCTTTGTACTCAACAGTTATTCAACAGTTTCTTCCGTAAAGGTGTAATAATTTGTTTTTTCACATTAAATGTAAAGGGGCCTACAATAACATTATACTTAACTTTTTTCTATTTTACTGTATTTAACTAATTTATTGAAAGACAATGTTCATCGAATAAACACATTTTTTTCTAGCATTATCAAATCACAATTACAGTAACTTCTTACAGCAAGGTTGAATGCTTTGGCATTTAGAAATACAAAGTCTGTTGACTGATTTGCACAAATGCATCTTCATGGACATTCGTTTGAGCAGTTTCATTTTCTGTGTCGTTGCCCCAAAGTAAAATAAGCTTATTTACCATTTCACGTACACTTATTTTCTCAGTGCCAAAGCCTTGTATGTTAAAAAAAAATTCCTTACCAAAATGATCAGATAAAAGTCCGAAATGAAGGAGTTTAGAAGTATATTTTGCGCTTTTGCCAACTCTCTTTATTTAATGCTGGGATTTACCACACTTCGAACTTTTACAGTAACATATATAACAGAAGTAGTGTAAACGTTGCATATTAGCAAGGCAAATGTTAGTTTTAGGACCCTAATTCTTCATTTTTTTTTTTCGAGGGAATATATTAACATATATTAAAGTAATGTTATTCATGAAATTAACAAGACACAGTACATTAAAGCAGTTTTAATTACTTAGAATAACGGATTAAACATGAGGCATCATTTCATTAAATAAACAGTGCTAACTTATGGAAACTGAAAACCATTAAATCTCTGTGAATGTGCACAATCAATTTTACTATATACAGAGGTACCAAATTAATATGCATTTTTGTCCGTATTTTTTTTTTTTTTTTTTTTTTTTTTTTTTTTTTTTAGAATAAAATGAATAAAAATCTTAACATATTGGAAAATCCAGATTTAACAACTCATTTGAACTGAAGCCTGTGATGCGCCTAAGCATTAATCGTATCTAACACTGGTAGACGAGATATGAAATAACGTCTTTATTGGTCTGTGGTTTTAGTCAGATTCAGTATAAATTTCTTCTTGAAATTTGCAAGGAATATAGTGTTAAATAAATGTTTTATCATGGGCTATAATTCACTTGGCAAGATTAAAAAATGACAGCACAGCTTTTTTAGAGTTTCGTTCATCAAACGAATCTCTATTTGTTTCACTCCTCTGTCTCTCTGTCCGTCACAGAATTCATTCTCAGAAACTGTATAGGTTTGAAAAAGTACTATATTACTTTAATTAAATGAAAATAAGTATATTACTTTAATTAAATGAATAATGACATCCGACCATTTTTGTGATGTGGACTTTAAAACAGAACCTTAATTTGACTCTTTTTCGCGCAGACTACATAGTTTTGTGGTAAAGTGTCTGCCTGTTAATCAAATGCTTTCCGGTTCCATAATCGGCTTCGTAGTTTGAAATTTTTTTCCCGGAATAGATTTCATTATCTAATAGATTCCATTTTGCAGATATATATATATATATATATATATTTTTTTTTTTTTTTTTTAAGGCCAAAAGTTGTTATAAAATATTTATTTTATCAATTATTTTTTTTATTCAAAAATTCTTGTTTTGAGAAATTGCAAAGTTTTAATTTGACTATATTTCAGTGTCTGATAGATTTACTTAAAAGAAGTTTCGTATATTTTTGCCATTTTAAGGGTTTTTTTTTTTTTTTTTTTGCTAAAATTAAATTATGTAATTAAATATGCTAATAACATGCTGTTACAAGTGCACTTAAATATTTTTTTATTTGATTAAAAGAATGTCTTCCAACTGTAATAATTTAAAAATTAAATTTAATGGTGCTACCATCTATATTCTTACTGAAAAAGATTAAGGATTTAATAATTAGAAATTAACGATTTCAATTTATTAATTAAAGTATAAAGTGTTTTGAAAGGAATATTAAACGAAACCCTCTGTGCGATCTTCGATCACAGTTATCCACTTGTTTAAAGTGTCAATTAATCTGAATGAGTTATGCTCATCAGAAAAAAACACGTGGAATGCTTGAGATACAGAGATTGGTGGTGTTATAGTTAGTCACAACATAAACTCTGTAGGACTAAATTATGCATCTAATATTAAATACTTTGTTTTTGTTTCTTTTTTTTTTCTAATTATTCGCTACAATTTTTTTTAATTATTTATACGTTGTTAAATTATAATCTTAAATTATATAAATTATAGTTTATTTCAAATTACATAAATTATTAATTTTAAATTATAATATTCTAATAATAATAATTGTTATTGTCTTCTTCTTCTCTTTATAATATTTTAGAAATCAAACAGAGTAATGTATTCAACAGAAATATTCCTCTCACTTCATCCGCTCCCGACTTAACGCTGCTAAAAGTACCTGGTAAGTTTTCGTTTATAATCTTTCTTGTAATTGTGGCTTTTTTATATTTTTTTCTGCCCCCTATAATATCTTTTTTATCATTCATTCTTAAAACAATTTTCTTCTGCATTATTCTTTTCTTTTTTTAATCCTTAAAATAAATCCTTAAAAATGTACCTGAAAAATAATTTTTGGGATTGTATTCACATGGTCCAAACTGCCTTATTTTCAATGTTAAATCAATAAATAAGATTAATTTATTAGTAGTAGCAGTACCCAAGTTTTCAAACATATCAAAATAAGTAGATAGACCACCGGCAGCACGGACAATCACCTCATCGAGTTCACGGATCAAATTCTAGGATTAGTTAAATCTTGATTCGCATATTAAAACGATCTGCCAAGTCATATTTTAGCGCTGATTCGTAGGTTTACCATCGTGTTTTCCTGCACCAAAAGGTATGAAAACATGGAGGACTGGGAGCAGGAAAACACAATGGTAAACCTACGAGTCAGCCGCTAAAATCGGGTTTTCAGGTGTTTTCCACCAAGATATGACTTGGCAGACCGATTGCGTTTTAATATGCGAATCAAGATGTAACTAATACTAGAATTTCATCCGTGAACTCGGTGAGGCGATTGTCTGTGCTCCCGGCTCCCGGTCTAATTGTAATGTATTTATTACCGTAGAACTCTAGGAAATTTTTCTTCCCCCCCTCCCCCCCACCAGTATATTTTTATCAGCTCCCCCCCCCCCATTTTCTTTGTGTCTCTTGAGAAATATTTATATTGAGTTTTCCATATATGAGTTTCAATTTATAATAATGTAATTAAGCACAAGTGTTTTATATTATTATTAAAATTATTATAACATTCATAACTTTGCACAAATACGAAAGACATATGCGTTACTTAAAGAGCAATCAATAATTATAAAATAAAATTTGTCTAAAACACTTTTACAAATATTTACATAACGCTAATTCTTTATTATAAAACGTATTAATCAAGTAGATTTGATATATAAACATATAAGTGAATCAGTTCAATACTCAATGTAGACAGTGTATTTGAAACCTCAAAATGTTAGTCGAACAGGAATTTGGAAAATCTGTCACAAGAGTACAGTAGCTTCTGGTTATATCGGGCCTCGTTACATGGGTCATTGGAATATATCTGCGTTTTTAGGTGTTTCTCGTAAAAAAAAAGCCCCTTCTTAAAAGCGTTTTTAAAGTATTTTTATGTACATTTACATTTTATTTACGAACTTGTATCTGTTGTTGGTTTTATTAAGAAAATTTTAACATGCGTATAAACTAGTGTTCAGCTGACATTTGTGCAACATTTACTTGAAAATTATCCCACCTTTCTATAAAATTGTTCTCGGTTATTTCGCAAATTCGGATATATCGTGTTTTTTTTTCCGGTTTATGCGATATAACGTGGGCTACAATATTTACAAATGCATAACACTTTCATCTAAAAATAGATTTCGAACAGATATATGAGACAAGTATATTTAAATACTAGGCAATATGTATACTAATGCGACAGATTGTGATTATGACATTCACGATAAAATTTGCTATCTCTAACTTTTAAAAAAATGGCGGTGGGGGGGGGGGGTCGCAGGATTCAAACAATGGCCCCACCAGTAACCGAAAGGTTCTGCTTTCAAAGCTGGTAGAGGGGGGGGGGAGTGCTGGGTTCGAACCCAATCGCACCCATCTGCCTAATCGTTCGCAGTTTTCCGTGGTTTTCTTCGAACCTTGGATTTCCTTGAATAGATGCGGGTTAGGTTCCCTTATAAAGACCCAACCCCCTTGGGCAAATATCCTTCGAGTAGATAAATAGCCGTCATAAACAACACCAACACCATTCAAACAATGTGTTTCGAAGTCTTTTGTTTTAACTTCTATTTTAATTTCCCTTGATTTACTGTTGAAATTTAAAACGTTTCGACTCACTGAAGTTTGCTGCAAGTATTTTTTATCAATGTGAGAGTACACATATATGTATACTCTATAGCAATCAATTATTATGGTTTATAAGGCATTTTTCTCCATGATGTTTCCCTTTTGATCACAGAAAAATTTTAGTGACAAAAGGAAAAATATTCCACGAGCACACTCAAATTGCTTTTATTAAACGTAGATAAATCTGTTCAAAACAAATAATATTAATATTCGCACCTTATAAAAAATAAAACCGAAAAAATAAATGAAATAATTAGATATTTTAGTATTTAAAAGTATGTTTTATGAAAACTGGGTTATAGTTACATTCTTACAGATTTTTTTTTGTTGTTGTTATTAATAAGTAATAAATTTCTTACATTTTTAATTTAATCTGCAGTCACCTATATCTTACCTTGAAAAATATTTTCCTGTGTGTTTTTTTATTTACAAATTTGTTTGCTAATTCATTGACACTAAGGGATTTTGGAACTTTCTGCTCTAAAAAGTTATTCCCAATGCAGATAGCCTCTCATTGGACGTTGTGGATCATAGAATTAACTAATGAAACTTCTTTTCATAATTGCAACAGTAACAGGAATTGTTAATAAAGTTCTTAATATAATTGGTATTTGAATACATTTCTTGTAAGCCGTTTGAATATATATATGTAACAGAAACTTTGGCTGACAATTTTTTTTTTTTTTTTTTTTTTTTTTTAAAGATTTATGATATTTATAAAGCGACTTAACTCTGCTACGTAGAATAAGCATCTTGCATTTTTTCTGTATTGATTTTTAAACTTTTTTTTCAGCGCAGTTAAATTTTTTTAATGGATAAGAAATCAAACAATGAATTCCATTCTAACAGATTGTTATCGCGATGTAATTATGATATTTTTTTATCGTTAACAAACAAAAAGAAATTGTCTTAATTTGTTCTTCTTAAGATAAAAGAGTTTCATCTTTGCTCTCGTTACTCAAAGAGAACTTTACTTTTAATTCTTCTTTTTTCAGGCAATACTTTGTAGATCTCTTTTTCATTTGCTATTTCTGAGGCATTAATAGTAGTTGAATAGTACCCTGTGTCGCTGCAGTTTTCATAGTACTTTAAAGTTGTTGAAATTTCAAATTGAAAAATATCAACTGTTATACCTACAGATTGGATAAATTTACTGGAGTTATAAATTGTAAATAAAATATCATTCCGTATATAAGTTATCAAACGAAGCCATTTTGAAATTTTATCAAACAAAGAATGGGTTTATGATGCAGTTCCTTTATAACAAGAGCAAATACTCTTAAAGAAATAAGTGCTTTACGCATTTCTCTTAAAGGTAAGATAATAGGCTTTACAGCATCAATTCGTGACTCCCACCGTGTATCAGAGAATCCTTTAATTTCTAAGGCCATGCATTCTTCAATTATAGTCTAGCAAAATTTGAAGGAGGCAAAAATATGATAATACCAAAATAAAAAAAAAATTTATAATAATAATCAATGGTATATATAGAGGACTTTGCTGCATCTGAAATAACTAAATTCTATAACACATTCTGAGATGTATAAATTTAAATTGTGGAGAAGGGCACTGACGAATAAACTCAAGCACACTCATAAATATCTAAGGTGCTGGTAACTTTATATATCTCTTTATTAACACAATAACACAAAAGCAGCGCTCAGCCGCTTTCTCGAATACCCACATCTCCAACACAGTACTCAAAGGCACACACTTCACTTCACTTCAGATTATAGTGACTGTGATTTTAATTATAGGTGGCGTGGCATGTCTCTCTACATGGAACATACCGGCCCTTATTGACATGTTTATAACATTCAATAACAATTTTTACAAAATACTCTAAATTACACAACTTAATACAAAAAGTCACTATATACGTTAATTTAAATATAATCCTCGAAAAAAAATCTATACAACACACATATATACACAATTACTTTTTTTTTAATTACCATGGTCTTCAGGCATGGGAAAAATACATAATTTACTGATCGACCTTTTAAAGGTTTCATTTTGAGTATTTACCTTAACCACTCGAATTTTGTTACCGTTACCGTAACACACCTCAATAATTCTGCCTAATGGCCACTTATTTGTCGATAAATTTTCTTCTATTAACACCACTAAATCTCCGATTTTTACATTAACCTTTTCAAACCTCCATTTACCCCTTTGTTGTAATTTACTTAAATAATGATGATGATGCCATTTACGCCAAAAAAGTTGTAGAATTTTAGTTAACCGTTGCCATTATTGAGGCGATTTTCTCTTATATTGGTTAGATCAAGCTCAATAATGGAATCTAACGGCCTGTTTATCAAAAAATGGGCCGGAGTTAAGACTCCAAAATCATTCTCATCATATGATAATGGACTCAAAGGCCTCGAATTTAATATTCCCTCGATTTGTATGACTACTGTAGGAAGTTTCTCATAAATGAGGTTAGCACCTCCCACAACCTCTCTTAAAGTGATACTTAAATGATTTTATAGCGGCCTCCCAAAGACCCCCGAAATTGGGTGCCCTGGCTGGGAGGGATAAATTTCCACTCAATGCCTTCCGTGGATACATATGCTGCTAATTTCTCACCAAATTTTTTTACTAACTAATAAAAAGCCTTAAGAATCTTATTTGATCCAATAAAATTTTTCGCGTTATCTGAATACAATTTGGCACATTTACTTCTGCGTGCAATGAATCTTTTCAATGCAGCAATAAATGATTCGGAGGTTAAGTCTGAAACAATTTCGATATGTACAGCTTTAAATACAAAACAAACAAAAATACAGATATAAATTTTTTGCAAGGTAGTTCTACATGCATACCCAACTTTGACCATAAATGGCCCACACAGATCTACTCCCGAAACATTAAAGCAGTAGTCCAATTGGATTCTATCCCTGGGAAAATCGCCTATCAATTGATTTGCAATAACTGATTTAGCTTTAAAACATGGGATGCACTGATGTACTACCTTTCGACATGTTGCACGACCATTTATTGGCCAAACATTTTCTCTTATGAAGATATTTCTTATGATAATAGTTTATAACAATTACTACAGTAATACTATTAGACTTCGGTAAAATCGCTGGGTGCTTTCTCGCAAAATTTAAATTACTGTTATCTAACCGATCTCCAACCCTTAAAATTCCAAATTCACCTAAGAATAAGTTAAGGCTTTTTAGCTTACAGCTTGGACTTGCCGAACCCTTGGTCTGCAGACTACGTATGTCTGCATTGAATTCTTCTCTGTGGACAGATTTAATTAAATAAATTTCTGCATGCACCAAGTCTGAAGTTAGTAAAGGTCCACCACACCTGTATAGTGGATTTCTTGCATTCGTCACAAACCTGAAAATATAACTAAGAACGCGTAAAATAGTTATATAATTATTACTACGATTAATTAAGTCATTTACAAAACAATTCTCTGTAACATTACAGTTAATACCACTAAGCTCATTGATAGGGTTTGAATTGGTTTTGAGTTCTTTATTGAATTCCTCATTAGCTTCTGGTATAATTACTGAACGTCGATGATAGTCAATGTTATCAAGAAAAATAGGTCCTTTCCACACAAGTCACAATTAATAAGTTTATCTGGATCCATACCTCGGGAAAGTTTGTCAGCAGGATTTTGTTCAGAGCAGATATGACGCCACTGTTCAGGACTAGAGTTTTCTTGAATTTTAGCCACCCTGTTCTACACACAAATTGATTGAGATCGATAGGTTCCTTTTGAATCCACGCTAACACAATCGTTGAATCCGACCACAGGATTTCTAATACAAGTTACTAACAGGTTACTAATAGTAACTATTATTTTCATGGACGATAAGACTCTTTTTACTAGTTTGGTTTGCAAAACTGCAGTACACAGTTCGAGTCTGGGAATAGTTAGACTCTTTACTGGTGTAAAGCGTGACTTCCTAGCGATTAAATTCACCATTACATTTCCTAGAGAGTCTCAAGATTTGCAATAAACCGCTGCCCCATAACAGCTTTCTGAGGCATCTGCAAAGCCATGAAGTTCTACAATTTCCGGGTTTTCAATTATAATGAGTCTACTTATTTTTATATTATTGACACTTTTAAGCGATATAAGAAATTGATGCCACTCGCGATATTCTGACTCAGGGAGCTCGTCATTCCAGTCAATATTACCTCCACAATCTCTGCATAAGTATTTTGGCTTTCGCTAAAACTGGGCCAAGAAATCCTAGCGGATCAAAAATTCTGGCGATTGTCGACAGTACTTGTCGCTTGGTATAGGAATCGCTCAATTCTATTTTAACTCGAAATATGAAACAATCACCCTTTGGGTTCCACGAAACCCCTAACGTTTTAGTCTCAATGTTGTTTTCAAAATTATATCCTTCTCCAGGTGTCAGTGAAAGATTTTTATCACTTGTGCACCATTTATGAAGTTGCATACCTGCCTTATGCTTAATCGCTATGAGCTGCCGCTGCAACTCTTTGGCTTCCTCAAGCATAGCTGCACTGCACAAAATATCATCCATATAAATATTTTCACGAAGAACTGGTGCTGCCATTGAAAAATTATTTCCTTCATCAATCGACAGTTGATTGAGCGTTTTCAATGCTAAATAGGACGCGCTGACAGTTCCGTAAGTCACCGTTTGTAATTCGGAAATTTTTGGTTCCTCCTCAAAATTATCGTTCCATAAAATTCTCTGCAACGAGTGCTGACTAGGGTTTATGTTTATCATTCGGTACATCATTTTTACATCCGCCGTCAAAGTATAAACGTGTTCTCGGAAGCTAACCACGATCGTAAATAAGTCATTTTGAATGACTCCGCCGTTATATTGTAATGAATTTAGTGATGTCCCATTTGTTGTCGTGGCAGAACAATTAAAAACAACTCTGAGTTCAGTGGTCGATTTTTCTGGACGAAATATACCATGATGTGGAGCATAGTACGCAATATCAGGTTCCTTTGCTTCTTTCACCTGTTTCATATCCCCTAAAACTTTGTATTCCTTTAAGAAGTCTTTATACACATTAAAATATTGCTCATTCTTTGATAAGCGAGTCCACAGCGATCTGAGTTTTTTTAGAGTAAGATACCTAGATCAGCCTAAACGCGAAGGATTTTCCTTTAAAGGCATTTTCACTACGTATCTACCTTCTACATTCAGGGTCGTACTGGCATAACTGTTAGGGCGGTGGAAAAATGGATAAAAAGGGCGCCGATTGCCTTACAAAAAGGCCCAAATGCATATATATATAAGGTGTGTCCCAACGAAATAAAGCCACCCTAATTCTGTGCCGTAACTGGACACGAAACAAACAAATAAGAACAAGACAAATATATTAAGAAAGTCCATATACAAATACATAATACATAGTAACTCATTCCCTGCCCCACCTGGGCAGGAGAAAAAGATGAATGTGTAAAAAAAGAGGGGAAAAAGTGTCCCGCCGAAATAAAGCCACAGTCAATATTAGTATGTATTGGTAACTACCGACATTCGAGCTGCTGCAGGTCAACATTTTTATGATGTCAGGAAGTTGTCAAATACTTATTCTGAGCCAGTCGGAATTTCTGCAGACTTTAGAAGGCTGCATTTTCTATTTTTCCTTCAGTATTGGAATGGGAATGAAAACCCACCTATCAAAGTTCGAAAAAGGACAAATAACAACTTTTAAGGAAAAAGGTCTTTCACATAGACTAATATCTAAGCAAATCAACCGATCTAAAACCGTAACAAACAATTTTGTAAATCAGGGAAATACGTACGGGTATAAAAAAAAAGTGGTGTACATGCAGAAAAATGACTTCCAGGCAGAAAAGAGAAGTTTTGCGTCGTCTTCACGAGGTGGTATTTCCCTAAAACAGTTGACAAACGAAGATAACATCCCTGTGACAGAATCAACTTTGAAACGAATTGAAAAACGTATAGGCATCTTGCAACACAAGAAAAGGAAACAGCTGCCCATGTTGAAAGTTATCCACATGCAATGGAAAGTCGATTAGGCCAAATATCATCGAACCTGGAAGGACCAGTGGCATCGTGTTATAGTCTCAGATGAGAAAAACATTAATTTGGATGGGCCAGACGACCTTGCTTTCTATTGGTATGACATGAGGAAAGAAGAGAAATTTTTTCCAAAAGACAGCAAAGTGGAGGCTCATGAACGGTGTGGGGAGGCATCGGTTATGGAGATAAACATAACCTGGCTTTTCTCTCAGGCCGCATGAAGCCTACCGATTACCAAGAAATGCTAGAAAACCATTTACTGTCATTTGCAAAGAGACTTTGTAGACTAAGTTGGATCTTCCAGGCGGACAAGACCTCCATTCACGTTCAAAAATCCTCCTGGGAATGGTTTTTGGATAATCGGGTACCAAAACCATTGGAATCACCTGGAATACATTATTGGAATACATTTTTCCTGATCTCAATCCCCAAGAAAATGTATGAGGTATCCTCAGTAGGGCTGTATATGCCAATAACAGACACAGTTTCAGTCTGTGACAAAATTGAAGGTCGTCATCATTGAAGCGTGGGAGAATATTGATGCTATTTTCTTCCAAGGATTGGTAAATGGTATGCCACATCGTATATTCCACGTCATATATAACCATGGCGGATAAATTGTCTATTAACAGTAGTGGCTTTATTTCGGCGGGACACTCCCCCCCCCCCCTCCTTTTTTTACAAATACATTTTTTTCCTGCCCAAGTAAGGCAGGGAGTGAGTTACTCCTTGTAAATATGTATTTGTATATATATTTTCTTAATATATTTGTTTCGTTCTTATTGGTTTTTTTCGTGTCCAATTACAGCACACAATCACGGTGGCTTTATTTCGGTGGGACACACCTTATATACACTTACAGTGAAACCTCCCTGTGCGACCACCTCCCCGAACGATCATTTTTGCATAGAACAAAATTTATTCCCATAGGCTCAATACTAATTTTACCTCCCTGTCAGAGACCATCCCAGTTGAACTCCCTCCATGAGCGACTCATTTCTTTGAAGAAAACGAAACAAATTCCGTTTTTTCCTGGTCGCCTGAAGAAGGTTTTATTAGAAAAATAATTCCGGAGAGCGCATTAGTCGTCAAACTTCTAAACTAAGTTTAGATTTTTTTTATTCCGGTAACTTTTAAGTGTTTAAACTCCTGTGTGCCTTTTTAGACAATGAATTTAACTCTGGTGACAAATTAAGGATGACGGTCAATACACTTCCCTGCCAAATTCTGTCAGGAATCTCTCAAGGAAATAGATAAATGAATGAAATCGTCATTATTTGTTGGCATCCAAAAAAAAAAAAAAAAAAAAAAAATGCATTTATTTACTGAGCTTTGAAAGGATTTCGAAATAAAAGTTATAAAAGATAAAACCGTAAAATCAAAGCAAACGTCAACGTATTCATTTTTTACACTCTGCAGTAATTAACTTATAAAAGTTTAAGTATCAAAACATAAGTTAATTGCATATTTTTTTCCTAATGTGAAAAATAAATTTTAGTAACATTGTTACCTTTTTTCAACAATTAAAATCTAGATTTAAACATGACCTCCCTTAAGAGACCACCTCTTGGAGCGACCAATTTTTAATGGAACACACACACACGCATACATACTATACAAATTATGTATAAAAAAATACTTTAAAAATATATACGACTATTTTGTTATAGCGAAAACTTTATTCCTAAAATAATTATGACAACCAAATTAGTATTTTATACTATAGAAATGTAATTTACACAAAAATAGTTCCCCGCAAAATATTGCACTTCTGATGTTAGACCAGTGTTGCCAACTTAGAGGTATTTTTTTTCCACCACACTTTTCTAAAAAAGCTATCTCTATTTTCGAAATCTGCTCACCTTATCTAATGAGTTAATTCAAACTTTACCCCGAATATCCGAATAACAATCTCCATACAATTATCTCCAAATGGAAAATAAAATATTAAAATAAAACAAACAAAAACAATTTCGTTGGGTCAAAACTCAAAAGTGCAAAACATTATTTTATACAATTGAATAACATTTTATATAATACAATCTCTAGGATACAAATACTATTTATGGTGTAAAAAATTTCAGAAAATTAATTTTGGTTTAGGGCAAGAATGACGCTTATTTTACGTGAATTATTTTAAAAAATTGTTTTATTTCTTTATTTTTTCAACATTAAAAAATTATCATAGAGAAGCATTTGGTTTGAATCCCGCTATTTAAACAGTTTAAATATATATATATAGTCTGAAATTGCATGAAAGAAAATATTCTTTAACATTATTACTACAGGTTTCGTTATTATTCACTTTAGTTCGTAGGTAGCAATAGTGATGGGCGATTCTCGAAAATTCGACAATCGAGAAAAATCGTCATCGTAAAAAATCACAATCGATACAGCCATCGATTAATTCCTAGAATATACAATCGAGATGTTTTACAATCGATTATAACGAGAGAAGTTAAAAACAATTGTTGGATGACTTAGCTATTATTCTGGCCGAAATTTTTATAGTAGTGATAGGGCTTGATCGATAATTCTGCTATCGCAATTATTTGCTCCCGATTTAGGCTTAAGGGGTTACTTCAGTCAAGCGAAAAGACCTGCTCGCTAATGCTAATCTTATGGAAGAAATTTATAAAGATATCTCATTTAAATTTCAGTATTTTAAAATGATTTTCTTTGCATTGGAATAAATTCCCCTTTCTTCTTTATGAAACTGCAATGTCCAAATCGCGTAACTATGGCGCATTTGATGAATCAAATAACCTTTCTATACTTTTTAGATAACTCCAAAAGGTTTGATACAGTTTAAAGTTCCCCTAAATGTCAAATAATGTGGAATTTCCCCATTGATCGAAAATAAAAGTTTCTTTCGAAAAACGTAAGGATAGTAAAGATACCTGCCAAGAGGGAACCTGTCTAACACGGAAACTGTTTTTCAGTACCTAGCGATTCCAACATGACTCTGTAAGTCTGTATTGAAATCCAAAGTAGCTATTTTATGACTCATTTAAAAACTCATTTTTTATTTTAGACGCATTAGCTAGAATCGATTAGCATTTCCCTCTTTTCGATAAAGGTAAAAGGTTTGATACAAATTAAAGTTCCCTAAACGTCTAAAGTGTATCAAATGCTGTGGAATTTCTCCGTTTATCAAAAACAAGACAGCTTTATCGAAAAACGGAAGGATAACCAAACATACATAACTGCTGAGAGGGAACCTGCCTAACACGGAAATTGTTTTCCAGTGCCTAGCGATTCCAACATGATTCTTCAAGTCTGTATCGAAATCCAAAGTAGCTAGTTTCTGACACATTAACTAGCTCATTTTTTATTTTAGGCGCATTAGCTAGAATCGATTAGCATTTTCTTCTTTTCGATAAAGGCAAAAGGTTTGATACAAGTTAAAGTTCCCTAAATGTCTAAAGTGTATCAAATGCTGTGGAATTTCTCCGTTTATCAAAAACAAGACAGCTTTATCGAAAAACGGAAGGATAACCAGACATATATAACTGCTAAGAGGGAGCCTGTCTCATACGGAAATTGTTTTCCAGTGCCTAGCGATTCCAACATGACTCTTCAAGTCTGTATCGAAATCCGAAGTAGCTAGTTTTTGACACATTTACTAGCTCATTTTTTATTTTAGGCGCATTAGCTAGAATCGATTAGCATTTTCTTCTTTTCGATAAAGGCAGAAGGTTTGATACAAGTTAAAGTTCCCTAAATGTGTAAAGTGTGTCTAATGATGTTGAATTTCTCCATTTATCGAAGACAAAGGAGCGTTATCGAAAAATAGAACGGTAAACAGACAAATATATCCGCTAATAGGGAATTCTATAACTAAAATAAAACTTCAATGGACTTCATTTTTGGTATTTTGGATAATTTTAATCTTCCAATCCTTACGAACGTGGTATTAGATGATGGGTCTGGAAAAGGTAGAAAAAAAGCCCCCCCCCCCTCCCCCGAAGCGGCATTAGGCCCCAAATTGACAGTAGGGCAGACCAAGGATGAAAGTTAACTTCATGTAAGAGAGGACTAGGGAAATTGAGAATGGTAAAAAAAACAAACCATTGAATAAGAAAAAATTTGAAGAAAAAGAAAAATGGTAAAAGAACAAGTGAAGCGTGTGATTAGAGCCAGACAAATAGAGAGGGGCCCGATGGGCCACAGCTGGTCCAGAATGAGTGCCAGAGTTGTCAGAATGTGTCAAGAACTTGGAGAATAGTATCTACAATGAAGAAAAATAATGAGACAAAATATTATGAAAAACAGATGAAAAATACCAATAGCCTGAGGCTAAAAGTAAAATGTTTCACTGGGCGGCGTCCCCTGGTGGTAGTAAAAATAAAATTGATACGAAAAGATAGGGAAGAGTGAAAAGACTTTATTTTGGGAATTTTATAATTTTTGCACAAACAGTATACTAAAGGTTTGAAGAAACAAAACTTTAAAGCGCCCTCTTGAGGCGAAGAAGGGAGTTAAAATTAAGAAACATATGTCCATATTCTTTATTCGATTTTATACACAATTTTATGTTAGTCTTATAATTTTCCTATGAGTGGAAGATACCGTACCAGAGTACGAAAAAAAAAACGCTGCTAAGTATATTCCTTTAGAACATTTTAAGCCCAGAGGTCTAAAATTAACGGTGGATTGACAAAAGAAAGGCAGATTTAGAAAGGTTATGAGATTACCCTTATTTTAATACGTTACATGAGTGGGGTAAAATAATTTTGAAAAATCCTCTTCCCTGAGGCGCGACACTTAAAATCTTGAAAACACATAATTTGCAGTGCAATTTTGTTTTAACAATAGCATTCTAATATTAAGAGATATGGGACAGATTAGGAGGGCTAAAATAAGAGAAACATTGAAAATCAAAGACAAACTGGCGCCAAATTCACTAGAAAACTTCTATATCAACAACTGAAACCCGAACTGATGACTTGAGGGTCCTGTCCCTGCCGGCGAAGACACTCACGAGCTAATGCTAATCCTATGGGGAGGGATTTTTCTAATATCTTGTTTGCATTTCGACATTTTTAAATAATTTTTTTTTGCATTGGATAGCCGAGGTCCATCTCTACAGCGCACTTTTTTCACTTTTTCGATTTTGGCCACAGATATTTTTAACAAAGTTACTTTCACTTTCAAAACCAGTTCTGAAAATGAAAGTGTCATTCTAATAATGTCTTGCAAATAGCGGTTGAAGAAAAAATCATCTTAGTAAGGGTGTACTCAAATCCAAACAGCTTATTTTCTGACTCATTTTACAATTCATTTTTGCTCTCAAAGGCTTCCAATTGGTACGTTTTCTTACTCAGAAACTATATAATGTACCTTAATGGTTGATTTTTTGATAGAGGCAGAATATATTTTTAAAAAATGCTGTTAAAGTGGGCATTTTGAACCGAATTTCCCGAAGCGGATTGTGTTGGAAAAATCATTGTATTAAGGATACACTCAAATCCAAACTGCTTATTTTCTGACTCATTTTTAAATTAATTTTTGCTCTCAAACGAATTTAATTGGTAGATTCGCTTATTCAGAAACTATATAATCTATCGTAATGATCGATTTTTTGATAGAGGCGGAATATATTTCAAAAAATGATGACAAGGTGGGCATTTTGAACGGAATTTCCCGGAGCGATTGTGTTAGAAACGAAAAATATTATCCTTCTAAGAAAATATTTTTTTATATATCAAGTTTTAATTAATTGAACGAAAAATAAAAATACAGGTCGCTTATAAATCTCTTCAAAAATCGCGTCAGCAAGTTTCATATTTTTTTTATTAAAAATGAATCTGGAGTTATGCCAGAAAATTTCGAGTTGTTGAGCATGGAAAAGTATTTTTTTGAATACCACCCTAACATGATTCTGCTAAAACTAACCATTATATAAAAATGAAATAAAAACTTGTCAAAAGCGGCCAGACAAAATTGTTAAAGTGGGTTTATCTCTAATCATGATTTAGTTTTTGTTTGTGAAATTAGTATACCTGACTTCGAAATCTACCTCCGCCTGTAGGCCGGGCCGGCAGGGATTTTTTATTTTTTCGCAACAGTTATAAAGAGAAAATAAAGAAATACATTAGACAAATTTTGAAGATTTCACAAAAATCCAAACCAATAAACACCCGGCCCGGCCGCAGGCCGAGCATCTATTTTCATTCACGGCAATCGGGCCGGGCCTAGCCTACTCTTTAAGGGCCGGGCCTTACTTTTTCCCTGAAGTTTCGGGTCGGGCCGGCCCTAATTTATTTTGTCTGCACACACCCGGGTACTGGTTTCATTCCTAATCTTCATGGCCCAAAATTTTCATTCCTAGTTTTCACCCAGCCCGTATGAAAATCATTGTCTCGGCGTGGCCTGGTCCGTTCAAGTGTCAGTAAAATTAGGCTTGGCACAAATTTTTACTCAAAAAATGCATACATTTTTAAATCGCCATTATCCTACAATTAAACATTCAAATTCATTCTTTTTAAAGAGTAGTAGATTTCTACGCTTATTAAAATACAGTTAAATTAAAATATAGTAAAACGTGTGAAAAAGAACCTGTCTATGACAGAATCTCGTTTTAAACTGAAAAACGTGTTGATCCATGCAAAATTAATATACTACTACGTAAGAAAATAATATGTAATACATTTACACTTGCTAAGAAGGGAACTTGTGTTTAACGCATTTTTTTCCCTTTTCTATGCAATTCAGTCTTAGATTTTACTGTATAGCATTTTTCAGATATTTAACGCTTCAATACATGGAATATGGATTAACAATATTAATGATAACTGAAACATTTACATACAAGAAATAGAGATTCATTAAAAAAATAAATATCGCACCCTGCGGCACTTCTATAAAAATGAAGATTATAAACATGAAAAGAAAAGTTAAGATAAATATTTTTGGCTTGAACTCCTCGTACGAGACAAATTTTTAACCAAATCGACGTAAAAATCAATGTTTTGTAGAAATTCACTCAGGCCGTGGCGGGCTCGGGCCGAGATTTTAACTTTTATACCGGGCTGGGCCGGGCCAATAATTTTTTGCTACGGGCCGGGCCGGGCTCGGGCCGAACTTTTAACTTTTTTACCGGGCCGGGCCAATATTTTTTTTTGTACGGGCCGGGCCGAATTTTTTTTCTCTGAGTCAGGCCGGGCCCGGGCCTGGAAATGTCGGCCCGTGCAGATTTCTACTACAAGTCTTTTCTTTTATGTACAGTTTGGCCGAATATTCGGTTTCATTTTTGTTTTCAGCCCAAAATCTTAGTTTCGGCGAAAGTACTGGCGAATATTCGATATTACTATAACTGCCCTTCCCTAGCCTCCCCCAAACGGCACTCCCATCTGTTGAGCCGCGCATAGTATGTATTCACATACAAGGGGATAAATTTAGAAGGTATTACTAATCGTTATTTTTAAATTAAATTATTTTTTAATAATTTTTTATGTTTATAGCACCTTATATTGAATTATTTTTGTTTCAATCAAATTCTTTTTTAATTAATAATTATGTACTGCTGTTTCTACTCAAAACATTATTCAGATAACATGCATATATGTATGTTTATGTTAATTACTTTGAATTTATTTTTAAAACAGTTTCGCTTTCGTTTTCGGTCGAAACTAGGAAGGTAAACGAAATTTGGTTTCTGTCGAACACTATTTTTATGTTTGTAAATGAGCAGAATTTTTCGCATTATTTAACGTTAAAAAATATTTCTTTGAAAACCGCTTTAAGGATTTACCACGTAATCATAACTTATAAATTTCAGAAAATCGAGTTTTATTTTAGCGGCTTTATCCACGGAAAATTTCTTTATGTGGCCAAAATCTGGAATAGACGATTCTATGTAAGTGAAAAAAAAAAAAAAAAAAAAAAAAAAAAAAAAAAAAAACAATAGGCATTATATTATAATTATAACATAAAATTTAAACTAATAAAAATTTTCTCAAAATTGCATTTTTAAATTGTTGACTACGACACGATTACTTTAATAATAATGAATTGTTTTACTTTTGTCAGCTTTTTTTCTTATATAATTATGCAGTGCATTAAAGACTTTTTTTTTTATCATCATAAATCAGTATTTTTCTACGGTAAAAGTTGAATACCCTCTTCAAATAATCAGCATTAAAAAATAAAATAAAATAAAATAAAATAATTAAAAAAAAGCTTTTCGTAATTTCCACTCTTTGTCCCGTCTAGTCACTAAAATAAGTCATATTTAATTAAAAATTACTGTATATTTTAATTTCAGATAAGCTAAATTTAAACTACAATGTTCGCCGCAACTCACACGCACAAAAAACGCCCCAGAAAAGAGGCAATAATTTCAAATATATTTACATTTTTCAAAAGTAATATGTATCAAAATTATATTTAAGCATTGTATTACAAAATAAAAAACAAAGTCAAAGAAAATAGAAATACTTGAGGGGGCTCGTCACTCAACTTCCAAATTCTCCTCCGTAATGCTAAGTCTATAAACTTTTGATGCATTCGTATATTTAAAATATCTTCTCGGAAAATTCACATTTTTAGCATCTTTTTTCTGTGAATTCTTCTTAAAATTTTAACACTTGACACACTCGTAAGATTTTAACATTTCATATAAAATTAAGTCTATACCTTAGAAATATCTTGAGAACTAAGAAAAAAAAAAGAAACTTTTAGGAAGTGTACACAAAAAATAGAAGTTAAAAATATTAATTTCCCGAGGAGATATTTCAAATATATGAATCTATCCAATGTCCATAGACTTTACATTAGTGAGGAGAAATCGGAAGCTGGGTGACCAACCCCATTAATTGCTTAATGTGGAAAAAAAATTAAAAGAAGAAGAAGAATCTTGTGTCGTGCGTTAATTAGTATTTCATGGGAAAATACCTCCAGCAGAAAGATATTGAGCACCAGAAATCTCAGAATACAGTATAATCAATAAAAAGTGTCACATCTGGTATTACTACAGAAACCATTGGGTGTCTATAGAACCCATTATCTAGTTAACTCGAAACCCCGCAGAAATGGTAATTTGTCTTCTTAGGAACAAGATCCCATCCCACGTTATTGACTAATAGCATTGAAAACTGAACACAAACTGCACTTCTCTTTACTTATATTCACCCATTCTTTTGTAAAACATCTTTTACAGTTTTAGTGGTTTGTCTATTTATTTTCATTACATGTGTATTTTTCAATTTATAAATCGAGGTAGTGTTTGAAGTTTAAAGCGGTTAAGCAGATCCGGTTTTAAAAAAACGTTTTTAGATATTGGCATTTTCGGATGCTAAAAGTATAATCGAATTTTTAAATATATATGAAAAATTAACGTTTTCTTTTTTCGAAAGCAAAATTTACATAAGTTTCCATTGTAAAATCTTGTGAAGAATTAGTCTTGACGGTCTAACACTTATATTATCATTAGGAAACTATGGAATGCTCCACTTTAGTAGAACAAGAGTATCAATTTATGTGTCTGTTTGTGAAGAGTGAACGTGTATGTAAGTATGTGTGTGCGTGTCTGTGGGGGGAGGGGGGGAGGTTGCTATTACAAAAACACGATAATAGTTTTTTGAAAGTTATTTTTACAGAGGCACTTGAAAAGTCTGACCAAGTGACCAAGGGCACCATGATTACAAAAACACGATATTAGATTTTTAGAAGTTATTTTTACAGAGGCGCTTAAAAAATCTGACCAAGAATGGCGTGATGACAAAAGCACGATAGTAATTTTTTGAAAGTTATTTATACAGAGGCGTTGAAAAAAAAATTGACGAAGGGCGCCATGACTACTAAAACAAGATATTAGTTTTTAGAAATTGATTTTTCCACAGGTGCTGAAAAAAAAAATTGACCAAGGGCGTCATGATTACAAAAACACGATGTTAGTTTTTTGAAAGTTATTTTTACAGAGGCGCTGAAGAAATCTGACCTAAAAGGGCACCACCATAATTTCAAAAACACGATTTAGTTTTTTGAAATTTATTTTTACAGAAGTGCTGAAAAAAAATCTGACCAAAGGCGCCATGATTACAAAAACACAATAATAGCTTTTTGAAACGCATCTTTAAGGAGGCGCTGAAAAATATCTGACCAAGGGCGCATGATTAGAAAAACACGATAATAGCTTTTTGAAAGGCATTTTTACAGAGGCGCTGAAAAAATCTGACCAAGGACGCCTTGATTACAAAAACACGATATAGTTTTCTGAAAAGCAGTTTTACAGAGGCGCTGAAAAAAATCTGACCAAGGGCGCATGATTAGAAAAACACGATAATAGCTTTTTGAAAGGCATTTTTACAGAGGCGCTGAAAAATATCTGACCAAGGGCGCCATGATTAGAAAAACACGATGTTAGTTTTTTGAAAGTTATTTTTACAGAGGCGCTGAAAAAATCTGACCAAGGGCACCATAATTTCAAAAACACGATTTAGTTTTTTGAAATTTATTTTTACAGAGTTGCCGAAAAAAAATCTGACCAAGGGCGTCATGATTACAAAATCACGATAATAGCTTTTTGAAACGCATCTTTACAGAGGCGCTGAAAAATATCTGACCAAGGCGCCATGATTACAAAAACACGATATTAGTTATTTTTTTTGCCTTATTTTAACAGAGGTGCTGAAAAAATCTGACCAAGGACGCCATGATTACAAAAACACGATATAGTTTTCTGAAAAGCAGGTTTACAGAGGCGCTGAAAAAAATCTGATCAAGGGCGCATGATTAGAAAAACACGATAATAGCTTTTTGAAAGGCATTTTTACAGAGGCGCTGAAAAATATCTGACCAAGGGCGCATGATTAGAAAAACACGATAATAACTTTTTGAAAGGCATTTTTACAGAGGCGCTGAAAAATATCTGACCAAGGGCACATGATTAGAAAAACACGATAATAACTTTTTGAAAGGCATTTTTAAAGAGGCACTGAAAAATATCTGACCAAGGGCGCCATGATTACAAAAACACGATATTAGTTTTTTTAAAGTTATTTTTACAGAAACGCTTTAAAAAATCAGAACAAGGGCGTCATGATTACCAAAGCCGCCCCTGACAATGGGACCAAATGAAATAAAAATAAAAATATGCTGTCTTAAATTGTCATTCCCTTTTTATTCTTGTCTTTCGTACTTTTACAAAAAGCAGAAATATCAAACTACCGGCCAGCAACCCCGGACGCTTAATATTTGACAGAAAATATGCTAAATACGTTATTAATACTAATATTAATTTATGTGGAAGTTACTATTCTTCGGGGTACTGAATAAAATCTGGACCAGGGAGCCATGACTATCAAATTCTCTGCCAATGAATCCATTTAAAATGAGAATATGTTTCTTATACAGTGTTTCGTCGCTTATACTTGCACAAAGGACAGAAATACAAAAATACCTGACAACATCAGGGTCGCTAAATACTTAGACGCAGAAAATATGCAAACATATTAGACGCAGACTTATTAGAAGCATTCTTAGAGCAGAACTTATTTAGGCGTATATCTAAATACGTTAATACGTACTTAATATTATTTTTCTTAGAATTTATCTTTAGTACAAGCTTTGAAACAAAGTCTGGTCCAGGATACCATGTGTAATAATGGCATATCTGATTGTCGATAACTTCTGTTATCTCGAAATTGGGTTATCTAATTGTCTTTGATCACACATAGTTTGCTTATGCTATACTTTAAAAAATAAAAAGCATTACTTTTTAATTTTCCAAATGAAAATTTTTGAAAATTTTATGCCTTTCAGAATACACAAAGACGATGGGCGCACCGGGCATTTGCCTCGTTGCCCGGTGGGCCAGTACGACCCTGTCTACATTTCTCCAATGCGTACACGCAAAATGTTTCTCGCATATCTCAAATTCCTTACTTTTTGGTAACTCTACCTTGATGTTTTCGACTTCCCAAAACTTTCTTAATGTTTTGTTTAAATCCTCTTCCCGAATTAGCCCACAATGAACTTTAACCTCATCTCCCTGTTCTATGCTTCCACTAGCCACGTATCCAAATACAGTATTTTTTAAAAGCAATTTCGAACTCTGAGAATAAATATAGTCTTGGTCTTAAAAATCATAAAATATTTCTGCACCTAACAACATATCAACTTTATCAGGAAAATTAAATCGATAATCTGCTAACATAGTTATATCTGGAACCTCAACATTTATATTAATCACTCTTTGCGGAATTAAATCTGTAATTTTCCTTACTACTAGCATAGTCAATTCCCTTTCAAAACTTTTATCTCTATTCGCGATTTTTGTCTTTACGCAACCCTTTACTGTCATAGGAGAATCATCTAAACACGAAATTAAAGTATTTGTTTTATCTGGGAGCACGGCAGTGCGTCCGCCAAGTTCGCACAAGCCGTAAGCTACCTTTTCCTGAACCATCCCGGCATACTTTTCACCCCCTCATAACGTCGTTTTAGGAAGAGATATAGAAATTTTTCTTTTATACACATGTTCGTATGGTCAAACTGAACTAAGGTTCCACGATTTCATGTTTCTATATTTAGTAGTTTTCGAAATATTAAATTCCGAAAAAGAGCTTTTTTGTCACTGACTCACTTCGCATCATGAAATAACTAAGGTACTTCTAAAAGTCGTAGAATCATGAAATTTCACAAATAAGTCGGGTTTGTAGCACAATTAACCAGAAAAATCTGAAAACACAGAATTTCCGCCTCTAAACCCTTCAAACAGGGGGTGTTCATTTGGCCGTAAACAGTTCCTTAGCACATTCAATTGTTACAATGTTGGTCGCCAAAACTCGATTACAGAGTTTTGAAGAGGGTCACGTGATTTCAAGCAGAATAACTTTTTATATATATGCTTTTCCAAAGATGTTTGTGGCCGCCCCTCCGGGTGGTTCCGAACCGACCCCTTGAGTGGGGGAGGAGACCGGAAGCTCGGCAGAGTTCGTTGTGTACGAATGTGAGGGGGCCGGATGGGGACGATTCGCCACCTCCTCGAGAGACCTGCGGTCGACAGGCCAAGGGTCCGGTGGCCACGGGTAACGGACGTTGTGCATGGGGTGCGGGGGCCTTCGGGCTCGACCTACACGCATCCCCCGGCAGCTGGGTTCTCTGGCCAAGCCGGATAGCGACGTTCCATAGGTCGATCCCGGTGCCGGTCTAAGGGCCGGACGGTGTCGCCGGGCAAAGACTAGCTAAGGCGATAGGACCCCATCCACCATTTGACTAAGAGGGAGCCTGAAGTATGAGTGAGGGCTTTGTAGTGGAAAGTCCTCGGTGCTCGCTAGTGACGACGGGGCTCGCGGGAACGCCATGCAGGGACTCCCGGAGCAACCGAAGGGCGAGGGTTACGGACAGCGCCCAAGTTACTTTATGACTTGGGTGGCTCATCCCTCCGAGGACCTCAGCTGGAGCAGTTGTGAGTCGACCCTTAGGGTGGTAGGGTTTGGCGGTGCCCCCGTTGACCAAGGAGCGGTCGCGTGGGGAGGCCAGTGTGGCTCTGGTTGCTCCATGTCGTGCCGTGACCCTTGGGAGGGGGTCGGCCGGCAGGTCCACCATCGAACGCTATTCCCGCAGGGAATCGGGCCGGAGGCTCGCCGGTAACGCGGCGGCTCATCGTGCCTCATGTGAACTCTTGGTCCGATCCAGGTCCTCCGTGTCTATGCGGTACCGGAGTTTGCCTCGCCTGGTGATGAGGACCTAGAGGTGTCTCCACCTAACTTTCGAACGCACTAACAAAGGTAGCGGTCGGTCACTGCACGGGGTCAGGGGTCTTCGTGCCTGGGTACCCTCGACGGCCGTGAGGTAAGGTAGTGGTGGGCGGGCTTCTGTCGGCCTCCGCTGGCTTCTCTGTCCTAGGATGGAGTCGAGTCGGTGGGGGCTGGCGGGACTCCGTTCCATCCAACCCCCTAGCGAGGCGGAGTCTATTCCGTCTAGGTGGAGCTTTCCGTGCCCGCCTGGGGTCGCTAACGGCACCTAGTCTGGGCCAACTGGCTCCCGGCGTGATCCGCGAGGGGTTCCGTCGGTTGAGCCGGGTGGACTGGGCGAAGAGCCAGGAGCTGAGTCGCTTTACGGCCGGAGGGATTTTCCCCGTCCTCCCTGGTTTTCAAGCTAGGGGCTCCTCACTAACTTTCCGATCGGCTGGCCCACAAAAATGTCTCTGCCGGAAAATGGTATCTGATCTTGGGGGCCTGTCCGTAAATTAAATTCGGGTCGGGAAGCCTCGGTTCCGCCCGTGGGCCCAGCGTCTTTATAGGCGTCTGGTTCCTGCGATGGTGTGCGGGGTCTACCGGCTCGAGTAACCAAGTTTAGGGACCACTTGGTTTTTCTAGCTGGGTGGTGAGGACTGTCGTAGCGGCCGTTCGTCTCTTCTTGGGAATAGCCGTCACCGTGTGCGCTGGGCAGCGGTGTCGGTTTGACCGGAGTTGGCGCGGGGTTCCGCTCTGTTGGAGCTTGTCTGGCGGCGACCTTCGGGACGCGTCGCGGGGCTTGTTTCACGGGTGGTTCCTTGTGTCGACAAATGGGCCTGAAAAGGGCCTGGGACCGGAAGATGGACCCCACGTCTTTCCAAAGATGTTTGTTAAATAGAAAAAATGAATATACCTTAAAATTTTAATCAGTATAGGCTATGATATATTTACGATATTAAAACAATAAAACATTTAACAAAATATAACCGCAATTCGGTACGTTTCCGATATAGTAGCCTTGGCGAAATACAGAAAATAGCATTGACGTGAAAAGAAATTTGATAATAACGTATTTTCTGGCAACCTATTTACTGTGTCATATACACAAGCAATTTTTTCCATATGTATACAATTTATTTAATGTAAGGAACCCGTTTATTTATTTTTATATACCAACATAAATAATTTGTATATAAAAAATAATATTTTATACATGTATAAATAAAATGTTTATATGTATATAAATACATATATAAATAACATACAAGTTCATCAGTTTTGTTTTCATAGTTGTTTATATCATTTGGCAACATATCTCAGTTTCTGAAGTCCGAATTGTGCCAAGATTTTTAAAAAATGCCAAGGTCCCTATAGTGGAAAAATATCCTAATTCCATATGAAAGTTTAAAAATCTCCTTTTAATTAAATGAAATGTGTAACTAATAAACTGTCTTTAACGATGTGCGACAGATGCGGCGTCCGAAGTCCGCTGCTAATGTTATTATATTGTATTATTAGCCTACTTACTGTTAATTTATTGTTAAATTTAAATCTGTAAAAGAAAGATTATAGTTATAGATAAGATATGTTGGTCGCCAAAACCCATTACAGAAAATTAGCCTGAGTTATAAAGGTGTTACATGATTTCAAGCTGAATGAATTTTTATATGCTTTTACAAAAATCTTAATAAGGCAAATCTTTCAGTTTATCTGTCCATCTTTCTATCTTTTACTTCCTTAAAACAAATTTTATTAAAGACCGGGAGGCGTCTGCACAGATCATCACCTCATCGAGTTGACGGCTGAAATTTTAGGATTAGTTAAATATCGATTAGCGTATTGAAATGTAACTTGTCTGCCAAGTCATATTGTTGTGGAAACCACCTGCAGACCCGATTTTACGGGTTAATTGGAGGATTTTCCATTGTGTTTTCCTGCACCCATTCCTCCATGTTTCCAAACTTTTGGACGCAGGAAAATATAATAGTAAACCTATCAGTTAACCACTAAAATTGAGTCTTCAGGTGGTTTCTACCAAGATATGACTTAGCAGACCAGTTGCATTTAAATATGCTATTCTAGTTTTAACTAATCCTAAAATTTCAGCTGTAAACTCGATGAGATGATGGTGTGTACAGACGCCTCCCGGTCTATTATAAATGTCGGAATTCAAATCTCAATAGCACTCTGGTCAATCTGGCAATTATCTTTACTATTTATGGAACACTATTCCTTTAAGTGCGTTTTAGTGATGTTAATGAACTTATGCATATGCATCATACATATTATACATATGCATATAATACGTAATACATTTGCATCATACATATTATAGGTATGTGTATAATACATAATATGTATGCATCATTATGACGTCAGAATAAACAAAACATTTTTGTCGCCGAATTTGAGAATTGACATGATATATTACCAAATTTGGCGAAACTTTACTAAATGTCGCCAAGCTTGGCGAATATTTGACGGTAGTGGCTATTTTTCAATGAGTTAATTATTAATGCGAGCCCTCTATTTTGATTTTTCCGCATATCATCTGAATAGTTAAATGATATAACGTACTAATATTTCCAAAGTACTAATAGTTTCGTCACTGCCCAAAACCTCTGCTATTGTTATTATAATGTACTGTTATTATACTTACTGTTACTATGTTGTTAATCTCTACACCGCTAAAACCTCTGTATTATATAAAGAGAATTTACGGAAACTATTAAAGCATTGAAACTGCCAGTTCTCCTTATGATTATTATAATTCTGTAATATGTAACCTGTTAATCGATATGTACGTTAGAATGAATCTTCTATAATCCGGTTCCTCGCATTTTAGTTTTCAGGTTCCGAATAAAATTAGCTAAAATCTTAAAACCACGGCACATTGACTAATTCTTCAACACGATCAGATGAGAAGAATGATAGATTTTCAAATGGATCATGGCAGTGAGCCGGTAGACCTTCTATTCTTCCGTAATCGAGTCTATTGAAAAGATTAACGTAAAACAAAATGATATTAGCATCAATATGGTTTAATGCAAATGCAGATATTGTCAAAGGATTTCATAAGAACCATTTCACTTGTATCCAGTCGTATCAGTTAAAATACAACAATTGGCAGTGAGCCCAATTAGAAAATATTACTTAATAGGATTAAAAATTTCCGCATTAGAGAACAAATCGTAACTGCTAAGGAAACATGCATAAGTGAGTTAAGAGATATTTGTTACGAAAGCTGAAATACATAACAACACAAAATATATGATGTGCTTCCATGATCGTAAAGAGTTCTTGATTTCTCTATCAAAAGCTCCCGACTTGGCGAAAGAATGGGCAAGTAAATTAAATTATGAATAACAGTAACATGATGCAACGTTTAACATGGAATTAATACGCTAAATACTGCTTGCTAGAGGCGGCTAGTACTTTAATATAGAAAGAAATAAAGTATAAATTTGTAAAGCTCAATAAAATAAATTTAGGTATTTTTATGTTAGCCGGGCGCAAGTGGCAAATCGCCAAATACTGTTCCCAACTCCACATTGCTCATATTGCATTCATTTCATTTAAAGATATATACTTTTCAGTCATCTCATTTAAAATAGATGCATTTCCCTCATTTTATTTAATAGAATATTTAACATAGAAATAAATAAATAAATAAATAAGAAATAATAACATAAACCAAAATATTTTATTTGAAAATCAAAGCATTGTTTCTAATTTACACATGTGAAAAATGAAAACTACTATTGGCGAAAAAACAAAAGGCTAATGAGGAGATTTGCTCCCGGCTAACATAAAAGTACCGAAATTTAAGTTTTTTTCATATTAATATAGTTTAGAATAACAAACTTGAAAAAACATGCAAAAAGTAGTGATATCCCAACAAAAGGTTTTCGGTAAAAAAAAAAAAAGCGCCAAGTTGTCCTTAATGTTTCGGCCAGAAAAAGTAGTGATATCTGAAGTTCGCACAAGTTAAAAGCCAAACATTCCAAATCTTTCATTGAAAATGCCTCCCTGCGACTTGGCCGTTAATGCCTGCGAGAGAGTTTTTCAAATTTTAAAATATGTACAAATGAGCTACATGCCAACTACATTTTTTGATTATTTTAGGCATTTTGTGGCACAGAGTACAGAAATAAAATACACATTTGAAAAAGCATTTAAACAACTTCTGTCTATTTAACTGCTTAGAAGTTAAAAATAACAAAATACTTGTATTCAGGAAATAATATCCCTAATTGCTAAAACATAATTAGTATCAGCTTTTAACAGTTTATAAATCGAATACCTCTTAATGTATGCAAACAAACTATAATAAATGTTCAAACGAAAAAAATCTCTTTCGTCAATACACAAGATTTCAATATTATACAATAAAATATAATGTAACATATTGTTAGATTTGAAGTAAGTAAATTTTGTTTTATTTCTTGGGTTTTACGTTAATGACTTTAGCTTTAGACCGTACAAAATGGCAATTAAACCACAAGTGGACTAAATGATCTGTAATCAAAACTAATGTTTGTTGAAACTGAATGGTAGTTATCAGAAATCTTTTACTTATAATGTCTTTATATGAATTTGCCTCTTTGCATTCTAATATTACTTTTAATATTTAAATAATTCATAAATGCGTAATTTCCAATCATTAATTTTAAATGCTGTTGAAGGCATTAACGGCCAAGTCGCAGGAAGCCATTTTCAATGAAGGATTTGGGATGTTTGGCTTTTAACTTGTGCGAACTTCAGATATCACTACTTTTTCTGGCCGAAACATTAAGGACAACTTGGCGCTTTTTTTTTTTTTTTTTTTTTTTTTTTTTTTTTTTTTTTTTTTTTACCGAAAACTTTTTGTTGGGATTAGTTTTAAGTTTTAATCGACATTGTGAAGTAATCAAACAGGCTTGTGAGCCGACATCCAATAAACATCTAATTTCCTGCCATTCCGAAAATTTATCTTTAACGAAAATACAGTGAAATACGTTTAACACGAAATTGAGGGGACCGAATTTTTTTTTTTTTTTTTCATGTTAAAAGAATTTCGCGTTAAAAGAGTCCTAAAAAAAAGAAACAAAACTCAAAATATTTTCGACGTCATCAAATTTTATTTCGATTTCCTGTTAAACTACTAGTAGGTAGGGTAGTTAAACTACTAGTAGTTGCATCCATTAGGATAAAAAGTAAGTAAAAAAATATTGTTTTTTGGGAAAAAAATCGGATATCTTTTTTTTTAAGTGTCTTTATCAGCATTCTGAGATCTAGCTTGTTTGGATCAAATAAGCAAAGCTGTCTCTAAATCTTCGTGCTTAGCAGTTCTCATACGTTTTCTCTCAGGCTTAAACATACTGCGCTCAAACATTAAAGTAATGGGATCCCTGTTTTTATTATCGTTAATAAAGTAGAACTGGCAATGCCAAAGTCTTTGCAGATTTCTGTTTTCGTCTTTCTTTTTCATCGACAACATTAAACAGCTTCATCTTCATTTGAAGCGAAATAACAGTTTGTTTTCGCATTGATTTCTCAGCCTTTGTGCTCATAAACCATAAGCTAATTTACAAAAAAGACCACGAAATTCACTGATTTTCACCCAAAATTCATTGGTTTTAACACAAAATTTACCAATTTCAACTCAAACTAACTAGATCGAAAGCGAATTTTTTTCGTGTTAAACGATTTTTGTTTCGTATTATTAAAAGAAACAAAATATATTAAATTGCATAGTATACTGTCCGGACCGCTATATCATTTCGTGTTAACCGATTTTTATGTTAAGAGTTTTCGCGTTAAACGTATTTCACAGTACGTGCGGTACTCAGTAACACAGTTTTTGTTTTATTTTTTGCGAAACTACTGGCGACAGTCTGGCTCGGGGGGAAAGAAAAATTTTCCTCGCTTTCTGAACTTTTTATTCCTGCAGCTACCTGAAACACATGACCTCGAATTTTTTTTGATTATTACTCAATTCATTTTCGTCTCTCGGAAAATGTATCAATTGGTTATGAGGTCGTCCACATGGACAATTTTTTGGTTTACATTTCTGTACGCAGCAATCCTAATTTAAGCATTTAAAACATGCTTTATTTAATTTTACAACTTCGACTCTTTCTTTTATCGAAAGTTTTTTTAATTGCGGACAAGATTGTAATTTTGATACTGAATAGGTTTACAGAAAACACATTTATTATTTTTTGTTTCCGAAAAAAACATTTGAAACGCCCTTTGAGGCCGTGAATTTTGAAATTTATTTGCCGCTATATGTTTATTTTCACTTGCGAAACTTCTCCTATACGCATTTGATTCATTTCTGTTTTTATTTTTAACCGATAAGAAAATATCGCATTCTCTGCCTAGTTGTAGTAGTTTAAAATATGACTCTGCTTGTTTAATTGCGATATGATTCATTAATTCGCGATCTAACGAATTGAAAATTCTGTCTGAAACCATCAGATCGCATGATGATTTAAAATCATTTACTTCACGCAGACTAGAGTAATATAGAAAAATGGAGCTCAACCTGGATGCAAATTTAACGTAATTTTCCAACGGTAATTTTTGCATTCTCCGGAAATTATTTAAACACTCTTGCACAGTAGGTTGAAATTCCTTTAAGACTATAGTTTTCAATTTATCATAACTAATCAAATCATCCTCTGACAAATAAATCATTAAATTACTCGCTTTTTCCCCGAGAATGTTTAGAAAAATTTCTGCCATAAACTCTTCGGATACATTTTTAGTTTTGAACGCTTTTTCAAGTGATTGAAAGAAAAGGTTAAATGGCTCACCTCTCGTCGGTACAGGGATAGTTAATGTTTTAACACTTTTTATCTCCCGGTATGCTATTTCTTTCTCCCAGCTTATTTTGTTTCGTCTCCAATAAATAACATAACCTTATATAAGCCAGCCGTAAAACAAAAGCCGTTGTTTCATTGTGCGATTAAATACTCTACAGCATTTTTTAAAACTTCTAAGCATCGCACATTTTTAATGTTTATACCGTCATATTGGGAAAAAAAGTACTTTTTAATGCAATTTGTTTGAAAACTGCATCTCCATTTATTTTTGAAATATTAATTTTTTTTTCTAGTTTTTAGCGACATTTGTTTCATTTTGGCAACTCAAGTGTACTCCATTTCTGTAGAAAGTAAAGGAAAAATAGTTGAAAATAGCAATTATATCTTCTTGTTGCCATTTTCCCATACAAACTGAAAAAAATGTAATTAAAATACGTGCTGTTTTGAGAAAAATATAAATGAATGATTTATGATAAAACATGGAGCTATTATAAACTATATTTAATTTTAGGTATCTATATTAATGCAAATGACGCCATTTTACATAAAATAGAAGCGTGTGCTTTAAGTCTTAAAATCGAAATATGTTTTGCACTACAGTAGAGTCCCGATTATCCGAGTCCCGCTTAACCGAGTTATTTTCTTCTGATGGAGTGGTAGTTTCTATTATTATGAAACAGCCATTATAAATGAAGCGTTAGGTGAAGAAGAAAGAGCAGTCGTCAAAAGTTAGAACTCTGATTTTCTGGTCAGAATGGAAGAAAAAAAATTATGGCCATTTTTTTCCCATTCTGACCAGAAAATCAGAGTTCTAACTTTTTACGACTGCTTTTCATCTTCACCTAAACGCTTCATTTATAATGGCTGTTTCTTAATAATAGAAACCACCATTCCACCAGAAGAAAATGAAGTAATGGAAATGTCGGGGACGACACTAAATTCTGAAAAAGTAGAATTCCTGTTCTCTAGTGTTTTTTCTGATTTTGAACAGTCCATGTAAATTATTATTCCTCACACTATTTCGAAAATGTTAATGATTTTATTTGTCAAAAATTCTGTGCATCTATTTTCTAAACTAAAATACTTACTATATTTATCGGTTATCAAGTGCAGTCATATGATAAAATATAACAAAGACTTGTAATAAAACTTTCTATATTATTGCTCACTATTCCCATTTCCGATTTTTCTGTTGAGAACGGCAAATTTTCTCGAGAATCTCTACGCACTTTGGCCAATTCTAATTCTTTCTAAAACTGAGCTAATTTAATTTTTCCAAATTCAGAATTTTGGGATGGCTCTTTACGAATGTTTGCTATTTCTAACTCTTTTAATAATTGCGCTAATTTTTTTTTCTAATTCTAGTTTTGATTTATCAGCTTCTTTTCGCGATTTATATTCCTCAACAACCGAATTGACTATGCCTTTCATTAATTGCTCATTTCAGAAATGTTCACTTTTCTCTATAATATCTCTTAAATCTATAATATTACTGCTTTCAGGAACAGTTAAACCTAATTCTTCAACAACAAGCTTAAGCTCGTCTTTATTTAAATTATCAGTACTAGACATAATTTATCTGAATCAAAACTAGTAAAATTGCTCCTACCTCAACTCAAACCGCTGCGACAATCACGAAGGCACGAAGTAGCTATTTCTGTACTATGTTCAGAAGAACATTTGAACAGTAATCTCAGCACTTAAATCTTCTTAGTCACAATCCTCCTCTTATTGGGCACAAATTATCACAAGACTCTCACAAAAAAGGTGAACTAAACATCTTTAAGCATAAACCAAAACTACGTCATACATAGTTCGACTTTGGCTGCATTATTTAAATCCACACCTCCGGTGCGTAGACGGACCAGTACGAATAAACTCAAGCACACTCATTAATTTCTAAGGCGCTGGTAACTTTATATATCTCTTTATTAACACAATAACATACAAAAGCAGCATTCAGCAGCTTTCTTGAATACTCACATCTCCAATACAATACTCAAAGGCACACACTTCACTTCACTTCAGATTATAGTCACTGTGATTTTAATTATAGGTGGCGCTGCATGTATCTCTACATGGAACAGGCGCGAAAACTACAAACAGTACAACATCAAAACAGTGTTAGCGTATATTTACATGCCGTTTGAATCTTTCAATTTTCAAAACTCCAGAGCTTTCTTTTTTTCGTTTTACTTTTTTCAAGATTTTTGTGTCTCGGACTACTTAATTCATATAAATTGAATGCGATGAAGGAAACGCTTATCTTTAGCGTGTGTCACATTGTCCCACTTCAGAAACAGTCATCCCACCCTTTTCAATTTACTTGTACACTGCATTTGACAACAGCAGTCATTAAACAAGGTGTCTCTTTTATCCATGACCAATCGCCAATTCCTAAACCGTTTCCTATTAGATCTATAGTTATACATGCAAAAACCTTGTTCTTCTCCATATGAAAATCTATTTTTGTCAAAAAAGCTGTAACGAGTAATCCAGTAAAAATTCCATTTTTGTACGACTGAAACATACCGAGTAGTAATAATTTGAATTTCACGAATTTTCATCATTTTATGCCACTTAAAACATTTTTTTTTTCATTTTTATTGCCTAAAAACCCCGAAAATTCATAAATTTCAAAGTATCATAACTCGGTGTGTTTTAAAAATTTCAAAAATGGAATTTTTATCGTTTTACTGGTTAGAACATGGGGAAAGTTTTCTAAATATAACTTATAGGACCAAGCGACCGCATAAAAATTTCGTAACTCCTTAAAATAATATTTTTTTTTTCAATCAAATACATTTTTACATGGTGCAGAACAACATTTGAAACATTTTTGCAATTGGAACTGACTCTTCGTTAACTGCTAAAATGTGTTAATATAAAACAGAAATTAAACAGTAAAAAAAGTTTGGTACTTTTCGATTAGCCGGGCGCCAGTGTTATATATGCATATTTATATACATGCATACATGTATATATACATATATATTTACATGTATATATGTGTGTATATATACAATATTTGTATATGTATGTATGTATGTATATGTGTATATTTACATATATGTATGTATATAAATGTGTATATATAACACTGGCGCCCGGCTAACCGAAAAGTACCAAAAGTTTTATATACAAACTGTTTACATGTTTCGACTTCACCGAAGCTATTTTTAAGTCAAAGAATATTCTGCAGATGTCCGATCTATAAAGCAATTATTTAAATGCCATCATTCACGTCTTTCCCATTCTGTCGAGTTATTTTATTTTTACTTTGTTGTTTAATCATACTCGTAACCATCGAGAACTCAACCCGTAATTTTGAAAAGTTAAATGAAGCTGTAATGTTCCATATTGAATGTTCACGTATTGCAATTTCAATGGTTTATCTTGAAATTGTAATACGAGAAATTAAATTCCAAAATGTAACGATACAGCATCAGTTAACTTACCAAAATTATGGTTTGAATTTTGTTTGTTGTTTAATGGTCCATGGTTAAGAATATAAAAATAAACATCAAAGTAAAAATGAATTAAAATAATGTGACAGAATGTGAAAAACGTGAATAATGGTGTTTCAAGATCCTATATCTGTAAAGTCAGTCAGTGCACAATCTCTGTATAGTCAGTGCATCGGTGCAGTCATAGATCATGCATCTGTGGAATATTCTCATTATCCTGAAAATGGCTTTGGTGAAATCGTAACATGTAGACAGTTTGTATATAAACTTTTTTACTGCTTATTTACTGTTTTATATTACACCCTTTAGCAGTTAACGAAGTATATTATATCTGGGTGTTCGAATTAGTTACATATTTAAAACTAACTCTCTAAAACTAATAGTTTAGGAATTATTTATTGGTCAAGGATAAAAAGGGATACTTTATATAAAAATGTACGTTTTTAACGTTTCGTATTTTTAATTATAGATTACACAGAAGAAGAAATCCTGTCTAAAGCTGATATTCAAGATGATTTGTCTCTACCGCAGGAGCACGAAACAGAACTCAGTATCGGTCACAGTACAGGTGAGATGTCTAGGTGAAATTTTTATATACACATTTCTAAAACCTTTGGAGGAACAACATATAACAACTTTTCAGCAACATTAAACTTTCCCTACCTTCATCCAATCATAAAATGACTTGATCCGCCGTCAAGTGATGACGTCTCTTATAAAGCTATGTTGTTCCACTTATTAGTTTATGTTAGTTTATTTTTTTTTTAATCAGATTGTTCTAAAAAAAAACGTCAACGAATTTACTTCGATTGTTCAAAGATAATACAAATGTTCACTAGAATATGAGGTTAACTGTAACTAGTGTTGCCAGGTGCCCCGATTTTCAGGGGCTCGAAAACCTGTCCTGGGTAACAAGTCTCGATTTTTCATGGTGCACAAATTGTTTTAAATTTCTTTTAGTACCATGCTATTCGTTAATATGCATTGAGTAGAAGAACTTTATGCAGTAAAACCTGTGAACACAGAACCTACCTATAACAGAATTTTTTTATATTCCATTCCAAAGGAATACCCTACAAATCTACCTGCCTCGACGTAAACCTGTCTAAAAGTTAAATCGAATTTTTTTACGGTTCCTACACTATTAAGAATTTCTGCAAAACACAGGAGAAAATCGAGACTGTAAATTAGATAGACCCCACTGTGAGATTGTACGCAGCAGCAGCTGGTCCTGTTTTCGTTTTAATGGATGATATGCGCATCCCCATAGATCTGTCCTCGTCGAAGACTTCCCGGAGAGTGAGGGGATTGCGCGCATGGAGTGGGCAGCGCACTCGTCTGATCTTAATCCCATTGAAAATCTTTGGCATATCCTCGGCCGTGCTATGTGTACACGTTTCCCACATCCAGCAACTCTCACAGAGTTGCAAACTGCTCTACAGAAGGAATGCCGATTACTTGACTCTATGCTGGTTGACACCTGATGGAGAGCATGGTCACACGCTGTAGACTTTGTATACAAGTGAGGGGTGCTCACATACCCTACTAATAACAACTTGACGAATACGATAAAACACATTGCTAAATGGTGTATTACCTTTAAAATATTAAAATTACATTAAAAATATAATAAAAATATGCAAATTAACGGTTTCGACTCTCTTCTGGGGCCATCATCAGGATCTAAAAGTAAAAAACAATCCCATTTAAATGTTTTTTGACTTCACAATTTCAGAGAACTCAAAACACGAACATCAACGATTTAGCATAAAGTTAATTTCGGAGTGAACGCACATCTAGCGCCGCCTATTAGTATAAACTATTACTTCAATACATTTACCCAAATTCTTAAAACATTGTATGACATAAAATCGTTGCAAACTTCATCCTCTCTCATTAAGATTTCAATGGATTCTCTTATTAAATTTCTTCGTACTGTATTACACGGGACGATAATTTTTGCATTTCAAAAATCAATTATAGCCAGTATTATTCATATGATATCTAGATAGAGCTGTAGACTATTTATTAAATTTAATGCCGCTGTGATGCTCTTTAAGACGTTCTGCGAATTTTCTGTTTGCCATACCTACATAAACTTTTATGGAGCCGTTGACGTGATGGATAGGAATCTCATATATTCCTGCAAGATGATCTGAGGGTGTTGGATCTAAATGTGTTACTAGTATCTTTACTAAATTCGGAAGGGGGAATTACTACTAGGTGAATATCAAATTTAAATAAATATTTCTTAAGTCTCTCACATAAAACTTTTTAACTTCCTCTATGTAGGCATCTCTAGACTATTATAAAGAATAATTGGATATTCGAACTTATTTACAATGTTGTTAATATATTTAACTGGGAAACCTTGGTCTAAAGCAATATTTCTAATCATATTAAGCTTCTTTTTAAGATGAATACCTGAACAAAGTAAAAGTGCTCTTTTAATAATTAAAAGCTACAATTTTATAACTGAACGGCATTAAAGCATTAAACGTAATAACAGAATTTAATTTAACTGGTTTCCTATAAACAGATCTGCTTAAATTCGTATTATCTTTAATCAACAAAACGTCTAAAAATGGTAAAGATGAATTACTCTCCATTTCTAATGTAAAATTGATATTCTGATCAAAATCATCAATCTCTTTCAAAAAGTCATCTAAAGATGCGCAATCACGGTACCAAATAATAAATATATCATCGATATATCGCACCCAGAATAAAGGCTTGACATTCAAATCATTTAAAATTTTAGATTCTATAAATTCTGCTAAAAGACACGATATTGATGAACCCAAATGGGCACCCATAGATTGCCGGTAATACTTGCCATTAAATACAAAAACTTTACAGAGAATAATCAGGTTTAACTCTGCTTTAAGAGAAATTTTCACTTTATCATCCAAGTTAGTCAAACTGTCAATAACTGCACCTATATTCTGATAAACTTCTTGTATATCAATTGATGGAAACAATGATACTATGTCAAGGCCTGCCATAATTGCATCCCTATTCATCTTTATAATACCCTATTAATGTTGGTTTTGTTTGTTTGTTTTAGCTTTAAACATCTTTCTGTTAATGACTCCAATATGATTTCATCTTATAGCTTACGAAAATTTAATATTGTTTTCATATTTGTATGTAATTCTTGTTTTGTTTTATTGCATAAACATATTTGCTAATGCAACTATCCTGCCGCATTTCCTGTCAATCCAACAAACAATACTTATCGATTTTTCCGCATTTTACCGCTGCGTGCTTAACTTTTGGCAGTGAATGCATTTTCATTTGAGACAATTTATTGCTATGAAACGGGACTGTTGATAATTTATTATCATATCTTATACTATAATACGAGCAAAAATTGTGTGTGTGTGTGTAAATTTTATTTTAAAAACAGCTCTAACGATTTTGACTAAATTTTGTATTTTACTGTTTTCGGGCACGAGAAAACCATAGGACTAGTTCACATGTTTTAGAAAATTCGATTATTGGGTCATTTTTGGTCATAATGAGTCAGGGTCAAGTTAATTATTGTTTGTCGGAGCACAGCTCCGGTTTCCCTGCAAAAATTACACTTATTGTTAACACGATAGCGTCCAAAATATTTGTCGTATCGACACAAAAAATTAAATGGACGTTGGTAGTGCCAAAATCTCGGTGCGTATTGAAAATCATAAATATTCGTCAACCCTAAAGGCATGAAATGTCTGCTCAAAAATTTCCCATAGAGATAATATTGCGGGTTTATTGTAGGAGCACAGCTCCGGCTTCCCTGCAAAAATTACACTTATTGTTAACACGATAGCGTCCAAAATATTTGTCGTATCGACACAAAAAATTAAATGGACGTTGGTAGTGCCAAAATCTCGGCGCGTATTGAAAATCATAAATATTCGTCAACTCTAACGGCATGAAATGTCTGCTCAAAATTTTCCCATAGAGATAACATTGCGGATTTAAATCTATATATTTGAAAGATAGGGCTTTTTTTTTTTTTTTTTTTTTAGACATCTATCTTGAGCTTTTTTCTGAATCAATTTTAATAATTCTTTTTTTAAATGAAAGCTGTTTCTTTGTAAATTTGCGGCACTAGCTATTTTTTTTTTAAATATTCCCATTTTTATATTTAAATTTAAAATTTAAAAATTTTCTATGATTTTTTTTTTCCAAAATAGTAGCAATTGGATTAGTTCCATTGTTGTAAAGAAAAGCAAATTAATAAAGTATGTTTATCTTTATTGATGCCAATTTCTAATAAAATTCAAAATTAACTTTGTAAAAAAGGAACAGAAAATGACGTCACGCCGTAAAATAACACTAAATTTTTCCCCAAAATGTTATTACAATTCAATACTTTTCCACTCCACTGAGTTTGAGACGCTATGTGAAATGCTTCAATGAAGCAAAGTGACATCATATTTAAATGAAAACCATCATTTTCTCTTATAAAACGAAATATTTTACTACGAACGCCTCTAAAAGATATAAATTTCTGGAATTTTACTCGCCGATACGGAGATTAGAATCACAAGTCAAGAGTGCGAATGTTCACATGCAAAGTCGTAGTTAACAAACTTGATTTCAAGTTTGGAAATACAGTAGAGCGCCGATTATCCGAATTCCAATTAACTGAACTTCCAATTATGCGAACAGCCTATTTCTCTCGAAAAAAGATTTTTTAACCAAACTACCAGTTATCCGAACATCTTATTCCTCCCAAAATATTTTTAACCGAACTCCCAATCATCCATTGGCTTGGAATAAAATTTTAAATAAAGAAAAAACTGATAGTGGACCAGAAAATAAGGAATGTAAAAACAATAAAGGATATGGAAAGAATCCTAAGCTATGAACAAAATTAAATTAACGAGTGGTTAAATAGTGAAGTATGCATGACCCTGGATATCAGATTTTAAATGATGATGAGATTGTGAATGAGATTCATGATGAAAAAAAAAAAAACAGTGGCACTCCGGGAGTGCCAATAGAAGTGAAAACTTCAACAATTACGTGTGTGTTTTTTTAATCGTCAGGAAATGTTTTATGCGTTGAATTGTGTAGCAGCACTAATGAAAGCATCTGGGGACACGGCAGTGCCCCTGCCAAGTCTTGAAAGCACAGCCGTAAGCATCTTTTTCTGGAAGCAACTCAGGGTACTTTTGACCCCCCAATATCTTTGTGTTGGTGATTCCCAGAAACTTGAAATTTCGTAAATCTAAAGTAATGTGAAAATGGAACTAAATGCTGAAATTTCATGTTTCTATCTTTTTTATTTCAGAAGATATACGAACTTAAACTTTCGCCTTTTCGACACTGATTCGCCGATCATCAAAACTCAGAGGTACGTCGTGTATCCCTAGAATCTTGAAATTTGGTATGAAGGTAGTGTTTGGGATACAATGAAAGGGAAAATTTAAAAAATCCGGAAAATTTGGATAAAAAGTCGAAAAATCAAAAAACCGAGAATTTGGCAGAGATGTGATATACGAACCAGGTTTGGCGCGCTTTTTTAACGTCAATTTGGCGAAAGCCCGTTTTCCAATACCAGTTACAATATATATTTTTAAATTATTTTCTATTGTTTTAAAAAGTAAACAACAATAAATAAACGGTAATTTCATTAATAACTATAGAACAAAACAATTGTACAATTTAAAAAAATAAAATAAAAGTAAATGAACAATTTATTAATAAATAAGCAACAGTAGCCGGGTTACCTTGT
Organism: Maratus speciosus; assembly: GCA_963932465.1. Lineage (NCBI taxonomy): Eukaryota > Metazoa > Arthropoda > Arachnida > Araneae > Salticidae > Maratus > Maratus speciosus. The sequence continues at coordinate 103,438,977 of OZ010792.1, forward strand.
AAAATAAAGTAACGCCATTTTGCTGTCAATTAGGTACCCAAGTGCATATCTGACATCTGTGCCCCGTATTTTATCTTCCGTAATCGAAATTCCCGCCAATACTGTTGGTCATTGACCAGACCATCAACATGATAAAATACAGCGTTATCGGTTTTTAGTTACATGAAATAGGTAGGTCACGAATACGGTATAATTTATTTTAACTGACGAAAAACAAAATAATAATTTGTTTTAGCAATACACTGGGAGAAAAAGTGTGTTTTAGCTTCCTTCTTCTTTTGCGGATTGAGCTGAAGAGGGAAAAGTTCCTGTCATTTACCGCTTGGCGCGCTAGTGTCTATGTGTCAAAATGCTAGCATGTCGGTTACGTTACAGTGTCTCGAAATCAGTGGTTTTTCCCCATCTCAAAAAAAGCTCAACGCGCCTAAAGAAGTTTTCACTTCAAAAATTTCAAGTAAATGAAAATGAATGCTCTGAAAAAATAACCCAGGTCCATCACACAACGAAGCTTTTGAATGTTTGGAAACAGTTATGAAATAGCTCGAACGGTAGAAGAACGCTGATCCTATTCAACTAATGGTATTTAAGAAGAATTAGAGATATGGCAGTTTTGAAAAGAATGCCTTCGTTGAACCAAGCAACAATCAAAAGCTTTTTTCCTTAAATTATAATCTCTGTAGTTCAGAAAATGATAAAAAGAGCGAGAAAAAAAATTAATGATAAAAATGTATTTTTTTAAGACAAAAATGAAAAAAACAATTTTTAAACATGACAGCACTAACTGGTGCTGCCAGTGAAGGTTTTGGTATAGTCAGAAACATCCCTTAAATTGTCTGCTCATTTATCCGAACTTTTGCTTATACGAACTAGGGTCGGTTCCGACATGTTCGGATAATCGGCGCTCTACTGTACATGTATTAATAATTTATTGCGTACTGCGATATTTTTGAAATGGTGAATGTAAATTTGAGAGATGCGTATGTAAATTTTAAGACGATGAAAATGACATTAAGTTTAGATTTCACGCGAAAAATAATTCTATGATTGGCTCATGGTGAAATCATTTTTGCTGATTTTCAATCGGTAATTTCAAACATAAGAACCTCAATGGGTAATTTCATCATAATTACTTATCTTGGTTAGGTATACTAATACATTTTAATTTAATACGCTGAAAACAGTCGAAGTTTATGGAATTAGTATTTTGGTAACTTTAAATTAAAAATAATATTTGTTGAGAGTAGGTATTAACTAATGTATGAGTTCCTTTTTAAACAATTTCTTTTGTCAAAATACGACGGGTTTCATCTCGTTATTAAAAAAACTTTAGCTCCATTGTTGTAAATTATTCATTTTAGCCTCATCCGAATCGTTATAGCGTCGTCAATATTTGTGACCTGAGATATAGATTGACTTTTAGAAGTTTTACTTTCTACGTCCGTAACGGCCACTTTTCTTTTTTTTTTTTTTTTCACTGCGGACCTTTTATTCTCCATAACCTACCAAATCTATGCAATTCATTTTGAATTTTAAATTAAGAGAAATGAAAAGAAATCGAATACGTGGAATACGATTTTGGGTCTTAACCGCATGGTAACGGATTTCGTATTAGCCGCATGGCTAAGAGTGATAAATCAAAGAAATCTAGAAAAATATAACAGGGTTTTGTATGGATCAGGGTATTTTCCAGGAGAGTTTCCAGTATTTGTTTTATTGAAAAAGAAATCTATGCTAAACAGGTGAAATTTCGTATTCTTATAAGGATTTTTTGCGAGATTTTTTTGTAAGAAAAAAGCGGTGCAGAAGAATTTACTGCTCGCAAAATTCCAGGAGTCGTACGAACCCTAATATAATGTCATGTATGTATTACTTATATGTATGTATTCTTATGTATGTAAGGTGTGTCCCACCGAAATAAAGCCACCATGATTATGTGCTGTAACTGGGCATGAAACAAACCAATAAAAATGAAACAAATATTTTAAGAAAGTCTATTTCCAAATACATATTTACAAGGAGTAGCTCACTTCCTGCCCCACTTGGGCAGGAAAAAAAAAAAGAATATGTAAAAAAAAGAGGGGGGAAAAGTGTCCCGCCGAAATAAAGCCACTACAGTTAATAGCCAATATATCCGCGATGTTCATATATGACTTGGTATATACGATGTGGCATACCATTTACCAATTCCTGGAGCACAGTATTATCAATATTATCTCAGGCTTCAATGATGGCGGCCTTTAATTCTGCCACAGACTGAAACTGTCTGCCATTGGCATATACCACCCTACTGAGGATATCCCACACATTTTCTTGAGGATTGAGATAAAGGGGAAAGCGCAAGCCGTTCCATGACATGCATCCCATTATTCAAAAACAATTTCCAGGAAGATTTTGGGACGTGAATGGCGACATTGTCCTGCTGGAAACCCAACTTAGGGCACCAATTCTCTCTGCAAATGGCAGTAAATGAGTTTCTAGTATTTCCTGGTATTTGGTAGCCTTCATGCGGTCTGAAGGAAGAGCCAGGTTAAGTTTACCGCCATAGCCACATCCTCCCCTCACCATTAATCTTGCTGTCTTTCGGAGAAAATTTCCTCTTCTTTCCTCATGTTATGCCAATATAAAGCAAGGCCGTCTAAGCCATCCAAATTAATTTTTTTCTAATCTGTGACAATAACACCATGCCTCTGGTCCTTTCAGGTTTGATTATATTGGGCTCAATCGATTCTCCTTAGCGTATGGATAGCTTTCAACATGGGCTGCTGTTTCCTTTTCCTATATCGTAAATTGCTTTTACGTTTTTCAATTCGTGGCAGGGTTGATCTTCTCACTGGGATGTCATCCTCATTGGCCAACAATTTTAGGGAAGTATCACTTCGTGAAAGACGACGCAAAACATCTCTTTCCTGCCTGGAAGTAACCTCATTTTTTTTATACCCGTACGCATTGCCCTGATTAAAAAAAAGTATCTATTACGGTTTTAGATCTTTTGATTTGCTTACATATTAGTCTATGTGAAAGACCTTGTTCCTTAAAAGCTGTTTTCTGAACTTTCTCGAACTTTGATAGCTGGGTTTTCTTTACCGATTCAATGCTGAAGGAGAAATAGAAAATACAGCCTTCTAAAGTCTACACAAAGTTCCAGAGGCACAGAGCAAGTATTTGACAACATCCTGATGTCATAGGCGTAGCGTCGGGGGGGCACGTGCCCCCCCAACCTTCTGTACCCCGGGCGCCAGAACAGAAAGCGTAGGGGGCGCCAAATGAAGTTTTTTTTTGTCTTTACATACAAAAATGTATATGTATATATATCGAATTTGCATAAAAATGTCTCGCAGCTGGAAAATCCAAAGGAAAACTGAACCAAATGCATTAAAATTTACAAATAATGTAAAAAGATTCATCTATAATAAGAAGACTGCAAATAGGAAAATCGCTAACATTTTCCAAGGCCAATAGGTCAGTCTCTACTCCTCTCTTTTGTGTAAAACTGTCCCTCCCCGATAACCGATCCTGGAGGGAGGGGGGTGGGTGCAGAGTCATGTGCCCCGGACGTCAGAACGAAAGGAGAAAAGGGCGCCAAATGAAAATTTTGTTTGAATGTGACTACTTTTCTGTTGAAAAGATACCATGAAGGCTGTTCTATTCTTTTTTCCCGTCTTGCTATGGGCGCGACGTCAAATGATTGTCCGGTACAATAAAAATAAATGGGAGAAGGAGTCAGGGTTTGAAACTATGGGGGAGGGCAGAGGGGGCATGTGTTCTGGGCGCCTCGCGCAGGGAACGTCAGATGAAAATTTGGTTTGCCGTTTTATACAATATATATATATATGCGTGTGAAATTTGTGTAAAAAATATTTTCTACCCGAAAAGGTCAAAAAGAAAAGCTTAGTACAGTGCATTAAAAATGTCAAATAGATAAAAAGATTCGCGTACAAGACAGAAAATGAATAACCCCATTCTTTTTCTTATAATTACTTTTTTACTTGCATATCACCATATCTGTCCTTAGAGGAGGCAAGGACAGGTGACCGACTGTTACAATAAAAACCAAGCGGTCGAAAATTCACAAAATAAAAAGTAAAAATTTAATAATTTTGTTGTTGTTATTTTGAGTCAGACATAAATTTGAAAATTAGCATTAAGTTCAGGAAAGTATCTAGACATATCAGTCTATAAATAAGAAGAGTGGTATAAGTGATAATTCCGAAAAAGTTATGTAGATAGTACAGGAAGATATTTTACAAAACTGGAATTCATTTTTATACCTACAGTAAATCCTGGTTTTTTAGTTCCTAAAACAATGTGACTCATATCACTATGACATTAAAGTGCCCCAATTGTAATAATTTGTAATGCTACAACAACAGTAAAATCTCGAAAAATGAAATCCGTCTATAATGGAGTCGTGTCTTAAATGAAAACACTACATGGTTCCAACAGAAAGAATACCAACAGTTATACCTCCTAAGACGGAAACCTGTATAAAACGGAATTATTCCCGCTTCCTTTCGATTTTTTCCCCAGGTTTTAATGAATAAATATTTGATAAAGCTGGTTATATATTTCAATATTATGTATTTTATTGTTACACATTTTAAATTTTAAAGTAAGTCCGCTACTAGAGACTTTCGTAGATTTCTCTTTGTAAATTTACTTTGCAGAGGAAAGGGGAGGGGGGCGCCAAAATCGACGTTTTCCCCGGGTGAAAATATAGCTAGTTTCGGCCCTGGAAGGAGTGCCAAAAGTAAAATGTTTTAGTAAAGTCTTAAAAAAAAAAAAAAAAAAAAAAAAAAAAAAAGAGTATAGCATTTGCAGTGGTACAGTAAAAAAATATCTCACAGGGCGTCATCATGGCTAATAAAGCCGCCCCTTCCTTTTTCCCCAAAAATGATTTTTTCTCTTCTTTTTGCCTTTTCTAGGCGTTTTGCTACCTTAGGCGGAAATTGTAAAATGCAGCTCTGTTCCTTTGGGTGCAATTATTTTTTGCATTAGTTTTGGTGCATTATTTTTTGCATTACTTTTGGGGCAATTGTTTTTTGCAACCAACCAAATCCAGTCTTAGAGAGAGGAGGCGAGCTTGGGCGACTGACCGTAATAAAAAAAAAAAAAAAAAAAAAAAAAAAAAAAAAAAAAAAAAAAAACCTAACCCAGGGCGCCATCAGCCGCCCCTGCTTTTACCTTCCCAAATTACATTTCTCGTCCTTTTGCCATTTCTAGGTAGGTGACAACTGAAAAATGTCGCCCATGCCTTTTACTAAAATTACTTTTTTTTGCATGCAGATCCGGTCTCAAATGGCGCGAGGTCGAGCAACTGTCAACGAGTAAAATCTAAGGGTTGAAATGTATGCAAGATAGAACAGTAGCCCCCCTTTTTAATGTTTTTTAAAGAAGCCCGGACCGAAACTTGGGGGGGGGGTGCAGAGGGGGCATGTGCCCCAGGTGCCAGAACAAAGGCGAAGGGGGCGCCAAATGAATCGCTTGTCGATTCATAAAAAAATGTATATATATATATATATATATATATATATATGAAATGCAAAGAAACTCGCAAGCTAATGTTAAACTAAGGGAGCGTTCTTTTGAAATTTCTCGTTTTGATTTTAATATTTTAAAATTATTTTTTTTCTTAGGATAGTTTAGATTGGTCTTTAGCGTTGCCATACTTTTAGGTTTTGAAACCGGTACTGGAAGTGAAGGTAACTTTATAAAAATAATCTGCAACCAAAATCTAAAAAGTAAACACTAACCTGGTTAGAATTTAACCTCAGCTTTTCTAAGCTAAGAAAAAAAAATCATTTAAAACTATTAATATGCAAGCGAGAAAATTAAAAAAGATCGCTCCCATACGTTTAGCATTAACGTTCCAGTTTCTTCGCGTGACTTGTTTAGGCTCTTAACGCTCAAGCTAATGTTAATCCTATGGGAGCATCGTTTACATATTTCTTGCTCTAATTTTAATTATTTAATGATTTTTATTTTTTAGGAATTTTATTTATTTATTTATTTATTTTGCATAGGGCACATGAGGTCAATAATATTTATTATGCGTGAGGAGATGAAGGGAGGGGGTGGTCGCCAAAATCCATGTTTTCCCCTGGCGCAAAAAAAGGCTAGTTTCAGCCCTGAACGTACGATTGATATTAAGGTTCTACTTATTGTGCAAATTATTAAAAACCTTCATTTGTCACTGTTTTAAAAGGATATGTGATTGTGTATTATACATGGGATTTTCAGATAAATTAATGTGAAATTTATATTCACATATTTTAGGATTGTGATTTGTTGAGACTTTTACAAAAACGATAAATGGCAGTGATTTTCAATTGCTTTTTTTTTTTTTTTTAAAGATACAATCAAATTTAAAACTTTTTAGTATGTAGCATTTCACCCACTCTCTCTTCCCCCAAAACAAAAACGCTTTAGTTCTCAACCATTAATACGGTGCTGGTCAATCATTGATATTTGGTCAGTAGTTGTAATTTGATCGATAGAAGGAAAATTTTCCCCAACTGCAAAGCTGGTCTCCAGTCACCCAAATAGTTTAATTTCAGTGAGTAACACAAGGTGGTCACACAAAGAACTTCTTTGGCCTCTGAACTTGTGTTTCCCTCTTGTGCAAAGTGATATAATAGGAGCGTCTTTACCTAACCTCTCTCCACACACTTGGCTTGGTATGATCTGGTCGTTTGTGGGAATGTACTCGTAGTTAAATGTTGTTATTACTATTTTTTAAACTGATCAGGAATGAATGAGCCACGCAAAAACAAACGCGATAAAAAACAGGAAATTTTTATAGAAAACTCAATAACAAGCGATGTTATGAAGCACACCATGATTCTAAATTCATTCAAGTCTGGCTTCAAAAGTACGAAAATGGAACAGAAGGTAAGAACATACAAAATTGTTTGTTTTATTAAATTAATAACGTTTTCAGAAAAATCAAAAATCTCCACTCAAAAATGTGATTATTTTTGACACATTCATAAACTCATTTCTATTCCTATTTGCCTGAAAATTACAGATGTGAGCATTCGGATGCTTAAGAATCGAGTTGCGTTCTCCCTTTTAACATTTTTCCTAATTCGAAGCAGCTTGATTTAAAGCGGATTACTAAATGTATCCGTCTTGTAATTGTAAGCCTTTGAATTTGGAAATCAAAAATCCAACTTCGATGTTATTTTATTAAAAAAAATTGGATTTTTTTAGAAAAAAAAAAACCTTTATTCTACTTCATAAAAGCATCTCAATTGTAGGGCTGCCACTGCCGACTGACACTGAAAATAGTAGCTTTAGTAGCCTCCAACGAAAAAAAATAGTAACATTTGTTCGATAATAGTAGTCAAAATACTCGCATACCCACTTTTAAAAAAGGAAGAAAAATTCTATCCATAACAATGAAAGGACTTTATGAATGCCCACATTTTATTTCACAGTTTATGCTTCTGCTCAAATCAGTGAATAAAGAATAGAGTGATTTCTTCAAATGAGAAAGCAAGTTATCCAGAAAATAAGGCCCTAATATTTCAGTTACGAAGTAACTTCCACAATAAAAAATTATGTACAGCACCTGGAAACATAGCATTAAAAACTTCTTGCAGATCATCCCCGGAACTACTTTCCATCAGGCCTTTCATTTCAAGAGTTTCTTGGAGAGAAAGAAGAAAAGTTTTATTTGAGGGGCAGGGTTAGAAATAACGTGCGGGATATCGCAAATCCCACACAAAAAAGGAAAATCCCGCATAATAAAATATTTGTTTGGATGGAATCTTCCAAATTTATTTCTTGAACAGGCATATGATTCGTATGCGATTTTTTTTTTAATTTCGTGAAAGCCACGATTTTTTTTCTTCGAGAAATCCACAAAATCAATTCATCAAACAGTCGCGAATTTTGCCATTCGGTAGCGAAAAAAAAATCGCCAATATCAACAATTGGCCTTAGAAAAAAAAGTTTTCCATCAGTCGCGAAAAAAAAACTTGTAAATTTCGCCTAAAGATTACGGAAAGAAAATCGAAAATTTTATCAAACTGTCGCGAACAGAAAAAAAATTACACCCGCGAATTTGGTCAAATAGTCGCGCAAAAAATCGAGCAAAAAAACAAGAACTTCCTCAGTCAGTCGGCAAAAGAAAAGATCGTTTAAAAGAATCGCGAATTTTGTCAAAAATCCCTGAAACAAATACCGAATATCATTTTCGTCAACCGGTCGTACAAAAATTCACGAAATTTGGCAAAGGATCGTGTAAAGAAAATCGTGAATTCCACGAAACAATTGGCGGAAAAAAATGCGAATTTTGGTAATTCGTCGGGGGAAAAAATCGCGAATCTCCTTAAAGGCCCGTGGAAAAATATCTTTCTCTCTTGGATATGTGATTGTGTATTATACATGGGATTTTCAGATAAATTAATGTGAAATTTATATTCACATATTTTAGGATTGTGATTTGTTGAGACTTTTACAAAAACGATAAATGGCAGTGATTTTCAATTGCTTTTTTTTTTTTTTTTAAAGATACAATCAAATTTAAAACTTTTTAGTATGTAGCATTTCACCCACTCTCTCTTCCCCCAAAACAAAAACGCTTTAGTTCTCAACCATTAATACGGTGCTGGTCAATCATTGATATTTGGTCAGTAGTTGTAATTTGATCGATAGAAGGAAAATTTTCCCCAACTGCAAAGCTGGTCTCCAGTCACCCAAATAGTTTAATTTCAGTGAGTAACACAAGGTGGTCACACAAAGAACTTCTTTGGCCTCTGAACTTGTGTTTCCCTCTTGTGCAAAGTGATATAATAGGAGCGTCTTTACCTAACCTCTCTCCACACACTTGGCTTGGTATGATCTGGTCGTTTGTGGGAATGTACTCGTAGTTAAATGTTGTTATTACTATTTTTTAAACTGATCAGGAATGAATGAGCCACGCAAAAACAAACGCGATAAAAAACAGGAAATTTTTATAGAAAACTCAATAACAAGCGATGTTATGAAGCACACCATGATTCTAAATTCATTCAAGTCTGGCTTCAAAAGTACGAAAATGGAACAGAAGGTAAGAACATACAAAATTGTTTGTTTTATTAAATTAATAACGTTTTCAGAAAAATCAAAAATCTCCACTCAAAAATGTGATTATTTTTGACACATTCATAAACTCATTTCTATTCCTATTTGCCTGAAAATTACAGATGTGAGCATTCGGATGCTTAAGAATCGAGTTGCGTTCTCCCTTTTAACATTTTTCCTAATTCGAAGCAGCTTGATTTAAAGCGGATTACTAAATGTATCCGTCTTGTAATTGTAAGCCTTTGAATTTGGAAATCAAAAATCCAACTTCGATGTTATTTTATTAAAAAAATTGGATTTTTTTAGAAAAAAAAAAACCTTTATTCTACTTCATAAAAGCATCTCAATTGTAGGGCTGCCACTGCCGACTGACACTGAAAATAGTAGCTTTAGTAGCCTCCAACGAAAAAAAATAGTAACATTTGTTCGATAATAGTAGTCAAAATACTCGCATACCCACTTTAAAAAAAGGAAGAAAAATTCTATCCATAACAATGAAAGGACTTTATGAATGCCCACATTTTATTTCACAGTTTATGCTTCTGCTCAAATCAGTGAATAAAGAATAGAGTGATTTCTTCAAATGAGAAAGCAAGTTATCCAGAAAATAAGGCCCTAATATTTCAGTTACGAAGTAACTTCCACAATAAAAAATTATGTACAGCACCTGGAAACATAGCATTAAAAACTTCTTGCAGATCATCCCCGGAACTACTTTCCATCAGGCCTTTCATTTCAAGAGTTTCTTGGAGAGAAAGAAGAAAAGTTTTATTTGAGGGGCAGGGTTAGAAATAACGTGCGGGATATCGCAAATCCCACACAAAAAAGGAAAATCCCGCATAATAAAATATTTGTTTGGATGGAATCTTCCAAATTTATTTCTTGAACAGGCATATGATTCGTATGCGATTTTTTTTTTAATTTCGTGAAAGCCACGATTTTTTTTCTTCGAGAAATCCACAAAATCAATTCATCAAACAGTCGCGAATTTTGCCATTCGGTAGCGAAAAAAAAAATCGCCAATATCAACAATTGGCCTTAGAAAAAAAAGTTTTCCATCAGTCGCGAAAAAAAAACTTGTAAATTTCGCCTAAAGATTACGGAAAGAAAATCGAAAATTTTATCAAACTGTCGCGAACAGAAAAAAAATTACACCCGCGAATTTGGTCAAATAGTCGCGCAAAAAATCGAGCAAAAAAACAAGAACTTCCTCAGTCAGTCGGCAAAAGAAAAGATCGTTTAAAAGAATCGCGAATTTTGTCAAAAATCCCTGAAACAAATACCGAATATCATTTTCGTCAACCGGTCGTACAAAAATTCACGAAATTTGGCAAAGGATCGTGTAAAGAAAATCGTGAATTCCACGAAACAATTGGCGGAAAAAAATGCGAATTTTGGTAATTCGTCGGGGGAAAAAATCGCGAATCTCCTTAAAGGCCCGTGGAAAAATATCTTGAATTTTATCAATGGTTGTGGAAACAAATGGCGATTTTCGAAATCATCACAAATTTCGTCAAAAGAATATACAAAATATTACGAATTTCGTCAAACGATGAAGAGAAAAAAAATCGCAAATTTCGCCAAATGGTCGCGGACAAAAAGACGGCAGGTGTAATTCTGGATTAAAAAAAAAAAACTGAAATTCACATTTCCCGCGATCCTTTGATAAAATTTGCGATCCCTCTGTGAAATTTTGGTTTTTCACGCGATTCCTAGACGAAGTTTGCGTTTTTTTGCGACCCTTCGAAGAAATTCGCGATCCCTTGAAGAAATTCGCGATTCTTTGGCAAAATTCGTTTTTTTGCGATCTTTTAAAGAAATTGGCGATTTTTAGCTGTGAACGATTGTCGAAATTGATTTTTTCGACGACCATTTGCCGAAATTCGCGATATTTTATTTTCTCGAATTTTTAAAATTTTCGGAACCGGATGCTTTAAATTTTCGGAAAATTCAGAACAGAATCATCCCTGAAAAGACACGAATTTGATCAAATAATCGCGTAAATAATTGAGAATTTAAACAAATAATTGCACAAAAAATCAAGAATTTTGTAAGTTGGTTTTGAAAAGGAAATCACGAATTTCGATAAAATAGGAAAGAATCGCGAATTTCGTTAAATGATATCTGAAACAAACAGCGAATACCATCAATCGATCACGGAAAATATATATATCGCGAATTTCGACAAGTTGTGGCGGAAATAAAATTTCGCCAATCTGTCGCAGAAAAATTCGCGAATTTTGGCAAAGGATCGCGGAAAAAAAATTGTGAGTTCCGTGAAACGATCGCCGGAAACAAAAACGCGAAATTTGGCAAAGGATCACGAAAAAAAGATTGTGAGTACCGTGAAACGATCGCCCCCAAAAAATCAGGAAATTTCTAATAGGTCATAGGAAAAATTGCGAAATCTCCTTCAACAATCGTAGCAAAAGGTGGCAAAAAGAAATAACTATTTTCGTCAATCGATTGGGGAAAAAATCGCGAATTTTGCAATTCGTCGCAGAGAAAAATCGCGAATCTCCCCAAACAACTGTAAAAATATCTTGAATTTTACCTAAGGTCGAGGAAACAAATGGCGATTTTCATCATTTGGTCGCAGAAAAATCATCTCAAAATTTCGTCTAAAGAATGGACAAAAAATTACGAATTTCGTTTAACGATCACAAGAAAAAAATCGCAAGTTTCGTAAAATGGTCGCGGACAAAAAAAAAAAAAAAAAAAAAAAAAATGGGAATTTAACCAAATGATAGCTCAAAAAATCACGAATTTTATAAAATGGTCATAAAAAGAAAATCCCAAATTTTCACAAACGATCTGGAAAAGAATCCGTAATTTCGCCAAAAGATCTCTGAAACAAATAGTAACTACCATCAATCGGTAGTAGAAAATATATATGGCGAATTTGGACAAGTGGTGGAGGAAAAAAAATCAATTTGGTCAATCTGAAGTAGAAAAATCTGCAAAATTTGGCAAAGGATCGCGGAAAAAATCGCAAAATCTCTTTCAACGATAGTATAGAAAGACCTCAGAAATAAATAGTTATTTTCGTCAATGGTTTAAGGGGGGGGGGAATCCCGAATTTTGGAATTCGTCGCAGAAAAAATCGCGAATCTCTTCAAACAACCTTTGAAAAAGTGCGTTTGGGAAGATGACTTTACAGGCGCTTTGAAGAAAAAGACCGAATATTTTCAGTAAAAATAGTCGCTGAATCCGAAAAAAGTCGCCTACTGCTTTCTTGAAATAGTCGCTTTTTAACAGTTTTCGGCCTAAAATAGTCGCCATAGCCGCCGTATGCTGAAAATAGTCGCTAGGTATAGCATTTTAGTAGCAAGTGGCAGCCCTGCAATTGCATGTTAAGAAAAATCGGATTTTTTGAGAAATTGAGTCGGGCCGGACCAGGCCTGATTTAATTGATTTTTTTATGGGCCGAGCTTGTTTTCACTGATTTTTTTACGAACCGGGCCTGGCCATGAACTGTGAAAATATAAACGGGCCGGGCTCAGGTGGAACTTTTAATTTTCACACCGGCCTGGAAACTGTGGCCAGTACAGATCTCTAGTGTTCCCCCCAGGGCCGTTCAAAGAGGGGGCTAAAGGAGAGGTCGCCCCGGGCGCAAAATTTATGCTGCGAACCACGGTTTTATTTGTTTATTTATTCAGTTTTTGCTCGCCGAACATTTTCCGGGGAAATTTTTTTTCCTTTCTTGATCATTTTTTTTTCTGTCGCAAAACATCATGAACTCTCTAACAAATAAGTGCAATTTCCTCTTGTGTTATTCAGTTGTTCTGAATTTCTAAATTAAAATTAAACATTTTAAAGTTCCAAAATAAACGCGAAATATTTATTCATATTATAAATATTATATAATTTATTTATGTTTCTGCACTTTATCTATTTTATTACACCCATTACAAAGAGAAAGATTTTTTTTTTTTTTTTGGGGGGGGGGGGAGGGGCGCAAAATTGAAAATTCGTTAAGGGCGCACTTCTCACGGCCTTGGTGCCCCCCCAAAATTTCTGGTCACGCTACGCCTATGCCTGATGTCATAAACATGTTGAACTGCAGCAGCTGGAATGTCGACAGTTACCAATAAATACTAATATTGGCAGTGGCTTTATTTCGGCGGGACACTGATTCCCCTCTTTTTTTACGTATTCATCTTTTTCTCCTGCCCAGGTGGGGCAGGGAGTGAGTTACTACTTGTAAATATGTATTTGTATATGGACTTTCTTGGTATATTTGTTTTGTTCTTATTTGTTCGTTTCGTGTCCAGTTACAGCACAAAATTACGGTGGCTTTATTTCGTTGGGACACACCTTATGTTTATATTCAGACGTATGCATGTTTGTATTGGGAAATTTCCGCAATCGGGTTTGTAGACAATTTCATAATTTAGCGAGCGTTGTTTGATGCGCAAATTTAATTATTTGGTGGCGGTCCCAATTACAGAAGGTTACTCATTTTTTTTATTCACTGTAAGTGAATGTGCTGTAACTGAAATGCACATGGATATTCTCCGTACCTTCCAAATCGGTGCAATTCCTTTTGAATTTTAAATAAAGAGAAATGAAAAGAAATCGAATACGGAGAATGCGATTTCGTTTATTAGCCGCATGGTAACGATTTTAGTATTAGCCGCTTGGCTACGAATGATAATTGAAGAAATCGAGAAAAATATAATGTCATGTATGTATTACTTATATGTATGTATTCTTATGTATGTATGTTTATATTCAGACGTATGAATGTTTGTATTGAGAAATTTCCGCAATCGGGTTCGTAGACAATTTCATAATTTAGCGAGCGTTGTTTGATTCGCAAATTTAACTATTTGGTAGCGGTCCCAATTTCAGAAGGTTATTAATTTTTCTTTTTAATTCACCGTAAGTGAATGTGCTGCAACTGAAATGCAAGTGAACATTTTCCGTAACCTACCAAATCGATGCGATTCACTTTGAATTTTCAATTAAGAGAAATAAAAATAAATCGAATACGGAGAAGGGTCATTCCATGTCAATTCAACCAAATTTTTTAATGTTTTGTAACCCGACCCCCAGGGATTTGGATGAAACTCGGTGTATATACTAATTCTATCATGATATGAATACATCAGAAATTTTTCCTTGCTAGACCGCATAGTTTGTGAGATATGGGAGGTCCAATTTTTGGATTTTTCTCAAATCGCACATTTCTGAGTCTGTATTTTTAGACTGCAGTTCCGTTTTTAAAAAATTGTTTCTCTGGATCTAAAATGCGAATCATCTTTAAAATACCACCGTAAGTACATAAAAAGATGCAGATTTTATTAAAAAAATATTTAAAAAATTAATTTTAAATATTTAGGGTCAAAAACTTAAACCAAAGTTGAAAGTTATGTTTATTTTTCCAAATTTTTGTGACTTTACGAAAAAAGCTCTACACAAAAAGGCAAATAAAATTTCCAATTTCTCTTTGTTTTAAATAAAAGTTAACTCTTTGGGCTTTCTATTTATGAAATAAAAATGATGTCTTTCGCATGGCTTATGCAAAAATTTTGACTTATTTTGGGATGCTGTATCTATCAAGAGACAGAAAGCTTTAACTTTGCTTACGTGATACCTAAATAATTGCTGCACATTTTAAATTTATTAATCAATTTGATTTATTTTCTAAAATGAAACCTTAAAATCAGACTGATTTATTTATTTTTATAACAGTAGAAAATTTGTATAGTATTGGTACTTATCACACGTTATCTGAAATTGTGTTGTTCTCAAACTTATCGCATATGTTTGTCACATAAATGTACATCTATCATTGGATTCAGTGATATAGTATTTCTATATATACTTTCACAATGGTAGTATGTAAAGAATATGTACAATATTTCATGAGGGGGGGGGGGATATTGAAATCATCGATTTTTTTCTCATTTTACTCAGAAAAAACAAAAGCAAAAACTTTACTTTGTAAATAAAATAAAAGAAGCACTTATATTAAGTAAATTCAACAAGTCATAAGAACCACAGAAATTATTTAGGTACCACAGTTTAAATTACACATATTAGAGATATTTTTTTTCCTTGAATGGTGCAGTTTCCTAAAACAGGGCAAAATTTTACATAAGCTAGGAGAAAGACTTCATTTTTATTAAAATTGAAATAATCATTAATTAAATCTAATACATTAATTAAAATTGCTTATAAATATTTTAAAAATTTAGATCGATGTAAATTTCCAATTTCTTTTCGTTTTAAATAACAATTTACACTTTGGGCTTTCTAGGTATGAAATAAAAATGATGCCTTTCTCATGACTTATGCAAATTTTGCCCTGTTTTGAGAAACTGCACCAATAAAGAAAAAAAAAATCTGCCTAATTTTAGCTGTGGTTCCTAAATAACTACTGTGGTTCCCATGACTTGTTGAATATATTATTCAATGTTTCTTTCTTCCTTTATTTTGCAAAGTAAAGTTTTTGCTTTGCTTTTTTTTCTTCTGAGTAAAAAGGGGGAGAAAGTCTGTGACTGCAGTCTATCCTCCCTCCATTAAATTTTGTGCATAATCCTAATGTTTTAATTATTTATTCATTCATATATTTTCTTTTATTACAAGTACTTTTTTTTATTTAAACAATCCTTAATTTTCTTTTTACTATATAACTGTAAACAAAAAATCTTTTGTGGTATAGAATAAGAAAATGCAATAATGACTTTTTACCAATCATATTTTCAATACGTTTTTTTCTGTGTGTGTATGCGTGTTTGAATTAAAATACTTTATTTGTATTTAACTTCTTTTTTTTTTAACTTTCTATCTTATTATCTTGGATAATTTTAATCATTTTAAATATGTTTTTTATAGTTTAAATACCTTATATTTAACAAAGCCTAGTTCATTTCTACAGGATGAAACATATTTCTACATCTGCCTTGTATAAACAAATTCTGACAAAGGAAGGATAAATTTTTTTAGTAAAGGCAGGTGTTTTCGAATCTCTTAATCAAATTATTATTAGTCTGCTGTTTCTCATAATAGAAGGGTGATCTATTTTTCCTTGTGCTGCAAAAGAAAATAATAGATGAATTTGAAGTAACTAATTATGCTGCAGGACCGTCATGACAACTTCTGAGAAACAATTGAACTAATTGAAAAGTTTTATAATTGTAATGAATATTGAAGAATCATGGCTGTTAAGAAAATGTAGTTAGCATTGCTAAGAATGTATTATGCACAAAAGCGATTGATATTATGTATATCTACATGAGTTGTATTCTCTTTTTAAACAGGAATTTCCAAAAAATTTGAGGATTATAATTCTAGGTATTCAATCCAGTATTAGCAGCACTGTTCCTTTAAATAAATTTTTGACAAGCTAAGTAAAATATTTGGAAAATGTTATTCCACTCTTTTATAACCAAATTTAATATCTTAAAAGATACTAAACCAAACTTTGGCCCTCAAAAAGCTATAGTTTTGTTGGATTTCAGCAAAAATTTTACTTTTTTTTATTCAAGGTAAGGTTTAAAGTTACCATTGGACCAAAGAAGCCGCACTCTTGATCCAACTGTTATGTACACTCAATCTCTCAATATTAGATTATCAGCAAGCAATATACACAATTTATCTTATGATATGCAACATGATGTCACTCTTGTATGTTTAACACAGAAGGAAGTGATAGCAATTATAAAATAGATATTACCTGATGTAAAGAAAGCCTTTGACTTTAGTGATGGGTGCTCTGGCAATATAAAAATTACAAATTTTCATAAAACTTTACCAAAATGAAGAGAATATCCCCTTAAGATATTTAACATTTTTTTCTGGAGGAGGGGGAAGGAGGGGGGATAGCCACCGATTTTGAAATACAAAGACATTTTAGATTCTAAATCACAAAGATCTTCCTAATATACCGATATCTTGTTAGGTTATTAAGTTTGGAGTTGCAGTAAGATAGGAAAATTGAAATATATATTAGAAGGTTCTCAAAGTTGCTTATGCATAATAAATATAAATTTTAAATTGCACAAAGAAAGAATGTTGAAAAATAAGTCTAAGTGATACTGCAAAGTACGTCATTTATTTCTATATTTATATTTAACTCCATTATATTTTTGAATTTCAATCTTTTAAATATAATGTTTAATCTGATTTTTTAGCTTTAACAATTTGCATATAATTTAACAAATTCTTTATTTGTTACATAAAAAAATTACATCGATCTAATTTTTTTAAATATTTATAAGCAATTTTAATTAATGTATTAGATTTAATTAATGATTATTTCAATTTTAATAAAAATGAAGTCTTTCTCCTAGCTTATGTAAAATTTTGCCCTGTTTTAGGAAATTGCACCATTCAAGAAAAAAAAATCTCTAATATGTCTAATTTAAACTGTGGTACCTAAATAATTACTGTGGTTCTTATGACTTGATGAATGTATTTAATATAAGTGCTTCTTTTATTTTATTTACAAAGTAAAGTTTTTGCTTTTGCTTTTTCTGAGCAAAATGAGAAAAAAATCTATGATTTCAATATCCACCCCCCTTCCCTTCATTAAATATTGTGCATATTCTTTAGATACTACCATTGTGAAAGTATATATAGAAATACTATACCATTGAATCCAATGATAGATGTACATTTATGTGACAAACATATGCGATAAGATTGAGAACAACACAATTTCAGATAATGTGTGATAAGTACCAATACTATACAAATTTTCCACTGTTATAAAAATAAATAAATCAGTCTGATTTTAAGGTTTCATTTAAAAAAATAAATCGAATTGATTAATAAATTTAAATTTAAAATGTGCAGCAATTATTTAGGTACCGTAAGCAAAGTTAAAGATTTCTGTCTCTTGATAGGTACAGCATCCCAAAATAAGTCAAAATTTTTGCATAAGCCATGCGAAAGACATCATTTTTATTTCATAAATAGAAAGCCCAAAGGGTTAACTTTTATTTAAAACAAAAAGAAATTGAAAATTTTATTTGCCTTTTTGTGTAGAGCGTTTTTCGTAAAGTCACAAAAATTTGGAAAAATAAACATAACTTTCAACTTTGGTTTAAGTTTTTGACCCTAAATATTTAAAATTAATTTTTTAAATATTTTTTTATTAAAATCTGCATCTTTTTATGTACTTACGGTGGTATTTTTAAGATGATTTGCATTTTAGATCTAGAGAAACAATTTTTTGAAAATGGAACTACAGTCTAAAAATACAGACTCAGAAATGTGCGATTTGAGAAAAATCCAAAAATTGGACCCCCCATATCTCACAAACTATGAGGTCTAGGAAGGAAAAATTTCTGATGTATTCATATCATGATAGAATTAGTATATACACCGAGTTTCATACAAATCCCTGGGGGTCGGGTTACAAGGTCTGGTTGAATTGACATGGAATGACTCAGAATACGATTTTGGATATTAGTTGCATGATAACAGATTCAGTATTAACCGCATGGCAACGAATGATAATAACAGAATTCGAGAAAATATAATGTTATGTATGTATTACTTATATGCATGTATTCTTATGTATGTTTTTATTCAGAGGTACGTATGTTTGTATTAGGAAATATCCGTAATCGGGTTGGTAGAAAATTTCATAATTTAGCGAGCGCTGTTTTATGCGCAAATATAACCATTTGGTAGTGGTCCCAATTACAGAAGGTTACTCATTTTTTTTTAATTCACCGTAAGTGAATTTGTTGCAACTGAAATGCGAGGGAATATTCTGAAGTGAATGAGATAAGCATTTTTGGCCTAGATGTACAGTTGAAAACAGAAATATGTAAACAAAATAAAAAAGTCCTAAAAGCGTAAAGAAAAGGTAGCTTACTTATTTCTTGATTTTAAGATTTTAGCTAATTTTACGGTAAAACATTAAGCTAAAATGCGAAGAACCCGATTACAGAAGAATCATCAGCGCTGAATTTCAGTGGACATTTCGCCAAATTTGGAAGCTACAGCCAAATTCGATGCATTTATATCAACATATTTTTGGTCATAAAATTTCGCGAAATGTCTCCAAGCTTGGCGAAAATTTTGACGTTAATGTATATGACTATATAGTTTTATGCTTATAATCGGAAAATGGATACAACAATGAAAGATAATTCGGGAGAAATCAATTTCACTAAAAGTCATAAATCATTCCGTGATTTTTTTTTAACCTGTTGCCTAGATGTAGTGTACATTTTAAGAAATGTACATATTTTTATATGTGTAACATTATACATAAAAGTTTCGACAATATCGGTTAAAAGAAAGCAATTGAGATGAAAAGAGTTATTCAGCGTAATTCTATGTGGAAAAGTCACATAAAGATAACCCAGCTGCCTACGTGTAATTGCGCGAATAACGATATAACAATAACTCAGATGAACAAAAGTATCAAGTTTGATAGAGGAGTATAGCAGATTACCCATGTGTGCGTGTTACATACGTGTTACAAACCTTTCCCTTGTACCATATTAAATAAGTCTGGGCTATGCCAGACATGCAAGTCTTTGAAGGGGCTTTGAAGTTTTTTGCCGTTAGATCGATGGATCCAGTTCCAATTTTTGATTGTTTCAAAGATCGGAGCTGCATTAAGCAAATCAAAATCGCTCAACACATCCCCGGTGGTTATTCTTTCTCTTTGCCGTAGACTCTCTTATTCAATGAATTCTCTTTACTTTTAACATTTCTGAATTATTTTAAAGAACAACATATCGCGCTGCATGAAAATTTTGATAATTCTGACATCAGATTTACAGATGAGCAGCAGAAAATACTTTAGTTATGCACAGAACAGCTTTCGTCATTGCAAACAAAAGTTACAATTTTACCTAAGTCAACTTTTATTATTGGAAAAGCAAGACCTGGAAAAAGTAGGATAATCAAAGAGATTAGTAAAACAATCAGAGAGCAGTCAGTATCAGAAGCTGCCATTCTTTTGGCACAAACAGGTACTGCTGCCCTTAATGTCGAAGGACAGTTTATTCACTCAGTGCTTAACAAACCACCGTGTTTTAAATAGTTCGCTGATTTAAAAAGTCAGGCAGAAAGAAATCTACAGCTCAGCATGGATACAGTATTATTTATCTTTATTGACGAATTTTCAATTGTCGTCTTATGGCTGAACTTGAACAAAGACGTCGCAAAGGTACTTTGTTTAAATCGTTGGAGGTTACCTTGGAATCCTTGGAGTGGTAGTTACATCGCGTAAAAGACATCCCTCTATATAAGAGACATTCTATAAAAGACATTTTGGCTCTTCGCAGACAAAAAATGCTTAGAGCTTTTGAAAATTGCTTCACATTAACAAACTCATTGAGACAAAATGACGATCAGCAAAGACAGTTTCGAAAGACTATATTCGCTTTTCGTGGGTCAAGTTTCAGACTACTCTCATCCCTTATGCAACGGTGGAAAGCTACACTGCTTCCGGCTCAACTTGAATGATTTCAAGATGCTACATGTCTTTTTTCCAAAAATAAGCAAGCGAAAGAACATAATCAAGAAATACTTCTTAAATCAAAGTGGTCAATGACAAGAATGTTAGCAGACCACAATAATTAAAAGTAAGATATAGTGAAGATGACCACGTGTTTGGACTTCAGGCTGGACTTTTTTCAGCAGTTAGATGCAGAGTTATGTTACATACCAATATCTGGATGGAGTGGGATTGATAAGCGGTGCACTGAGCACAGTAAAAGGTACTGTCTAGGACCCAAAATTTCAACCCCCAGGCTTACCACAGGCTATAATGGTTCATTTTGTTGATTATCATGCCACAAATTAGCATTTGAGCATTACCTGAGGCAACTGATGACTGAATTAAACAGTAGCAAATGAGGATTCAACGGGTGTTATTTCAAATTTAATTTTGTACTATTAAACAGCAATCATGAAAATTAAACTTTTTTTTAAATTGTAAAATGTTATGTGTTAAGTTTATACAACTCCATGCTCCGACATTTCGGCCTGACGGATACTAGTATCTAAAAAAGAGCTCAAACGATTTTAATTAAATTTTATATCCAACCGTTTTGGGGCACAATAAGACTATTGGGCTAGGTCACATGTTCGAGAAATTTCGAT